>JAQQRF010000178.1:0-260029 GCA_030523145.1 Trissolcus brochymenae
AAAAAAACCGTCATCTAGATCAACCTTTATCTAGGTTTATGTGGAAATATACAGGGAACATACCTTGACAAAATTATCAGGGAACATGCCACGTTTGTCCTTCAATGTGCCTTCCCACCAACCACCTTCAAGCACTTTAATATTTTTAATAATATCCCCTTTCCTTAGTGTCAGCTCGTCTGCTTCTCGAGCTTCGTAATTATACTCGACTATGGCCTCCATACTAAAAAACGTTTATTCACTTTACGTTGCTCTTTTCTACAATCAAAACCATTTCATCAATTTATTATATTTTCTTCATCTATCGAAACCATCTTACTGATATGCATATCGCCTGTGATCATTTAATTTCCACTTAACTTTTAATTGAGTCTATTGATAATGCTAATCGGCATGTACAAAACAAAATTTTTTTAATGAAAATTTAAAAATAATTAGATCTCAAGTTGATAGTAAAAAAAATGGTTGAAAATTCAAATGTTAAAATTAAAAAATGTACGAATAGTTGTTTACAGCGTGTTAGCTGATGAAAAACCGTAGATCGGTATAAATTTAAATTGAAGATTAAGGAAGAAACGACAAGACATTCACTATTCAGGAATAAATGTGTGCATGTTATGATTCATCGACTTATAATGACGTTATTATCTGCACCTTTAAAATAACCCGTTCACGTACTGTTTCTAAAGACAGAATAAAAATGAATTAACTTTTCATTAAAAACACTGCAAACGAAATTCCATTGCAAACAAAAAGTTGACAAAAAGTTGTAATTGACGAAAAAATGGGCAATTGTAAACAGAAGAAAATTTTTGCTTGCAATATTTTTTTTGCAAAATTGTTACTCACCCTCGCAACAAAAACCTTAATTTTAGCTTGTCATTTAACGACATGAAGTTATCTTTTGCTCCAGTTTTGTGGACAAAGGTTTTTAACCTCAGTGAAAATATTGGAAATTGGAAAGTAAAAGTCATGCTTCTAAGATTGAGAAGTGACGTTGAATCTCTTACCGTGCATATGTCTAAGCGAGGTTGAACGCGAGATAGGATTTAATAATTAGCAGCGTGAGCAGGCATGACAGCAGGGTTCATGATGCCGATGGCCCGCGAGGAAAACGCGACAACTGTACTGGGACGTGCGTTTTTGAGTAGCCGAGTTCATAGCATATGATTGTCAATGACAATCGGACACATGACTCGAGAGCTCACGATAACTGTACGTCGTGTTTTTTGAATTTTAGGCGTACCCCAAGCCCGTTTGACAGTCCAGTAAATGTATCACTGACGCCATGTTGCTTTTAATCTGTTTCAGACAAACTTTTCGGTTGGTAAAGTAAATTTCATTGTTGAAAATTACTTTATCTATTGTTGATATTAACGATTTTTATGTAAACATTTTGTTCACTTGGACATATTTGTTTATAACAAATAACTACATACAAAATTAATAAATTTCATTTGGTCTCATTGAACAAAATTTTGATTTAAAATTCAAGTCTATTTTAATATTTTTTAAAGGTTAGTCAAGTATGAGTTTATTTATCAATGTTTTTGTTTATTTTTTATTTTTTATTGATTCATTATTTATTCAAGTTTTTCTGTAAGAGAAAAACAATATTCATATCACGTTCGATTCATAAAGTTAATAATTTATATGATTGCATTATTATTTGATACAAAAATTCAACCACTAGTTTTTAATAAAATAAATAAAATAAAGTAATTGAAAACAGGAAGAATTTTGTTTTTTAACGTCATCGTTTCATCTTTAGCGTCATCTCACTGAATGTTTAATAAAAATTTTCAGTGACGTGAAGATGAGAAAACTGCATTCGAATTACGTACACAGCAATATGTGTCAAAGAGTCTTATCTTATTTCAAGTTGATGAAAAATCATTCACCTCTTTTACAAAGATGAAAACAGCAAATTTTCGCATGATAAAAAATTTTTTATGACGTTGTTGAGAATTATTTGTTGCTTAAGTTCCATCTCAAGTTGCATACGCAAGACTAATTTTAATAACAATGTCATAAACTTTGAATGAAAGAAAATCTTGAGAAATTTTATCGCAATAATAAATTTTAACAAACTAGAAAATGATAGTTGCTCATATTACAATGTTCATATTAAAGAAGAATGAGTTTTATATTTTTTCTAATGAAGCTAAGAAAGTGGGTTAATATTTTAGCATTTCAAATAATATATTGAACAACATTCATCTTACATTCTTGCATTCTTTATTGAGTAAAAAACTATAATACCTTTCGTGATTTGTGCACTTGTCCATAATTTTGTATTACAAATTAATTGTTAAGATAAATACAATACATTCTCTTTAGTAACATCCAATGTATTTTCTTTTTTTTTCTTTACAAATCTTGTGTCTCGATTTTCTTGTTACATTCGCGTGTCATACAATCGTTTATAGCAAGATATTTTTTATCTATACATAATTTATAAACTGTACATACAAATTGTCTTACTTAATCTTACTAGAATATAATTTATTTACAACGTTGTAAATCTGTACAATCTTGTCCACGCCTACCCGAATAAATAAAAATAAAATCAAAGTTAATTATTAACCAATTAAAACAGAGCTCAACAGAAGTTCGACGGGTTCAGGAAAAAAAAAGTTACAAAACTGGAGCCATTGATCACGTCAATCCATCCGGATAATTTTCACAATAAAATCTTTGGACAGCGAACAACTGAATCAGTCTTATCATTATTAATTCCATAATGAGTTGTGACGCAAATATTTTCACGTCGCTTCTTTATGGAAAAACACTTTACATTTTTAACTGCTAAATGCATATATTTAATATACACATCTCTCGATCGTGATTAATTTTTTTTTTGTTACTTTAAAAACAGATGCTGAGCGCAACCTGTTGCACCGACTCTTTTTGTAATTTTATAATAGAAAAAAAAACTTAATGATCGTACGGGGGATCGTACCATTGAACTCATTAAAACTTTTGATGACGTCACCGCGAGCTATCCCTTGCGATAATCGCCAACGATTTAGTCTCTCATTTTATCACGATCTGGTCCGTGAGGACAGGGGTTAGAGTTAAAATTATTGTTCTTGGGTACAATTTCACGCATTGGTTGTCTGCCGTCTCGGCGTCGGACAATCTCCTCCGAGTTCAATTTGAATCTCGTCCAAAGTTTTGCCCTTCGTCTCGACGACCATGGCGAACACGAAAAAGATGCCTATCGCACAAATCACGGAGAAGATCCAGAATGTGACGTCGCTGCCAAAAGTTGCTACCAAGTTACCGAAGAATTTGGTGACGACGAACGCCATGAGCCAATTGAACAGACAGGCGCTGCTACCGGCAATGCTCTTAACTTGGTTTGAGAATATCTCGCTCATCATCATCCAGGGGATGGGTCCAAAGCCGAGGGAGAAAATGACGATGAACACACACACTGACACCAGGGCCAGCCAATTTATCGAGCCGACGTTGTTCTTCTGCAGGTAAAAGTACAGTCCAAGGGTGAACGTCGATAAGCACATCGCAACCCCGGATGTCAACAGCAGCAATCTTCGTCCAAGTTTATCTACTATCAGGGTGCTCACGAACACTGCAACAACCTGCAAGAAGATTACATGTTATCTTCACTTATAGATACAGAAATAGAAGGAGAGATTGTTAAAAACGTACATTAATTGGTCAGAAAATTATGACGATTCTTGAGAGGATCATGAAAAGAATGATAAGGAAAAGAATGACATTGATAAAGTTTTTGATTAACACATAAAAGAATACTAGGGCAAGATACATGGGAGAGAGGATATTTGAAACAACGCTGAATAAGCTCGATTTGATAGTGTTGGCAATGGCAAAACGTCGACTGTTTTATCTTTTACGTAAAAATATTATACTTATTTTTCTTTAAACTAGTTTCAGAAATAGTGATAATTAAAATTGTACAATTAAACAAGTGGATAACGAAAACCGATCGTCAAGCCAGCAGAATTGAGAAAAAATGTTTTAACAGGACAATTATTTCTAGCTTTAATAGTCGTTTGTTTGTTTTCTTTTAATTTCCAAGCGACTGTTAGTTTGTAGACGCCGTTAAACAAACACCAGCATCTCTCGTGGACAAAAAATCAAGTTAAAAGAAAAACCACAGACAAAGATGGTTCATAACTCAAGGCCGATGAATTTCAAGTATTTATTTAGTATCTTCCAACAGTAGAGTTGTGTTCACAAATAGGGAAAAAATGAATAAAGAACTGTGTGTCGGATGCTGGAGATCTTGCGTTATATAAATATACTTTGATGCAATATTCAACACGATATTGTGCAAGCTTTAGTTATTTGTTTGTGCAAAGGGAGAAGGAAAGAAAGATCAAGAAACCCGGAAGAATTTCATTCCTAACTACACTCTCAAAAATGAAGACCGTGATGGTGATCAAGAACAAAATTCTGCAGTTGCCGCAGTTTTTACAGAAATATGTTTTCGGACGAATAACTACCTGCAAAACTCCAACAGCAATAGCCCCGACATCAGAGTTGACTTTGGCATCATCAAAGATGCTTCCAGCATAGAAGATGATGGCGTTGACACCGCTCAGCTGTTGGAACAACATGAGACCAAACCCAATGATCAATGCCTTCTTCGTGGCTTTGGAACTAAATGCAGTGGACAACGAGACCTTGTTCTTCTCTGCTTCTTCCAAGCTCTCACGCAACGCCTGGAGCTCAGGTTCAACATTGTACTGGTCACCTCGCAGCTTAATCAAACTCTGTCTCGCGGCTTCCTCGTTGTTCTTTTTCATATAATAAGTTGGAGTTTCTGGCATGAAGATGAACACTGCAAAGAAGATCAGAGGCACCACTCCGGAGATCAACGAGATGATGAACATGCTTTTCACAGTGGCTCCTAGGATGTAGGACAACAAAATTCCTCCAGTCAACATGAGTTGGAAGTAAGATCCCAGACTTCCTCGGATCGCGGCTTCTGAAGTTTCTGATGTGTATAGAGGAGCGGTGACACAGAAGGCTCCACCACTCAAGCCGGTGATGAATCTGCCTATGTAGAACATGACCACCGATTTGGACCAGATGATCAGGACCCATCCCACTGTGAACGGAACCACTAGCACCAACATTGCTGTCTTTCGACCTATCATGTCACAAAGGATCCCGATGGGCACGCAGATTGCAGCTGCACCAAGGGTGGCGGAAGATCCGATCCAGGAGAACTCATCAGGGGTGATGGCCATGTTGTAGGATAGTATAAGGTAGACCCCGTCCTTTCCAGCACAGGAGGACCATCCCAGAACAAGACCAGCGGCAAGAGCGCCTAATGTAGCTGCCAAACCGGCGATGTACTGGGGTATTCTGTTGGCCTGTTGGAAGTCACCAACACTCGACCTGGACACCAACGTCTGCTGAGATATCCCGATGTTCTTCTCACCCATGTCGCGGCCTAGCAGGGGAGTGCTTTCGGTTACCTGCAACCAAATGAATGCGTACAATAAAAAAAGAGAAAGCGAGGATTCCATTTGTAACCGAACATTGTGGTTCAAGTTTCAGAAATGACTGAATGCGTGAAATGGATTTTAGTTGTTACATTTTTGTGCTTATCTGGTAAATAATAATGTTGTTTGTCGTTTGTTAGTTGAATTCGGCATAGAGTAACGAGTTCATTACTTTTTTTGCATAATAAAAATGTGCGTTTCAAAGAGGTTGTGTATATTTTGCAGTACATATAATATTTGTTAATTATATATAAGTTATTTAATTTTCTTTGATCTGACTAATGGGTGTGCAACAAATTAAAGAACTCGTAACGCTATGCCGTAAATTTTTCGTTTAAAACAATGCATCAACATCTATTTATGCATTTACAAATGAATTAATGTAAATTAATTTAATGCTCATATTAGGTGTCGTATAGTTACAATAACGTGCAAATGCGTTGACATGAATTATTCATATTGCAATGCAAATTCAATTTTGAAATCTGTATCGTAAAAATTGTATGACTTCATTTTGAATGGAATAATGTATAGCAATCATGCAACTAGATTGTTTTTTTTGATTGTGTATCTTGGACGAAATAATTGTAATCCCCATGGTAAAATTACTCTAATCATGATTATAGCGATGTATCAGTTCAACGGGAGGCAACACTCTTATACCGAGAGGGCGTCACTTTATCGGATCGTGATAAATCAAATTTCACCGATTTCATTTTGCAAAAAACAAGTAGTTAAATTATTTAAATCTTCTACAATAAAATTTGGTTGTATTTAAATACTCTGAACTCAATTTTATGAAATTGAATTATAAACTTTCTTGTAAAACGGAGTCTCGATATAATCGTCAAGATCTCATTTTCTGAACAAAAGTTGGAAAATGTTAAGTTCTGTAAGAACTAAACAACGAACGAAAAAAAGTTAACAGTTCGAGTATAATTGAACTAAAATTCTCTGGTTCAAAGGCCTCTCGAGCAAATCTCACGCGGCACGCAATGTTCAGCACATCATTCGAGTTAAGAATAATAGATTTCAAAGGCGCTCCAGGGGAAAAGGCCAATCACGATTATTCAGTTCGTTGAAGGTTTTTATACTACTTTTTACCGACTAAGAAAGCCAGCGTAAATGTTATATTTCCACCCGTTCATCTTATATAATCATTTCTATATTTTTTACTTTTGCAAAATCGTTATGATTATTTTAACACTGTAGGAGATGAAAATTTTGTTACATTATGAATTTAAATGTACAGCTCTTTTCTCGACATGACACTGCTTGTAATTGAAAACAAATCGCAGCTAATGGTGTACTGACATTTGGGTCACTGGGCCCTGCGGAGTTTTCCCACACTTCGTCTGCCATTTTTCGGAACACGACAAAAACTGTTGCAAATGGAGCAAAAATTGTGAAACACGCGCTCGCTTAGGTTACGTTTTGTAGGCGCGACCGGCTGACGCGGTATTTTGTAGCGTTCGAGTTGACTTGCGCAAGTGCTGAAACGAGCAACCTGTCCTACTCCGAAGGATAACTTGTAAACAGAAGTATGTAGAAAAGAGGAAAGTTATTTGAAGTCTAACTTCTCAAACGAAAGTAAAATAATGTAAAATGTTTTTTAATTACGACAAATTTATTGTTTATAAAACTGCATGAATTTCTCTGTTGAAACTTTGATAAGTTAATGGTGTTCATCATAGTTTCACATATCCAAGTTTAACTGAGAATTTATTATCACGTCGAGTTGAATTTTGTTCAAAATGAAAATCGATGTTTTCGAGAGAGCAAAGTGACGATAAATGAAAATGTAAACGCATTGTATCAGTATTGAAGCATCCGCTGGTGTATCAGAAGTGGTTGCTTTCAATTTCCTCGGACGTATCCTGTTTAACTTGCAGGAGTTTGTGCGCACGGGTAATTTGGCTGGCATAATTTTAAAGTACAATAATTGTGTTTGTGCAAGTAATAAAATCGCTGTCGCTGCGAACGTATTGATAATCTGAGGACACCGGTGCGCTGGCAAGTTTGCGACAACTTGGTTTAAAGGCTTGATATACAAACGCTATTTTAGTCGCCGCGAACAACGAATAGAAATTGGTGCGACGGTGTAATCGAAGTAAACGGCAGCTGCCGAAGCGCAAGTAATCTCAATTTCATTGAGCTATTCACCCCTCGAGAGGCATCCACTTTGCGCTCATTCTCCAGTTGTACCAACTTCAATTTCAAACTTTTTTTTCCTTTTCATTCAATTGTTTTCTTTTGTGTTCCCAATTCTATGAAACTTTTTGTTTTTTATTTTCAACGGTTGATGAAAGATGTGGAAAAGTTTTAAATCGTATTTAAAAGTGATTTAATAAAAAACACGCACTTGATATCATTTGTGGAAAATTAATCATCCTATCTGTATCAATGAATTCTAACCAAGCTCAATGTGGAAAATGAACATGCACGTTTCCTCATGGTACACGGATCGCCGATAAAACTAAACAAAAGAATACATTTCCTGGCTATTCTTCTAACTGCTTAGCCAGTAAACAAAGTATTTTTGATTTCGTAAATTTATAATTTAGAGATCATGGTTATGATGACAAATGACCATGAACAAATTAAAATCTCAACTTTGACCCGAACGAGGGTCAACAAAGTTTTGATAAGATGGGATGGAAAAAAAACGTTATCGTTTGAAAGTACTTTCCTTGATTGTAAAATATACATGAATCGAATGAATAATAACCAATGATTTATTGTTTGTTTCAGTTGCCGAGTTGGACTTTGCCTTATCCGAGTGAGTATACTTTCGATATCAAAAGTGCAAAAATGGGCATCGATTATTGGGTCGAGGTTGATTGCAGTTAGTGTTGACTGTTTTCTTCATGACCAACCCTTCTTCCTTAGCCCGATTGCATTGCCATTAATACTTTATAGGCCGTAAACAAGAGGCGTAGTCAAATGAACTCTTTTATCGAACAAAAATAAAAAACTTTGCTTCTCTGCTGCAATTATGGTAAACTCGCGAATAACGTCCGCTATTAAGTATCCTGGGGTGTTTATTTTTTCAACGCCACTTTGTTGTTGCTGTCAACCGCACTAATTGCTCGCGAACAAATTGAAAGCCAACTTTAATCGATGCACATTTAGAAGACAAATATGATTTACAAATTACTCTGCAAAAAGTAGGTGCAATCTTTCTTTTTTTTTTTTCAATTTCCTTTTTTCATAATGAGATTTTAATTTACAAGCTAAAATGAAAAATATGAATGACCTGATGGATTATTTGCAAAATAAGTTATGACAAGCAATTCACATTGTTTATTTGAAAATGAATGCAGAGTAATAACTGCATCAATATTGGTCTATATTATATATGGCATACGAATGCACTTTATTAGACTCGAGTGAAATGAGAAAAATAATTAGTTTTATCTATTATATCTATCGGCATATTTGTACGTATAATGCAGTGCAATGCAAGATAATCAATTTTATACGGCAAAGTATATATCTTGAATAAACGTGCTAAGATAAAAAAAGAAGATAAGAGTTTTTTGTAAATTCGGAACAAACAGCTCGCTGAATAGAAACAACATGAAGTGGAATCAAACAATATGTTTGCTCGCCCTCTTCATTTATTAATTTTGTTGAAAAAGGTAACGTTCAAAATGTTTCAAAATATTTCTTTCTTGATCAACATTCTATGAAAATTTAGGCTCACTTTCGCTTCAAAATCAAGTTTAGTTTTCAAAGTAAGAAAAAAAGGCTTTTTTTGGTTCGTTGACAAAAATTTTTCCTGCATTTTATCTTCCGTCTTTCAATGACCGTGGGGCAATTAATCATAAAAAAAACAGCCCAAGATTATGTAAAATTTCGTACGCCGAGCTTTTTGCGTGTGATGTAATCTCGTAGTTTAATTTTGCGGTGAATTATCCAATCATGTATCAGAATGTTAATTGTTCAGATATTTTTTTAACGTCAAACTCGTTTACTCTATACTTAACAAAATTTCATTCGAAAATAAATATCGGAAATTTATTATGTAATTGTTAATTTTGATAATTTTCTCATGAAATCAACGATGATGTTAAAATACTAATAAACATCAACATTGGAACATCATCACAAACGTCTGTAGATAGAACGTGAACATTAATTTTCATCGATATTTAAAGAGATAGACAAATATTGTTGATTTGCAATTAGTACGTTATAAATTGTAACAGTCGATGAATGATTGGCACCCCTGTTAATAAGATCATTGCCCTTCAATCGAACTGCATTACCTTCTTAAGAGCGACAAAAAAAAAACGATGCACGCGACCGATCAATATCGTCAGTTTCCTCCTCTAAACATTAAATTATCATTACATTATAATTCTTATATCATTTATGTTCGTCATCGAAGAACATTACTTGAAATAATTACTGCTACTGTCGACGCAAACTATCAAGTCTTTTCATCTATTTTGAAAAAGAATGAACAATTAAAATTGTAAAATGAAAGTTTTATTTCAACCGGATTAACGAACGAGGAACTGAGAAATCTAAAAAATTTTTCCATGCAACTTTGACGTTGCCGTGACGCGATCAAAGAAATTTTTCCATGTAAAAAAATCTAGATCCTGCGATAGACTAGTTGTCGTCTGAGTTTTGAGTCAGCATCGATTGAAGAGCGATAAAAAAAGTGCGCAACGTTCGTGACTGATGGCTCAAAAATTCAGGGGCCCTATTAAGAAAATGAATCGCAAAAGTAGGTCGTTCCCTCGATCGATCGACAATCTCACGTTGCAAACCTACTCTGTAAATTCGAATGAGTGAAAAATCACTTTACAAAAAGTGAAGAAATCACTCACAATAAGTTCAGGGTTGTCCACTTATTGCAGAAAGTGAAATTTTTCACTTATTTTGAGAGAAAATAACAATGGAATTTTCAATTTTTGGAATGACTGGACGACTTTTGACTTATTCGAATTTAAATAGTAACATGCAACTTCTCAATGCCGGATTATAAAAGTAATTTTCCAGTGGACTAAAGACATACGGAACAGGATTAATTTCAGCTTTTTATTTTGGCAATTTTTTCCCTCATTTTTTTGTTGCAAGAAATAACAGGAAAACTGTTTGATTTGACAGGAAAACATTTGAATCACCTGAGTGAATTTTGAATTTGTTTGAGATTTTGAATGTCAATGCCAGTATAGCTGTAATAATGTAGATTCATTTCATAAAAATGAATAGCCATTCTTTAAACTACACCTGATAAAATCCAGTGTATCGTGTGGTGTTTGTTGTTGATTGTTCTGTTTTTTTGCTAACAAAGAAATCCCATTTTATTGCGATAGTAAAAACAAACAAAAATGTCACTTACAAGATCTTGACAGTGAGTGAAATGACATTCGACGATCTCCTCGTGTAAACATTAAGTTCGTTATTAAAGATTGTTTGCGTTGATACCGCGATCGATTTTCACTTTGCAGTTTTTACTCCTGTTGATAAACTAATTATCTCACATTATTGCCCTATTTTAAAGATGTTTATTTCGATGAAACAAAAGGTTAGGCAAATGGAATGAAATTTTAATAATCTTTTTACGATTCATTAAATTGTGTACAGCTTTCTTTCATTTTACGCGATTTGAAAACATTTTACGACAATTTTTATGATTATTGTATTTCTTGACGAGAACTTATGACCATTTTATAGGTCATACAATTTCATCGTCAAAAAACATTGAAGAGACGTCGAATATTTTTGACTTCAACTCGAGAAAAATGTGACCTGACATTTTTTTCCACTTAAAAAATGCACTTTCGGATGATTAAATTCGTTGCAAAAATGCAATACATTTTCTGAACCCGGAATTCTTTCTTACTAAGAAAAAAAAAAAAAAAAACTTTTTTGTCTTCTGATGCGCGACAAAAGTTAAAATTAATTTAACGTTTATGATATAAACTAGAACTTTCTTTTTGTCAGTAAAACGTAAATAATTAATTGCACTGTGAAAGGAGCGGTTTTTTATGAGACTATTAAACTTCAAATCGCGAGCATCCGTGTGATTTGAGTGCATGCAATTTGAATAATTCAAATAACGAACAAAGATTTCGTTGAATAAATAATACGTTTCTTAATATGATTAATTTTTAATAATAATCAAGATCCGTGCATGTTTATTCAACAAGTGCGCTATAGAATATGTCACAAAGTTTAGATGGTATATGTTCACAAATTCGTATGGCACTTCGCATTATGTTATTCCGACTGACGGTAAGACAAAAACAAAACGTCAACATTGAGGCAATGGAATTGCATTTAGTTAATGAAAATTATCTTGCGAGTACGTTTCAAAGTTGTTAATTAGAATTGGACTTGATAACTAAAATTTATTGCATTGCGAATGAAGTAGATATTGCACGTAACAAGATAATATTTTTCATATTTTTTTGGTTTTTTTTTTTTTTAGGACAGAAATATATTTTATTAACAGCGTCATTTCATCATGATTTACAATACGCAGCTCGCAAACCACAAACTGATCCACAAACACTCGCAAACAATGATACGCCAACCAAAAACCTTGATAATTCATACGATGACAGATCTTCTACTCTCGCACTCTCGAAAATGCATGTACCAGAAAACAAAAATTCCGTATATACAGGACGCACGTTCAATTATCGTGGGTCTTTTTTTTTTTTTTCTTTTTCAAGTTTGCAACAAGGTCTAATCCGTAGTTGGATAATTGTTTTCCTCGGGGTAATAATTGAGCTCGATTTTCGAGAAACGCGCGGAATCAAAGTTGATATCTTAAAAGTTGTACGACGATGATAAGTTTTGCGGCTCCCCCAAGTATAAGTGCGGCAAACTCCGCGCGCGCACGAAGAGCACTTAACTCTCTTGGATAAAATCGCGCTTTACAACACACGGAATCTCGAATTTCTCCGTCAGAGGAAACTCGAAACACACATCCCATATTGGCGAACGGAGTGTGTCTCAGAAGGAGAGGACGTGTGTACCGAGCTTCGCATTGCGCGGCGTGTCATATCCATTGTATCCTCACTTTCGAGAACTTGAATTCAACCAAGGTGGATTGATGTAAAATCAACCTTCCTTTCTCATTAGTTCTGAACCAAAATTCCAACTCGTTTGGCACACTTATTTCACTAAACTTGAAACTTTATAGGGTGTCACTTTGAGATTAGAGAGATGATAGATGGCAAAGTTGAAAATGATGATCAAAGCAAAAAGGTATCGCCGGCGTACCGTGGTTTTTATTGCACGTTGGGGTGTATGCTGGTGCAAATGTTTTGTGTGTTGTTTCCAAGATTGCTGCGCCGTTTCCACAAGTACTGGTTCGAGAGTAAGAGCCACGAAGGCTTTTAAAACTCGATGCTCTACGGCCGATCCCTCCCCGCGGGCGCGCGCGAGACTTGGTGGGAAAATGAGGGACTACCGCAAGCAGTTCTCCGAGTTCCCGAAGGCACATGTTATCCTAAGCTTGTTATTATTGTGCCTGGCAACTTTATGTTAATGCCAGGTGGTATCTCATCACCGGCCCACCGCACGAGCTTTCATGTTTTCTGACGCATCTGTTGTCTTCGTGCAGAAACGCTTGGCGTTTATTTAACCGGGCTGACTCAAAGGGGATGGTTTAATGTGTTTACACGTTAATGTGCTCGCTGATTATTAAATTCCCTCTACTACAGTAACGCGAGATGGTTAATTCATAAATTTGCTTTCTACATGTTTTCCTTCCCTCTAATAATTCAGTAAAAGAGATCTTGTTTTTATGAAAAAGATATATTCTGGAATGGAACAAATCCATTTTGTTAATTAGTAATGATATTCAATTCATAATTCTAAACTGTTTATTGAATGTTGTCCAATGTTCAAACGAGATCTTTGTCTAATGATCTGATTAAAAGAAGAACTTTAATTAAATCAACTGTCTCAGTAAACACAGAGATTTAGAAGATCATGATAAAACCATTGATTGGAAGGTAAAAAGAAATTAATTGTATTCGATGTACAAAACAGAAAAACATAAAAATATTGCAAATTGTAAATTGAAACAAATGCAAAAATAGTTTTTAAACTACAATAAATGTTGTCTGAAAGTATAAAGTGGTGTTTCTGATTGTAATTTTGAATTATTCAATTCGAGTAATGAAATGAACACTTGTAAAAAGATAAGGATAAGAAAGAAAAAAGACAAACAATTTTTCAAACGTGACTTGAACAATTCAGAATCTTCTTTAAAGGTCTGGAGTTTACAATGATTTTACAGTTTTTATCTTATTACTATGGTAAACATTTTGGAAAGTCCAAAAAGTGACTACAAAAGGTCACGTTTTTTTCCTCAATAGCATTATTTTTCCATTAACTTCAATTAAAACTTTAAATTATTATAAAACATAAGTAATCAACAAGATATTGATATACAATTTATGACAATCAATTAATATCAAACAAAAATTGAAATGCCAGCAGATGATAAAGGACACTCGAGTTACTGTGTTACTTAATAAAATCTATATCGATAAAAATTCCTTTAACCAAGAGTTTTATTGCACATTTTTAATTGTTTATTATTGTATCAAATCAAAAGTGTATGATTCGAAGCATTTATTTAACGCCCCAGTGAATAAACATGCTTATAAACCGTCAAAATAATACGGCCAATCACGGTCACGGACTAATCTCGATTAAACATTTATTGTAACAGCTTTGTGACACAAGCATAATTTGCCATAATTACGAGCGAAATTTGATCGAACGATTTTCATTGATAAGCCGCGCGCGATTGGAATGGAATTTTGTTGCCAAGCTTATATCGACAGTGCGGGGTTTTTACAAAGGATGCGTAATTTGTTGCATATGAACGCTGATAACTGTGCGGAAATGTCTGCTGATTAGACGACGCCCCCGGCGCTTATTAAATATAAATCAAGTGTGTCGATCGTGCGCTTTATCGTAACTGCGCCGGAAATCTTGGAAAGCTAATTGCATTTGAATAATGTACGTAGAACATGCGACGGGGACAAACATTTAAAGCACACTCGCAGAACGCAATCATTGTACCGTCGAACAATGTCGCTTCTATTGGTAAACACCTTGCGATCCGTCAACGTACTTGACTTTTTTTACCGTCTCTGGTACACCGGTTGACTTGTAAATTAATTAATTGACAATACGAATACACACGCGGTACGTTGAATTACATCAAAACCGTTTTCCATTGATGACGGAGAGGTTCATTAGAATTTGCACGTTCGAATCAGTCTATCTGCATTGGCGGTTGAAAAAAAAAGTAGTCTATAATATTATGTTACGACACATCACTTTGAGGAAAAATAAATCATAAAAATGTTAAAACACAATTCGGACGATAAAAAAATGTTTGAGATAGTAGATATCATCTAGCTGCACATGCGCGGAAGTTGCCCATCAGTGACATAACTTCACTCAGCTTTTTTATGACACTTGAAATAATCATTATAAAAAATCTGTTTGACAAATAATAATAATAACTTTTTGTTGTATTTTTTTAATAGTTTTTGTTTTTTTTTATATGAAATAAGATTTGGAAAATCTTACAGAGATGAGACTTTTGGTGCGTGCAATCAACTTTCTCGCTTTTCTTTCTGCGATCGGCCAAACGCTCGTTACAGTTCGTTGCAAGTGTTATTCTTTGAACCACTTTCTACTGTTCGCTGCTTAATGTTTAAATTCGCAGTCAGTGATTATCATTTGAGTCACGCGTCTTATCAGAAAAATAATTGAATTTGTTCTTTTAAGTGAGTCAATTTAATAAATTAAAATGATTCAAATAGTAAAAATAAAAAAAAATAAAAAACATTCCATCTAGAACAGAGGTGAGCGGGGTCATAGATCAGATTTTGAATAATTAATATACTTTGAAAAGACCGAAAAGTTTTATTCAGTTTGGATGTTTAATTTTAATTACATCCACTTGGATTCATATCTGTGAGAAAGGTTGATAAAATTCATCCGAGAAATTGAAATGAGAATTATCTCTCGCACGTTTTTGCAATAAGTTAGTCGCGACGTAAAAATTGCAAGTTAGACGATAACTGTGGCACCATCTCGATGATAAATTTTATTTATCAATGTTTAGAGTATATAGAATAAGTGTGATCGCCATTTTTCATAATGTCTTATAGTCATAACAGAAATACAATTGATTGCTAAGTTGTTAAGAGGAGAAAAATTGTAAATTACAAAACCTCGTCTCTCTTCGAACAAAACACATATTTTTTAGATACATTAATTAAAAATAAAAAGTTATAAAGTGTACGTTGTTTTTTCGTTACAAGGATAGCAGGATATTTTTCATTTTTGAAGTGTATTTTGGAGGTCAAAAATTTGAACGAATCTCCTTCAAGACGACATTATTTTTTGCGTTTAAACTGAAAACAAAAATCTAATTGAACCATAAATTAGTTAGCTTGTTTCATTTCAACATACCATTCGTTATGAAGTGTAATCTAAAAATTTATTGCTCTGGGATAATAAATTTTATATCTTGCACGTAAAAGTAATTACATGCTGCCAAATCACGTTTGCAATATAAAAATAATATCAACTTCGTCCATTTATCATTTTGATTGCGATTTCAATAGATTAGTTTATATTCAAAAGTTCTAATTTCTCTGACGGATTGTATACTCTTGCTTTTTCATTTGCGATAACTTATGAATTATTCGGTCAATATCCAAGTCTTGAACTCTTCAAATACTCAAATCAAATAAAAACTGGGTTAAAATTGAAGCTGATACTTTGTGGCGATAAAAAGATTTCGTCTTAATTAAGGTCATGAGAGTAGTTGAGGACAGTTTTTTCGAATGTGAATTTGATTTTGGCAATCCGTCGGTGCGTTAAATTTGAGCTTCGTTATGGGAGCTGGTGGATCATGTTACTTTCAGTCATGATCACTGTTGCTGATGTAATATAGTTATGAAATGGAGCACACTAATTTGCGCGCGAGCTGCTTGGATTTGTGTGCACCAAAACAGACCTGCGGCTGCACCTGTGAGCGCACATTCTCATCGTTTACTTAATGCCACGCATGGTTGACATTACATTACCAGTAATTATGACATAACGCTGTGCCCTCGCCGATGAGCATTATACATGCACCCATACCTAATTTCGACCATCCGATGAGTTAACGCACTCTCTGTCCTCCCTACTTGTAACGTATTATTGATCGCCGTTTATATCACTTGCTTTGCATCTTATGCCGCTTGCATAATACCGCCTATTAACTCGACAATGCTGTTTCCGCTTACTTTTTTCCCTATCGTTATCGATCGCTATCAGCTTTCATAATGTTTAATCATGAGAATTCAAGTTTCCAATCAGGTCTCAACAAGTTCAGCACTTTTCAATGCTTTCAACTCGGATGAAAATTCTTCCTTCCATCAAAGCACCATTGTTTTGATCTAATAAAACTGATTTTTGTTTTTAAACATTTCCTGTTTAAATGTTTTCTTTTCGTTCATTTAAATAAAGAAAAAACGTTCAAGTAAATACGTATATCTTGAATGGCACGATCGCTTTTCTTTTTTTATATTTATTCATGGATTTACTTGAACAAATTGGATCTTTTTTTTTTTCTACATTGTTTTCAGTTAGAATTCTTTTTTTTTTCTGGTTCGATAAGATCGCTTTCATTTTTTCAACAATATTTTATCATGAATTTTTTAGGAAAGTTATGAAAAGTTGCTAAGAAAACGATAGGAAACGAGACACTCGAATTCACAAGCGTATTTTACATTACGTTTCTCCACAAGTTTCGCCAGGGCTGAATTATTTTACTATGACGAAGAGCGAAAATGCATATGCATGGGCTGCAAAATTTAATTTGAATAATATGTAAAGGTTTCATTTGCGGGATGCAATTGCACTAATCACGAACTTGTTTTCAAACAGAACGAAGAAAGTGTTTGGCGCGCGGAGTGTCTTATTATTACGTTGGCTACACGAAATCCGCGAAAGATATTACAATTCAAATGCTTGCAAACAAATTGAAAGGCTGTATTAAATTGTCACGGTTGACGATGCGCGACTATTACTCAGCAACCAATGACCTCGTGTACCTCATCGCACGTCATATTGTTATATACGATTATGGTGCGTTATAATTTACGTGCTCGCACGTTCATAGACCAAGAATATGTTTTACGCATGCTGTGTGTACATATCATATCGCGAAGATTCATCGACATCGAATTGTGTCATGAACGAACGTCATAATTGCTCGGAAACATCATTGTTACCCGTTTCTCACAAAAATTTCCTTCAATTTTCCGCATCCTTTTGCGCGTCATCGCAATAAAATAATCAAAATATCGTTATATTGTCTAATCAAAAGTTATATTTACTTAGCTGTTGTACTCTGATTCACAGACTAATCGCCATCGGAATAATATTTCATACCTCATTGAACAGCTAATCAGGTGCACTTTTCCGTCATTTTCTTTTCAAATTATTTCTTGGTATATATAAAATATTAAATTCTAAAAATTCCAGGCGGAAAAAAACCATAGTATACTCCATCATACGAGTTTCCATACGCGTTTGCTTTTTTGTGGAAATTTGTACAAGGAAGTGCAAAATAATTTGTTACAAATTGTCATGTTAACAACAAAAATTTATGTAACATCAAGGTAGTCTCTATATTTTAAGACGACATTTTTTGAAGCAAAATGTGTTAAAGATGCGGTGGCAATTGTTGTTCAAAATGGTATAGAAATCAATTCTTTTGTATGAAAAATCAATTCCAATGTGTGGATTCGATGTTTATGGATTCGTAAAATGTGTTCGACCTTATGGTTTTACGTGAGCATCCATAGGCCATGCATTCGTAGTAACATTTACAGCACCGACGATGAATGCATATCAAGTCCGGCCAAAACAGTTTAGCACAGACTAGCGCAGCCTTGCAGCCGGAGAAAAACATCGCGGCAGAGCAATTATGACCGTTTCCTGTCATTGCACTTGTTTCTTGATACCAAAATGAAATAAACAGTGTCGCGAATCCGTTCATTTTCTAATGATATAATCATTTCATTTTTCAGTCCATGATAATTATTTGAAGTTTGAACAAACAAAAAAACGTACATACCATTTGATAATTAAACAATGTTTCAAAGAAGTTTGCCTAAGATAATTGATTTTTAATTGTGATTCTTAATTGAAAACTTAGTGCCTACAGCTTAGGAAAGAATTCTTTTAATTTTGCTTTTTGACATTGTCGAAGAAAAAAAAAAAGCATCAGCTTTTGTTTGCGGAGAAAAAAAAATCGAAGAAACAATATTTCATAATTCAACTCACCAGTATGAATATCAAGATCGTCCAGATGTCACGTTAAGTTTGTAGTTTAGTACCGTCTCAAGGCTTCTGCATCATGGAAAGGAAAACGAAAATGAAGCCCGAAAATGTGTTTTTGGTAAACAAAAATGGCATGAGAGCGAACTGAACTTTCCGGTTATAATAATGTGTCTCTTCATTCGGTCCGAATTAAACTACAGGCGCACAAGTTCGGATCGAAGACGTGGGAAAACTGGCAAGTGATGAATTTGCATGCTCGTTTTGTACATGTGTTTCAACTTTTGCGTGTACTTTCAGCAATGTCTGTTGCGTTTCGTGTCAAAAATAACGCTTCGACGTGTTTACGATTGACAGGAAAATTACAATAGGCCGAACCAATCGACAAAAGATTACGCAAGTACTTTACTTTGAAGCTCGATCGCATTATTTAGAGGAGGCTTGAGTTTTGCGTGATAATTGCTTTATCTTTTGCACTCTTACGTAATCTGACCGTAATAGATGATTATTTCGCTCGGCTGTCCGAAAATGGGATGATTATATACTTCGGTCAAAATAACGTCAACATTCAATTGCGAAACAATATCCAAAGATAACGATAAGTTTTATGTACTCACTGTTGTGACGATGAATTTAATTAAAAGTAAGGATAATGAATTCAGCACGAAATATGTTTGACCAAATATAAGCCCCTTAGTGGCAAGCTTTCGCGCGCACGCGGTCCTGTAAAGGACCCGAATGATAAATGAAAACGATTATGGTATTGTATTTTTGTGATTTCATTCAGCGTGGAATTGGCGTTCTGAATTTTTCCATTCACCGTTAAAATCAATAGTTTCACTGCTGCACTCTATTATTATTAGAAGTCACAGGTTAAAAGCGTTAGGCGTACACAAAACAGGATTCGAACAAGGCTCGCTCGGTGCACGCCATTTACAACAATTCCAACCAAAATACATCGCGAAAATTGATTTACACAGTCGAAATATTACTTTTTTTCGCTGCTCTTTCATTCTTTATCGAAAGGCTTAGCTTACGAGCTCTGACCGTTTTTTCATACAAAAAAAACGTGTCAGGTTCGATTTTATTTGTGATATCAAATCAATTTTTTTAACTTGATGAAACAACAAATTTTAAAAACAAAAAAATAGGACCAAATGAATAAGTGATGGATTTGAAAAAAAAAAAGATAAATTCAGGTTTTCACCCTCTATAAAGTTGATTCGAAGTTTTAGACGAGTTTTTCAAAACTTGCTTGAAAAACACGTTTTAAAAAACGTGTGTTGAATTAAATCAAATTATTGAATAAAATAATTTGAATTGAAAAATATTCATCAGGACACAAAATGTGATTGATATTCTTGAGAAGAACATAAGTTACAAAATGTTCATAAAAAATGGCACATAAATTGAATGTCGCATTTTCATCCCAAGCACGGAAGAGATTTTTCGAAAAGTCGTCTCCACAGTTTATTGGTCTCGATAATCGCAAAACACTGTGCACTCCGAAGCAATAAATCTGCAAAGTAAGAATAATCCCTCTCTCCTAATTTTTCGCGTGAGAAATTGTGTATCGGTTGCGCGGTTTTATCAGTCGTACGATTTTTGTTCTGTCTTTGCGTTCAGAGTGATTTTAAAAATGCTCCAAACTTACGTAACTGACGTTATCAGTTCCGCTGTTCGCTGAATGCGCTTGTTCTCAGAGGCGTATGCAAGTTTACAGTTTGATTTCCACTTCATTGGTTGATGCGCTTGTGATATTAATTTCACTGTCATAAAGCGACTACGTGTTTAATAATCTATCATTGATATTGAGCTGACAAGATAATAATGTGATCAATTTATATGACTGAACAATTTTTTCCCAACGTCTTTTTTGTCTTTTTTACGAGCCAATTTTTTCTTCAAGTGTCCGTGTGTACAAGTTTTCCTATTTCAAATTACGAAAATCGTTTCTTTTTTTGTTCTTATCAGTTTCATTTGAATCGAGATAATTGGGCTATTTTTCAGAAAGAGGTAATATAATTAAAAGTTGATTTTTAACAAGAGAGAATAAAAAATATTTAATCTAAAATAAAAGTTTGCGATAACTTTACTTGTATCTGAAAATTCTGAGCAAATTGTTTTCATTTGATTCAGTCGAAGTCAATCAGTTGTATGGAATCATTTGCAAAGAAATAAGTAGTCGCACTTTTACTGCCAAAAGGAAAATATTCCAGTGATAATGCGATTAAAAGTAAGATATCGATTGGTTCGTGCTTTGCAATCATTGCATTCAACGTTCATGACGTGTTTCGCGATGAGATTTCTCGTTAATCAAAGATTAATCAACACTTTGCGCCGATAATAAATAATTCGATTGGATTTGTTTACTATAAACGCCGTTATTCCGTTTTTATAACTATGAATAAAGAAGAAGGTCAGTTTGTAAAACTTTCGATTTCATCTGAATACAGAAACTTGACGCGGAAGTAAACAAAAAAATAATTGTAACAAAATACTTGAGATCATTTGAAACGAAAAAACAAAGAAGTTGGAATCTGTTGTTTCATTGTTGGAGATTATTTGGAAATGCATGTTCGGAAGAATTTTCGGTCTTATTCAAACCTGTATCATTGAACTACTGTTTGTATAGTAATAACTTCATTACGAGCGTAATGTTGCTATTGTTATTCAGGAATGTGATCTGTTTTCAATTTACATGTACTACATATTTGAATTAAAACAATTTATGATAGATTAGTCTATTTTAAATTGGAATTTCGATTCACATAACACGAGGAAACTGTGTTGAACTCAGCTTTGCATTTCATGTTTATTTTATACTTCTAATATATCAGACCCTGTACAACTATACCAATGACGTCGGTTTGACGATTTACAGATTTTTTTTTTCCCACTTTTCCGATAATATGGATTCGTTTGAAATTTAATCTTTAACACGGACGTAAAAGTCTTCTTTTGATAACATTTTTTTGTTTACGATTGAAAAATGAAGCTTTTGTAAAATAATTAATTCAGTAAAATCAAAATTCAATACAGTTTTTAGTACTGAATTGACAGTCAGATGAATTCAAATGACAGGTTTAAATGAGTTAAAAAAGTTCGATGTACGTGAAATGTCAGTCTGAAATATAGCCCTAAATTCTGTATGATTGAATTTAAATTTAGTTTATTGAAATATAATTACATTTCTTTTTTTATCTTTGTAAAGAAGAATCTGAAATTAAAAAAAGACGGAAACAATTTATTCAAACTGATGGGAAATCATGATTTATGCAAAGTTTTTGACTTTGATAATCGCCATTTGAACAACTTTTACGAAAAACTTTTTGCTTTTAAAAAGAACATATCTATTTCGTTTCAAATACAGATTAGGTAGATGTCTACTTTTATCGACTCACGTTGCTCAATAACTGCTTTTATACTTTGCGTCTGGATGGCGTTACTATGCTGGTTGACGATCAGAAATTTTTCCAAAAAAAAAAAAAAAAAAAAAACTTTGGCAAAACTTGTTATGTTGACATTTTTTTTATTATTAAGTTTTAATTCAATTAAAAAGAGTTAAAATTATGGATTCAGTCGGTTAATTTGTTTACTCATTTTGAAAATTATTAAAATTGATTCAATTTTAAATTTGGTAGAGTTTCATTAAACATTTTCAACTACTTAGAATTTCATCAACTTTACTATGTATTTTTCTTCCGAGCAGTTAATATTTGAGAAGCCAATTATTTATGATTGACATACCCAGAATGCTGATATTTATCGTTTATTTGTCGTTCATTTTTTATTTCATCATTATTTATTCCCTTGTCATAAAAATAAAATCTTTCTAAAGAAAACCTATACTCTTTAAATGTATTCTCTTACCCGCTGAAAATGTTTCAGAAACAAAGATTACGCTGGCAAAAATAAATATGAAATCAGCTTGCATGCTCATCCAAAATTAAAAATGCCATGTTCGAGTTCAGTGGAGCGTTTTCCCTTTTAATTTTCTTGCCCCCCCCCCCTCACACTCTCTCTGTCGAGTTTCACAAATACGTCTCATCACGAGTGAATTATCCACGCATTAGCAAATGCGGTCGTCCAGCCGCGAGGCATTTGAAACCCTGGATTTTTGTTCTTCACTTTGCTCTCATGTTGACAGGCTAAACATAAAGAGAAGATAGAAAAAGGAGGGAAAACAGAAAAGAGATGACAAAAAAAGAAGAACGGACGACGAAAAAAAAATACAGGGAAAGAGAATTAGAGGAGAAATTGTCGGTTACAACTGGAGAGAAAGCCATTGTCAAAGGTTAACTGAGTGAAAATATTTATTTTGACTGTAAAAGTTCGATTGTAAATGCGGACAATTCATTTAGACAGACATAAAGATATCAAAGCGCCGACTAGAAGGAGAAATGGGGTTGACAACCAGGGGACAGCGTGTGTGTCATAATGACGATGTACGGTACGCTGCACGCACACGAATACACGTCCTTTACACAGACGCTCCCTGCGGCATCAATTACGATATGAAACGATCGCGCGGATCGCAATTAAAATGCGAAATTTAACGATCCGCGCGCACCTCGCGAGCGAGCCAGCGTTTCACCCTTCGATTTTACACACATTGCCTTGGGATTCATTCACGCGTCACTTAAAAAAAAAAAAAAAAGAAGCTGATTAATGATACTGTTTCGGCAGGACACAATGTGAAGCACGAAAAATGCGACTTCAAGGACAGCGTATAGTTGTTTCGTTCAAATTCAGCCGCTCGGCAAGCTGAAGTATGGACTGTGCAATTTTAATGCGTCTAAATGTTTCGCGCGTGCTGAAGAAGATAACATAATAAAAAAAAGTTTAAAATAAACGATTTTTTAATATTGAAATTCAATTTATTTAACCAACCTAAAATTTGATCTGAAAAGCGATGATTGGAATCAAAAACTCCCGATTAAATATTAGCCCACATCAGTCGGTATGGATTTGAATCAATCGCTTTAATTTAACATCGAGACATAGGGGAAAAAAGGAATAGTCTTCAATTTTGTTTCGAGTTCAATAATGGCCAACTATGACTGTGGGTAGAAGCTCGCTGTAAAGTGGTTCTCGAAAAGAATTGACTAATAGAAAACTAAATGAATCTTAAAATACCATACGTTACCCTACACATTTTTGTTGGAATATAAGTAGCCAATTTCTATACGTACTTGGAATACGAGTGACTCTACGGCACGTGCATCCCTGCGGCATAACAAACTCATATTATACGAATCGAGCAATTCACAAGCAAAAGTTTTTTTTTTCTCATCGTCATTTCATCAGATGTTAAGTTTAGTTTCCATTTCATTGAAACAATTTTGAATTTGTTTTTTTTCAAATAACATTTCATAAATCATATCAGTTTGTTATTTTGCTGGGCAAAAATTCACCCTAAAAACACTTTGGTGCTGCAACTTTTAGACCCATCGATTATGATGTCAAAGGGTGTCGAAAAAGAACAAAAAAAAAAACTATTAAAAGCCGTTAGGTACAGTTTTGTTAATTTCAACCGGACGCGTTATTTTTGGCCCTTCAACGACAAACTAAACAAAGTTATGATTTTGATAAGCTGTTTGTGAAGGTGCTCTCCGCTGGCGTTTTATCATTTGCCCCTAATATACGATGTTTATGCCTGTTATGCCACCGCAAAGCTGTAGTTACTGTGCATAACAAAATCTGACAGAAATTGAATAATTCTGGAAATGTATTTATGCTGCGCTTTTCAACCCCTTTGTGTGGCTCGGCGAAAAATTATTCAGATTCCTCGGCTATTTTTTTTTCCTCTTCATAATTCCGCGCGCGCACATTTTGATCGTCAGTCAAATCTATTTTTTTTTTTCCTTCAAAACACAAACGTGTACTTTGCAAATAACCTTAACCTTGTTTCAGGAACTAAATTATTGGAACCCGATGTCAATGGGGTGACAAAAAAATAGTTCAATAATCCGATATCGTTTTTCAATTAAATTCTGAAACTCTTGTCGCGAAAAATGCGCGACAGAAATAATGTGGCTAAAACGAAAGGAAAGAAAAAAAAAAGTCGGATGAAAAATCTGCATTCGTCAACGTGATCGATCACATCAAACGGTGTAAAACCCACGCGTTCTTTTAATAACCGAATAATACAGCCATCGAGGATTATATCATCAATCGGGGGACTCTAAAGCACGAGTCGGTGATCTTTTATCTGCGCTGTTGTTGCGCATAATCGTTTGCAAACATATCAGTCCGTCGGTCGTAGCGAGAGCCTCTGCTTAAAAATGCAATTACATGTGCAAATATGGGGCGCATCCTTCCCCCCAAGTCAACACACGTGAATCGCAACAAAACGCGCGGACGAGAGAGAAAAGGACCGTTCGTTTTTAGCCAGCACATTAGCTTGAGCCGTTGCAAAGGTGGTTCGAGGGGGGTTCGAGCCGAGACCAGTCATGAACCGTTTAATTACATTAGCTGCTGCTAGGGATGCTTACGCGCCCCTCCATCGTGTCGGCCCTTTTATCTTGCCGCCTCGTTCACATGTGCGCCAAACAACGAGTTGGCTTTATGAAACGTTATCTATACACCCAGCGCAACAGAAATGGAGAGCTGCATTTACCGCTTCGTATGCATCGAACAATCTGTGCTCGGCAATATACTTTTCCAGTCGGATTTACATTCCAAAAATTTTTTTGTTTAAAATAATTGTGTTTCCAGGCGCGCACATTCAGTGTTCGACGTTAATGAAAGCAATTTTGCTTTTATTGCGGCCAAAAATTTCGTCTCCCAACCAGGACAATGGCACAGGGCAATTCTAGGCGCCCGGGCCTAGATGAATTAATTCGGAGGAGAGAGAGAGAGAAAAAAAAAAATTCAAGAGCCGTCTAATTACAACTCTTCTCTGAATGTGCGCTATTATTGCGCCTGAATTTTTGTTGAATTAGTCGTTGGCATGAATTTTAAATGAAAATTAGAAAAAGAAAACGTATGCAGTGGGTTGGGGAAAAAGTGGTGACAAAAAAAAGAAAATTTTTTTTTTTTGATGAATAAGAAAATAAACACATTTGAGTTATAATCTGATGAATTATAAAAGAAATCTCGTTTAATTTATTAGTTCTTGAATGTTGCAACCGCATTGCTTTATCAGGGAGGCTATTTTCATTAAAGCCACTCTGAGAAAGGGTGGATTTGAATAGAAATTTTTGAGTCGATGAGATAAGCAACAACGAGAGATGTTTTCGCCGTGAGAAGCACTGCTGCGTCTGGCATCTTCGCGGCGTTTAAGGGCAGCCGCATCTAGAACATCGGGCTGCAACTCTCTGCGTCGAAGAAAAGCTTTGCTAAGCTTTATCGTTTTTCTTTCTACTTAGTTATTCGCATCCGATACTTCGGTCGAAACACGGCGCTCTGCTTTTCAGCTGCACTTCTTTGCGTAAAATTTAAGGGTCAGTTGCATAGCATGCCCATCGTGCACAACTTTCTTTCTCTCTGTTGCCAATGTTTCTTGCACCCGGTTTTTCGTTGCTTTTGCTGACGTCATCGCAACTTATTATGCTCTTTGAATTTGCTACAAAACTGATCTACTGTGAATATATAAAAGATTCACCCGAAAAAAGATTTCTTATATATAAGCACACAAAAAGTTTCCCTTTTTGTTTAATTTTCACATGAATAGAGTTGAAAATATATTTGGACTAAAGATTTAATCAGCAATGTTTCAATTTGGTTTCTCAGCACAATAAATTTAATCTTCCTTGAAAAAGTTAGTTACTTCATTTTTTGCACAAAATTAATTCAAGAAGAGCGAGCAAATTGTTATTTCAGTAAAATGTCTTCTTGAAAAATGTATTGCATAGTTAATCATTAAAAACAGCAGGTTTCGTTTTGATCCCACTTAATGACCCAGTTTCACACCGCCGGGAGAGTATGTTTGACAAATCAATCTTGAATATTACGTACGATCGGAGCGTCAAATTTGCGTTTCATCCCCGCAAGTAACAAATTAGCACACGTAATTCAGTCTTCACCCCAGTTACTTCGCGTGGTTTTGCTGCCCCCCCCCCCTTCCACGATCAAACGGTTGGCACGGCAACCCTCGCTTTTATACTTTTAACGAACAATTCGTCACAATCGTCATCACCCGATGCCCTCTAATAGTCCTTTTCTACGACTGCGCGACGGAACTTTTTGATAAAGCGGCGTTATTCCAATAGTTGCGCGCACAATTGTGCCTATATAATTATGTGTGTTTGGCCTCCTTTCAGCGTGCGCCAAGTCATTTTCTTTCAAAGCGGAAAAATGTCGTGTTTCCGTGAAAAGAGAGATAATAGAAGGAAATTGGTCGCCGTTACAATGGAGACTTTTTCGACAATTACATCGGCGGAATTATGAAAAGGAACAATGAGAGCGACAAGCTCCATTTTGCCTCCACCCCCACTAGCGACAAACGCTCGATGATGAAAGTAAAATTTTTGTTTGCTTTTTATATAATATTTTCGGCGCGTGAATTATAACGGGTGGGAAGGAAATGGCACACGATAATTCAATCGTTAATGCACAACTAGCGAACGCGATTGACGAACATTTCTATCCGCAGGAGGATATAAGCTATAAATGCGTATAACCGAATTAATAAATCCGACATTATTGTAGTGTTTGTTGCATTGTATCATTTAATGCGAGATGATTTGTAGAAATTACATGAATCATGATTACATTCGTTCATTCAACGGGACTCGACTATTGCTGTTGATAAATGCGATTATGGACAAATCACGACTCAATTAATTCACAATGGAAAAACAGTCGCGGAAGTATCGCGAACAGCAGTACAGAGTGAGAGAGAGAGAGAGTCAAAGCGTGCCTAAGCTGGAAATCAATCCGAACGACGTTGATTAATGACAATGTGAATATAAATTCATTTTTGCATTTTATATATCGTCTGTCGTTACAAATTGGCACGATGTAGATATTTGACGACGGTAAACGCTTTCGACTGATGCGAAATTGATTTGTCAAAACTCGTTTGTTGCAGCCTTACGAAATAACGTTTGCGATAGAGAAGAGACAGAGCGAGAGAGAGTTGCTCAGAGCGTATGCATAAAGCTCCTTAGCCCGGCATTAAAGCACTTGAAAAATTGAAAATAGATCTCTCGCTTTTCGAGAGACAGTCGAGCAAAGGAAAATACGAGTATAATATACGAAAAAGCATCGCGTCATGGCAAGACATCAGCCGAGTGAAATATCCTTGGTTATTTCGTATACCATGTTAAAAGTTATTATTATTTTTTTTCTGCAATTTTACTGAGCAATCGCGTGTGCATTACGATATGCAGTGGAGGAAAGAGGTTTATTTCGCACAGGTGTGCATTAAAACTTGATTGATTTCGAGTGCTCGGTGGATATATATACGTGATGTAACGGCGCCCGTGAATATTAATCGGATATAAATTTTCTAAACGCTTGGAGTTAACAATAACAGTGGCGTAAAACTTGATCGAAATTCAATTTGTGTCGAACAACGGGGTAACACGTGTTCGAGCGTTACGAACTGCCGGGTTTTGACGTAGGCGACAGCTCGGATGTTCACATTGTTCAGCCTGGTATTATCAACCGAAGCATTGAACAGTTTAATCCCCGGATGATCAATCAGGGTTCACAATCGCTGTCGCCTTATAAAAAGAGGCCGCTCTCTCATCCTGAGAGACGCGTCAAGTTTGCGCGATAAGGCGCGCCCGAAATTACAAGGAGGCGAGATGCGGGATATACCACACTGCTATTAACTCGACGGCCAATGTTCTTGCCTGTAAAATGGATTAGAGGCTTTTTTTTCTCGTCCCTCCTGAAAGAGCGGCATTGCTTTGCGAAGAAGGCATAACTTGATTGATTACAGGCAAACTTTGTGCCAGACTCTCTCGGCTCTAATGACGCGGGGATTAACGTGTCCGACTAACGACTCTTTGCTTCCTCATCGTTGAAAGCCGTGTATACATACAGACCCCCATTCATGACGCCGTGTCATCTATACGTAAATACCTTCATTGAGAGCAGCAAGGAGAATCTCGTTTGTAAAAATTGAGTTGTTTCAAAGAGCCCGCGAGCCGGGCTCTTCCGATATGTCGATAAACGTAGCTTCATCCACAAAAAAAAAAAAAAAACTCGCTGTTTATATACACCCCGATAGTGCTTGTTTTTAGACAAGTCGATTTGAACTTTTTATTTTTAGAATCTTTTGTAGTGTCGACGAAAAATCTGCTTATCTGGGAAACATTTGAAGAGATTGTAGAGCAAATTTGAATACTTTTTTTTATGAACTTTCATCCAAGTTGAAAATCATTTAACCACAAGTTTTACAATTAAGGCTGTTTTGATTTCAATTTGGAAAATTTATAATTTTATCATGAAAAGAAAGAGTTTGAAGTTAATTTTATTTGAAAAAAAAAAACAGTTTTTAATTATTACGCGCTTACTTGTTTTCATAATACTTATTATAAATTGTGTTCCAAGGATATATTTATATATATGTGCATATATCTCGTTTAAATTTCAGACGATGATCTAACTCGCCTCATCAAAAGCTGTCATCAGATATGAACTCGGCACTTACTGGTGCTGCACCCACGATATCAATTACAACAAAGATCAGATGCAGCCCTGTATCAGATGAATGTCTCGTCTCGAGGAGGTAATGTAGCGTTTGTAACTCCAATATCACTTGTATGTGTGAAGCCATAATTGTAAAACACTATGCGAGTTAACGTTCACAATTGTAATTCTCACACACTTGAGCCGTACATTCGATTTAAATATTGAAACACAACGAATTGTGTTGAAAACAAAAGCTCACCGTAAAATCCGTTTTTCTTATGGTTCAGAACAACTCATTAGAATGAAATCGAAATTATTTACTTTATTTCAGATTATTAGTTCTAATAAAACACATTTTAAATTTATTCAAAAAAATAGTACTTCTGTCACGAACATTTTGCAATTTTCGAATTCAAAAATTAAAAAAAAAAACTGTATAAAAAAAGTTGGTTATGTTCATGTCAGTCTGCCATTAACGTCAGAGGCTTATCAATTCATTCTCGCGAGGTAAGGCGTTAAAATTGTCTTAAATAATGGGGCAAAAAACATCTTTATTTCAAATTCGATTTTTGGTATAGTTTTTAGTTTAGATTCATATTTTTTAATTTGTTGTCCGATTTGCCGCTGCGGTTTATGTCCCTTTTACATGTCAGAGTAATGCAATTACAGCTCATCATAACGGTAACGATTATTGTTCGATGCACCGGGGTAGTGAGGTTGCGAATGAAATTTGTAAAAGGGATTTCGTGTTCGATAGTGATTATTGAGGATTATGGCACGAGCAGGTCATCCCCCAGCAGACTGCGAGGAGGAATAAAAAAAGCCGCGCGATGGCAATAAGTAACATTAGGAAGGATTTTGGGAATTCGACCGATGACAACAGACGCTGCATGCATATGCATTAGAGCGTGCGAATAAATTCGCCTGCTCGATCCACTCGGGGCTACGTTTTTTACGACGGCTTTTGCTCCGTTTTCTATCCACTTACTTCATTTCGCAGGTTGCAATGAAATTTCTTTAATCCCAGATTTTGTCCAAGTTGGAAACCGATCGTAGCGCTATCTGTGGATCTAGCTTTGATACGCGTCATTGTCGAACATCTGACGGAGTTGGGCTCGAATCGATGCCAGCTATATCAATTTCCAATTCGAATCCAAGAAGACGTCTCAGGCGGGGGAGATTGATTACCTATTCATCGATTATTTATCAAACGTTAGAAGTCGTTGGATTTGTTTACGTGTCGGTAAAATGGAAGGGGCGGCTGCGATTAATCTGCAAATCCAAATTGATGAGAGCGTCAATGGGATCTGGCGTTAGTTCGTGTTTGTCCCTATTGCGATATTGAATTGTAATTTTCGTGCCGGAGCACACATCGGTATAAAAAATTACAGCCCCTATATATCTACCATCTTCAAAACGATTTCGATCTATTTCATTCGTACGCCATTTTCAGATCCCAATCGAAAAAATTGCTACCTTTCTTACTCTCTTAAATTGAACATTTCAACAATTCGCTGTAAAATAACACATTTCACTAACTCGGCGAATCGAATCAAAGCACAACTGTTTCTATGACAAATGGTAAAAAAAGAAGAAAAAGTTAACGACACAACCTTTACTGAGTAAACTCTTCAAGTATGTGTTGATGAAAAGAATGAAACTTGTCCTGGGATATAAAAAAAAAAGCGATGGCTCTGAAGATACAAGCTTCTCTTGACAAGCTTTTCTTGAATTTTTTATTCTCCTTCAGGCACGCCTGCCGGGTTTAATGATTTTTTGCACAGCAGGAATAACGAAGAGCTTTCTATCAATCAAACGAAGGTAGATCCACGGCTTGGATTTATTTTAATCACTGTCCAGCGGCTGATCATTTGAGCGGATTTGGCCGCGTCTAAGGGACAGCGCCGCATCCAGCCGGTTATAATCAAAATCCGGTACAATGCACTAAATGAGATTGGAACGTTTGAATGAAAAGTCACTCGATAGAGCCATAAATTCAAATCATACGAAAATTTATATTGATGTCTCGTGCATGGGGGCTTGCGATCTTTATTGACACACAGCCGTGAGTGCGGCGCAAAATGCCATGTTACGCAAACTACGTTTGTACTTGAAATGAATGAGAAAATGACCGTTCATTTGCGTTTAGGATATGAAATCGAGAATTCACATTAAATGGACTTTTGTCATGAAAATAGCGCGCGGCTTGTATTGAATCCGTGCCACCTGACGAGTCCGAGCAATGCGAGCTGGAAAAACACTAGGTGGCGGTATAATGCCCGTCGGTGGTTGGATTTATGTGCTCGCTTTGTTTACGTTTCTTGTGCATGAAAATCGCTTCAGGAGTGCTGCAAGACACGAAACCCGAGGGAAAATGCTCACAATTAGCGACCGTGTCGACTTTTGCCGGAGACGTTCAACTTGCGCTGTTTTAATGGAAAAGCTTTTAAACTTCGGCATGAGTGTCGTCCAACTGGAAGTGACAGATATATCAAGGGACAAGAAATTGGTATCTATCATTGTGACTCTTTTTTTACAAAATAAAAGGGTGTATTCATCATCATCATCAATAAAAAAAATATACAAACGACATTAATTGTTTGATAATAGTTTAATTTCGTTATCTAGAATCAGGCGATGACGTTTCGATGATGGCGTTAGAGTGTATATTTGATCGATTTTGAACTCGTGTATGGATGTTCAGTTACAGGCATCGTAACAATGTATCAATCAATGTCAGCGGGACAAAGAGGTCGATTAATTTAATTTATTTTTCATCATCAGGCGAAAGATTTGGCAATAGTTTGCACAGATACATAAGTAATCCCTTGGATGCGCTCTTTTTGTGCCCTTTTATCACTGAAAATGGACAAAACGAAATCCCGCGGTATTCATCGTAACGCCAATCCGTGAGTCATGCCGTTTGACGCATCGTCCCTAACCGAGAGAGAGAGAGAGAGCGCCCGATAAAATCTACTAATGCTGTCAGACTGCATTCTGCGCTATCTAGACTGATCTAGACAGCGTGCAAGTTGAATGGAAGTTTCGCAGGGATCGATTTCGGTAATTCCTTCTTTCACTCTTCCGGCAAATCTCTAGGGGAGTATTGAATGTAACGCAATAAATGTCGAGGATGAACCTAAACGGAACAGTTTTTCCCTTTTTTTATTTCTTTTTTTTATTTTTATTCGGAGTCGATCGGCGTTAGACGGTCATTTTTGGCCGACCTGAACGAGGAATGGAAATTAGAAGCGCGAGGCGATAAATCTCATCGACTTTAATTTGATACGGAAGAAATAGGTAGCCTTCCCCCGGAAGAAGAATTTCAGATAAAATGAAATATGTCGCGCCTCGGAGAATAGATTCAATATTACCCGCGAAATGAAAGTTATCGATTTTTGTGGCTGCAAATTTTGTTAGCGCGCTCTTCGGACGTTGTTGTAGCTTTTGCTAGTTTTTTTTTTTTTTTTTTTTTTTTTTTTTTTTTTTTTTTTTTTTTTTTTTTTTTTTTTTTTTTTTTTTTTTTTTTTTTTTTTTTTTTTTTTTTTTCTGCGATGAGCCGGCGCTTGGCAATAAGTAATGTTGCAATCAACGAACGATGTGAATTTTGCGAAATTTATCTTGTCTCTCTATTTCAAAAGTTTCATAGTCAATTTGATTATACGAAATTGTGAGTCTTCGAACTTTGATGATTTAATTAATTGCTAACACCAGTTGATTTCTTATTCGATATTTCTGTTCTAAACTCTGTGTAGAAGTTATTTTCATGTAATTATGAACTCGACCGAGATTTTGTCCGTAATAGATCGTTATTAGTTTATGAACTGAACTTGTTATATAATATTAATTTTCATAAAACGCATGTACAATAGTTATTTCGATGTTGAAAACGAATCTCTTCCTTTATAATTATAGTATTTTGAACAAGAGCTTTTGTTCTTCATTGTTGGTTATATATAGAAGGCTCAAAAATTTAAACAGCAAGTCAAACAAAACATCATCGACGATGGAGCCAAAACTTTTCCTCACTTAAACAAAAGGAAAAGTAACAGCCACTTATTTACGATTTTTCGTGGCATTGAAAGAGAGTGCTAAAATTTTCGCCGTCAAATTAACCCGTCCTTTAGATGGTGGGCGATGCTCGTATTCCAGTTCATTTCGCGTAGTTTTGTTTCCACGACAAAAAGGTGGAGAAGTATCAGCGGACGAAATCGTTTAGCGACAGAATGCGAAGATGGGGTTGCGCGAGAGGGGGTTTCCGGGGGCTTTTATTGGACGTAATGTGCGTTTAAATAAGCCCCTTTTGTAAACTATTTTTAGCTATTGTACAACAGTCGGGTTGTGTTAGAGAGCACGATGTGTCGTACGTACGCGGTAATAGTGCGGCGCCCGTTATTCGACGGAACCAACCCTGCATTTGGCGTCACATTGCGCCGCGCAGCGTGGGTCAATAAGTTTGCAGGAGGTAAAACTAAATTCTATGGTCACGTCACGTGGCGTGGGTCGAACTTGTCCCTCGGTGCAGAAATTATCGTGCGTCGCGTGATGATGATCATTTAATAGCGTCGGATTAACTCGCTCGCAAAATTGTCACACTCGTTTTGATAACGCCGCCCTGCTATTATCAAATGACGAGTGCAACAATGACAGCGCCATCAATTTGACGATTATTTTCCCAATGACTTTCATGAGAAACGTCAGCAATTTTTTTTTGTTCGTCGCCCGTCAGATGTGTCTCGCACGAACCGTGGATCGCGTTACATGCATAACCTTTTTGTGCCGATCCCGGAGTCACCCTCCGGGCTCAAAAGGCTCAGGCCAAAACTATTCGCCCTCGGCCAGATATAGACGTATCGCGAAAAGTGTTTTGTATTTGGCCGATGGCTTGATCGCGCCAACTATTTTTAACCCTGAACGCTTTTCACGATGAAAACATTTTAAATTTAAACAAGAGGTGTTATATCTAATGAAAGTATGCTATTATCGATGTGTGCTGTCTGGGAGACAGAATATATATTATTTCTAGAAATTAGACAAATAATGTTTGAACATTTTTGTTCATTTGAATTCATTTTTTTTTATGTAACCAATCATATGGATAATTATGCTGAGCTGGGAACTGTTACAAAGTTGGAACTCGTACCCAAAGTAGATCGAAAAATGTTACAACTGCAATTGCATACACGGCAACAAAAAATGTATACCAAACATTTTCATAACTGAAGGACAGAATCTATTTCTGGTAAAAATGATCAAACTGTTTGATTTAAAATTACCAAAAAATTGATTAATTTGCGTTCAATGTTTGGTAATTTTAAATAAAGATTTTATAATTTTGACCAAACAGTTTGGTCATTTATTTTCAAAGATGTCTACTGTCACTCACTTTTAAAATAGTTTGGTAAAACTATTAAACTGTTTTTGATTAAAATTATTTCGTGTTTGGGACTGGGAAAAAAAAAGTGAGACTGGAAAATTAGCATCAGCAGAGTATAATTTGCGTGATTTTAAGCGGGTGGTAGGATCGTTGGCGGTCAGAAAGCCAAATCAGAAATCATGACGTGACACAACTGGAGCAGCGAAAACGTTCGGGAATAGGTGGAACGGTTGTATTAGAGCCGAGAGACGACATATGGAAAGCCGGCCATTATTAGTGTCAGTCAGCCGTGGCGGCCCATCGAGGACCGTTTGAAACGGTCCAGTAGTTCGTCGCGTCCTTACCCGGGCGTTTATTCGTGTGACAAATCAACGAGGGTCGCCTGGGCCTCTCTCTTTATCATGCCGCTTCGAGGGCACGTGTACGGCTCAACAGCCGCACGCACCGTGCAGACACAGACCCTTATATTCTTGCACGTTTATTTGTCTTTCGATTCTTCCCGTGTGTATGCAGCAGATAAATCTTAATTAATCCCTTTGATTGGTCACGGGGCACGACTTTTTTGGCTCTTCTGGTCGAAACAAATTCAAGGGCACTTTCGCGTGGATCCTTGTGCATTTTGATTCCAGAATGAAAATCATATCGGCTGCAAGTAATGGGTTTTAAGTACCTTTTGATCCGCATAAAACTTGGAGGGTTGTTTCTAGTAAACTAAACTATTCAGTTTTCGTTTGTGAGCCGTTAATACAATGCTCGCTCGAGTCTGCTGAAAATGATTTGATTTAAATATCCGGCGCCTTGTTAAGATAATAACGAAAACCGGAGAAGTTTTCAGTCTATTTGTTTTGCGTGGTGGTTGTAATCGAATATTCATCCAGCTCTTCGGAATTTGACTTTAATTCTTATTAAGTTGTAATAATAACTGACAACGTCATTATAGTTGAAGTTGAGTGATCGCTCTCGTGTGAGCTTCAACGTTGCTTTGCCGCGAGGAAATTTGCGCTCGGGTGTGTTATTCCGGGAAATTTGTTCGCAGAATTCTGATGTAAATTAACTGGAACTTGTTTTTTCTTTTTTCATCGCACACCGCGGATGTTGCTATGAATGACGAGGAGTGGGTGATTAGGAAAATATTTTTGGTTTTGCTGCTTTGAAGTAAAAAAAATAACATCTCAAATGGAGCGCTTTTATTTCGCTTCGTTTCATTTTTCATTACCATTCGACCGAGTTGAATCAAACGATTGATCCCTTGCAATTTTACTCTACCGGTGTATAAACGAGCATTTCTTCGTTTCGTTAATGGAAACACACTTTTAGAAAGAGAGAGAGAGAGAGAAAAAAAAGAGAACCAATCTTAGATTAACGTACGGTAGTTTGAAAAATTCATTACAGCAGGATTATTTGTTTCCTTGGCACGAAATCAAAATGTAGGAAAATGGATCGAGTTCATTCTATTTATCACACATCTGGATGATAAATGGAACATATTTATTTCGAAACTGATGTTTGACTATTGGATCAAAGGAACTCCAGTGTACAGACCAGACCGTAGTTCTATGGCTGGCAAAGCACCTGGAGACCTCAAGAGCCGTCAGATTTGAGAGACTTGAGTTGAGACTGATTAGGTATGGTTTCTCTTAGAGTTTATGTAGTGATAGAAGATCTTTCAACCCGAAGTTTCGAAAAGATTGAATTTAAAAGTGAATTAATTTGGTTAAATAAACTGTAAATTTTATTACACAATCCATTTTAAATATTTTACAGCGTCTCTAATAATGTAAGTCTGTCTGTTCTATCCTTATTTTCAGGAAAAAATTTAATTGCTTTTCAATGATGTCTAATAAAAACAAGTTTTGAACTATATATTTTATTATGATGTAGGTATATACGGTAGAGTCGAAGAGGGATAATGCATGTTTGGTCCCCAATTATCTCCAGCTGGTCGTTAGAAGTCAACAAGCGTGATATCTTTTGACTTCATGGGTATACCATTTTTAAGGGTCGAAAATATTGAAAATAAATATCCTCGAAAGAGAAGGACCTGCAATTGTACAGTAAGCCTTGTAAAATGCGTATAAAGAGGAATTCTGGAATTTTTTTAATTTTTTTTTTCGTGTACTGGTTTTAGTATTTGTTCAAACTTGAATCGCACAGTTATGAAAATAACTGAAGTTATTATAATATAAGTAATCAAACTAGCTGTTTAACGCGAGTTAATACACGTTGAACTCTTGTGTTGCGTTATCTAGTTATAGACCTTAGCTGTCCATCTTGTTTGGGAGCTCCACTTACCAGCAGTACATGGTATACAAATTTCTGTGATAGTCAGCATAACTTTGATCCATATGATAATGGAATCATGAAGTCTGTGCTCTTCTACCCTCGGCATTCATGTCATACGAGTGAATGTGCATTTGATGCCCAAATGTGTTCCTACAGTTTGACCTTAAGCTTGAATAACAACAACTGACGTATAATCGATTCATTAAACATCAAACAGAATTCATCAGCTATAGCTTGAGTTTAATATGTTATCTGTTCAAGATGTATAAAAAAGAATTGCATTTTAATCGGTGAATTAACTTTTGAAAAATCACTTTTTGTTGAAGAAAAAAAAAAAAAAAAAATGGTACGAAATGGTATTCGAAAAGAAGAACTACAAATATTTAACTGAATATTCAAATTCATTGAAAGAAATCTTATCGAGAGAGGGCATTTTGATTGCAGGTTCGAGCTGCGTTAATAATTTGTGCACAGATCTTATTTGAATTGAAAATGAATTTGAATATTTGAAACCCGTTTGAGAGGTCACGTAATTGCTTAATAGATCAAAGAAGTAAATGTTGTAGAAATTGGAACTTTTCAAACGTGCAAGTGCAATTACATTACATGCTGTAATTTCGAATTCAGTGATATATTTATATTGAACTTTTTTTCCAATATCGATTCATTTTGCTATTTTGGGTCATGCAGGCGGGATCAACGTTGTAACAAGTAATTAATGCCTGTCTTCATTATTTCATTTATTCAAATTGGTTATGAATTCTAATGAATTATGCATTTTTCTTGTATCACATTAAGTTTATAAGAAATTTTTCAATCCGACATCCTCCTCTTTTTCTTAATTTAATATTATTTTCAAAATTACAAGTCAATTATAATTTTTGTTCGATTGAATTGAGATTTTGACTTACAAAAGCAAGTTATGACTAATCACTGTTTCAATTGGACCATATATAGATAGTTAAAACTATATTCTGATCAAGATTCATCGTCCGCATCAATTAACTGTTTTGCATCCTTCGATTCGAGCACGAGTTCAACAGTGCAGATAATAATGAGTTAAACCCATTTGCAATCTGGGAAAAGCGGGCATCCATGTGACAACTCGCAGGTCATCCATAAATCCTAATAACCGAGCTAACTCTTGCACCTTTTAGTCTCGGACCTGCTTATCACAGCTTTTGATTACGTTACGTAGCGAATCGTGAATGCAAATCGATAAGCTGAAGCACTCTCGATGATCTGAGTAAATTATGGGGTTTTGTAGGTTTAGCTTTGTTTGAGTTATCAGGTAACTAATATGGACCGCTTGGGAATCGCGAGTTTGGCATTGCGAATGGGTCATTCGAGGATACCAAATGGATCACGTAATTTTTGAATAAATCTTGATGCTAATGATTGACCGTAACCTCGACTACACTCGAGAGTTTGGTCTTGCGCACCGAGTGGCTTTTTCAATGTTTAATGAACTGTCTACGGCGGAAGGGTGCGCTCAAGTCAGCTTCGATTAAGTACTGTAGGGCCATGCGAGGGAGACTATGTAGAACGTCAGATTAGGTCGGCGCCGGCTGCCAGAGCCGAGCCCGAACTGCTGTTATTAATTAAAATAACAACGTCACTGGGACTACACGTCGAACTCCGTCAGTTTACTTTATTGCCAACATCTCTCTCGTTCTCTTTCTCCCTCTCTCATGCAACTTGATACATATTTATGCGTAACTCAACAGCCACGTTTCCAAGCATTTGCAAGCGATCTCGCACACACAAACACATAAATGAAACTTATTTACATATAAGAAACAATGTTGTCACAGTTTGTTTTCCTCATGCCCGAATTGTTTTACAGATTAAACGCGACGGCCAAATATACCGTATCAAATCAAAAGAACTGACGTGCGGCTGTTTCAATTATTTACTTTTGTTTTCCTTTCGGATAAACTGTTTTTCCTAGCCACGGCGCAACGGGATTTTTCAATCGGCGTGATTAAAAGTGAATTTTCGACGAAAGTGCAATTGGTTTTTGTTCGAAAGGGAGCAGGGAGAGATTACAAAAAAAAAAAAAAAAAATGGGATGATTTAAATAAAATTCTTATCTAGGTGACTAATCGGCTCACTGATTAAATATTGTTTTGTCAGCGAAAATAATGAAATTTGACATCGACCGATGAGATTTTGAAACAATCTCTGATTCGCATCGGAGTTTATTTTTCGAGCGCGTAAAAATATAAGACTAATTTAAATGCAGTTATTGTACGAGGCTTATTTGCATCATTTAAATGAAGTGAGCCGCGACAGAGAGCGCACGTGCGACTTTCCCAGGACTTTGATTTGCTTGTTGTATTGCTTATTGACGACTGCAACGGCTACGAGGACAGACTACAAGTGCGCCGACGAGATAATTAGTTACCGCTGCCTCACGGACAGCACTGATGCATAAATAATTACACGCCGAAGTGTAATATCAATTCTGAAATTCAATTTACGCGAGTTAACAATCGCGCGATAACTATTAAACGTTTTCGAATTAAAATGGGAGCCCTGATTGACGCGCGCGACAGTCTCGGGATTAACATGATCGGCCGAGCTTGGGGACACAAGCTCAGTTTGAACAACGATTTTATTCATTAATGCGATTGTATCTTTCCGTGATATGCGCGTCGATATATATTGATGCACGTCGGGACGAATTGTTAGATTATGACTTGTTTCACGTGCTTTGCGAATTACAAACACTTTTGGAACGATTAAACTGCCCGTTGAACAAATGCGGTTTGTCGTTTGCCAATCGGAGGTTCTTTTGTTTTTGTGTTCGTGATTGTGTTTTCCGGCCCTTCCGGACTGTCATGTGGTAGACATTATTCATAAGAGACCAAACATGTGGAAACGTTTCCTTTTTGTGGTTATTTGTTCCTGTCATTTACACGAGAATGGAAAAATGTTGTTTTGCCAATTTTATTTCATTAAATTTACAACTTTCAATGAAATCGGATTCATCTTTGATTATATAGTTTCGATGATACTTTCGAGATGCTTGGAGTTTGATTATAACAAAGTATGATTTAGATTAGTTGAAGCTGGTTGTGTCGATAAGTTTACTCGACAGCTTATCGGCTGAAGATTACGTGGAAAACGGATATTCACTGATAAAAATTATAAATTGAAATTATAATAGAATTTTCTACTAGATATAGCAGAATGGATATTTTTCAAATACCATTTTTTCTAAGTTTAGAGAATAACTTTTTTCAAAGACTTTTTGTATCTTTAGATTAGAGCTGCGTTGCTTTCAAAAAACGCGATAAATCTTCGGCGCTGCAAACTGGATTTCATTAAATCACGCTCAGCCCATAATCTGCACATAATAATTCGTTCGTTGATAAACAATGCCTATTTTAACGCGATCCTTTTTTAGCACAACCAAAATTAGAAAATGGGATTTGCCTGGAGAAAAATAGGATCGTTTATCGTGAAGTGATCCTATATAAAACTTCACACGACAGTATCCCTAATCGTTTAATCCCATTCATTCTCAATTGTTGCTCTTTTTTCTCTCTCTGTCGAACGTTACACGCCGCTTTTATTTACGAGAATTTGGCAACCCCCAAAAATAGTCTCGTTTCTTTCAATTATATAGGCGTCCGATCATTATCAAATTTTATTCCTTTCGCCTTTTTTTTTCCTGTGTCTTCTCATTTCAATGATCAATTTTTTTTTTCATTTTTAATACAAAATACAATTCAAATTTTCAAAAAGAAGAAAAAAAAAATTACCAAACTAATTTCTCACTTGTAAAGTTCATTTGAACACATTTCATTTCTTTTTGTTAGTATAAGAAAGTTGCGAGGCAAAAATATCTCGACGCGTTAATGAAGAAGGGTTTTTTTTTTCGCGCGCAATCGACAATAAAATGAATTACAGTTGGGTATAACTTTGGTTTTGGGGCCGGCCTTAATCAGGCTCGGGGTTTGATGGATGTCCGACCATAAATGGGGAACTCCACTTGTATTTTTCCATCGGCGTTAGGGTGCATACGCCTCGTTACGGACTGCGAACAAATTGCCAAGAGTGTCGTCCACGTGATTTGTGCCTCAAAAGTAGCATTATCCGCATTCGACATCTGTGATTTGAGCGAATCAATCCAAATATCTAATATCCAAATGCGTGAAATTCTTATGCGAACAAGCCAACTGGGGACGTCGTGGGATCGATCTGGCCGTGTGCCCGCATCACATACATTCGACGCGTCTGACGCACGCCTGATTTAATGTGAAAAATTTCCACAATAATTCGGTGTATATTTAATGCACTTTTCACGGCCATAAAACACAATGCAGCATTCGAATCAAATGAATTGTGTTGACGTATGAATACAGAGTCCTCTGGCAATTTGATTAGAGACGCCACTTGAATAAATGAAATCTGTTTTGGGGTCGTTAGGTGAAGTTTTATTGCACGGCCAATCATTTAAGCACACTGTACCACTGCCGACTGCAATGATTTTCTTTATCATGATAAAATGTGTCAGGTTAGAAAATAAAGAAAAAAACAAAATTTGGTTTGTTGCTCACAGCGAATTGCACTTGAGCTTTCTGACCCAGAAATGGTCGAAAACCCATAAAACTCCAGGAGAAAACGGATTCAAACTAAAAGTTGATGGAGAATAATGTCTGGTGTCAATTGTTTCTTGTTATGTGCCAAATTGAATGTTCCTATTTGTGTTCTTTGATCTATACGCTCTTTAAAGTAGAATAGTTTCAATGCCGATGGTATATCACGATGAATGGAAAATGGCGAACAGACGTAATGGAGCGTGCAATTGCTCGCTATATGACTCATGACCAATCACTTACATTTATCTCGCTGGTGTGTATCTGCAGCGTTTTGCTGCTATCGTACGAGGGCTCTTTCAAGCCTCACCCTCTTCTTATTACGTATAAACCCGGGTCGACAGATCGGACTACTCGGCGGATGCAGTTTGATCCGCCAACAAGCAGTGATTGTCCGGTCTCCAAATAGTCCTCCATGCTACCAATTAATCAGTCCTGTTTTTTCAGTTCGCCTCGCCCTCCCAACAAATTTTCGCAACCATTGTCGTCATTGGGGAAAAAAAAAAGACAAAAAAAAGGAAACAACCATCACTGTGATTAAATATTTTTAACCTTTTTTAACCTCTATACTTTTGGCAGCATAAATGTGCGGAATTTTGTTTCTTCCGAAATCTGTTGTCACGAAACTGAAAAATTGCATATTCGCCGCGGTGTATCCGATGGCCGTTAACATGAATAAAATTAGCAAATCATATTAACCCCGCTGGATGGGCGCCTTTTTTTTCTTCGCTAAACAGAGCCCTATATTTCACGCTGCAAGTTCATTTACATCGTAATTTCGCATGATTCGGCCTCGTGTCACGTGTGTGGGACAGGACGCATGCTATGGTCAGGCGACTGTGGTCCTGTAGCCTACATAACAAATTGGATGCCTTTGTTCGATAGACGCCGCTGGCCCGAGCCTTGTTACATCGTAACAATCCTAATTACAAACATATAATGCAAATGTTATTTATATTACTGGCTGCAAACGACTTTGGCGGCGACGTTATATTGCAATATACTAAACGCGGAATTTCGATCACGAGTGTATTCACTGTCGAAGACAAATGATGAATAATAAACATTCAATTACATTGTTTGTAATTACACTCCGATTCCATTATTAATCGCAAATGAGTTTATTTCGATCCTCTCTGTGAGTGCGGGCGATTGTAATTCGCGCACTGTCGAGATAATAACTTTGTATCGCAAATTGTTAAATATATAATGAAATTTCATCAGTTTTTTTTTATTATTTCCATTCGCAGCTTTTTGCCAAAGAAGAGGGGGGGGGTTACCAATCTTGCAAATGAAAAATTGACTTTTCGCACTCGGTGTAAGCTTTCGGATATTACACAGTCGGCAAAAAAATTATCACCCGAGTATGGGCGAGAACGAAAAAAAAAGGTGGCGGTAATTTTTCATTTGTTAATTGGCCGCTGGCCAAAGTTAGGCACGCGGACGATTACATTATGTTTACGCGATGCCCCAAGTTTTAGCGCCTCTTAATAATCAAATAACGGACAAAAAAAGTGCAGCAATAATGAACCCTCGGCTATTACTCACCAGATCCACCGCTGTATACGCGTGCCGGCAAAAAATCGCTGAAATATATCAGCCGCTGTTTCCCTCATAACTGTGTGCACGAACAAAAAAAAAAAAAAAAAGAAAAAAACGAAAGAAGAAAATAATTCAATTAGCATTGCGTGATAATGGTTGATTGTTCTCGGCTGCTTTTTTTGGTTTTCGGTCGCATGCATCTTTTGTTCCCTCTTGGACGTCGGGATGGTTTTATCACCAAGCTCGAGCAGTGCATCGACGATCTGGCAGTACAATTTAAAGGACACGATGCTCATCGTATAGCTGGCGAAGCGATCACTGGAGCACATTCTGAATTTATTATCGATGTGCTAAAGAGATTGGGTTCAAGCTCGACGGACCGGAGGATCCAAGACCGTTCTCGCTCCCGTCTTCCGCTCGAATGATCATTATTTAGAAGAGTATTACACGAATGAACGAGCAGCTTATATATCTTTCTGACCACCTTGCCAAAGACACGCGTAATTGCTCTTTCCCTTTTTAAATGACTTTTCATTCATTACAGCTGGCTGAAAAATGAGATAAGTGACCTTTTGCGCTTGCCGACGAGCAAAAGTTAAAACCATTTTTAATCCCCCTTAATGGGCCGCAGTTGAATCGAGTTTTATATTTCATAATAAATTGTTTATCCTGTTTCATCTCACGCGACCAACCAGCTGGCTTTTGGTATATTTTTCAGCGACATATTCTTCTTCACAATTTTTGTAACACTTTTTGGTAACACAACCTTTCGTAATACGTTAGGATGTTGCTCGGTAACTTGACAGAAGTCCGAAAAACAATTAGAGGATCTGAATTACTAGCTTCGATATAACAGAAGGCTTCTTTCATTTGCTACGTCTAGACTATTGTAAGGAGACGGAAGAAATAGGGGAATTAAAGATCCATCTCTGGTATCACAACATTATTCCCGGTGGTGGACCCGTTTAGTGGGTGCTTCTTCGTTTTTTTCTCTACAAGATACGTCCAAGAGAATCTTTACGGTGTCTCCGGTTGTCTTTTTATTCGTTGCTTTTGGGTCTTCTCCTTTTTGTCGCGACTACGAAATAGACCACACTAGAACGTGACGTCGACTCGTACCAAATTGAATTACTTGAACGGATTTCCGAGCCACGTTGGCCGCATCTCGTTCTCGAAGGGAAGAAAGCTCTCCGGGTTTCTTGCCGGAACTCGTCGATCACACGAATCTGCAAAAATTCTGCGTCTCTCGTGGAAAAGTTTACTCGTTAGAGGACTACACATTTTCGCAACGAAAATTCTGCGGTTCGAAAACGGCGATGTGAACCGCGGAATGAAGAAAAAAAAAATGAAATCGGCACTTGGCCTAGTTCTTATCAACAGCAAAATTTCATTTCGCTCTTGTGAAATAAATTCTCGGCGTCTCCAAGTTGGGCGCATATTTTCATTGGCCGCTTACGCGCTCGCGCGGATGGTCGTAAACTCGTAATCTCCGAACCTAACTGTGAAATTGTGTCACTTGCGTATGTATTATGTATACATAATACATAACACCACGCGCTAGCTGACTCGTCTGCATTTCAAACGTAAGCTGCAGCATCCGCGAAGCCAGTCTCAACGCGCACCGTAAGCTCCTTATTTTTGTTGGAATTACTCGGAGCCGTTTATTTATCCTGTAACGTGCGAAATATGCATGCCTTTTCAAGCCGGCGCGTGCAACTTTCGTTTCAACGGCATTAGCAGGACAAGTCAACCGAGCGTTGCAAAAATTGGCCCGCGTTGCAGCGCTGTAAATTTCAGAATGGCGCCGACCCGATACGCTGCATTGATTTTGGTAGTCGAACAAGTGTTCTGTCCTAGGTTGACGTACGTTCTCCATATTTTATAGCTTGAAAAGTATAAATTGCAATTCATCTACAGTGCGAGAATAGCATCATTTTTAGCGCAAATTACTTTGGATAATTGAAATGATACATTTCGAGGGATTTTTTCCCTTTTATTTCAAGAATTTATCCTTTGGAGCAGTTAGATTTGATGCAGAGAGAAAGACGCTCCGCGTAAGATATGTCAAATGGCTTTCTACGGATGTAATTAATTACATTAAACTTTATAGTGTTTCGCTGTAATGAAAATTCTATTCGTCTCAAGAGAGCTGTTAGTAAAGAAACATTCAAAGGTTGTTTTATAAAATTTATTCAAGCCTCCTCTTCGAAGCTTATTTATGTTAATTATGGGTCCACGGGGAATTCCGTATTATGGCTATTTAAACATGATTATTATATAACCTTAATCTTTGATCGAAAGAAAAATCTCCTTTATAAAGTATTAATAATGATCGAGTACAAAATAATGATCCTCCGTTGTCAGACTCCGTTCAGAAAACACGATAGTGTCTCAGGCCAAGTACGAAAAAAAAGTCCAGAGGCATTGCATTGCATATCCTTTTCAAGAAACAACGAATTGCACTTTTTGACACAAAAAAAAAATTGTTTTTTTTTTTTTTTTTTTTTTTTTTTTTTTTTTTTTTTTTTTTTTTTTTTTTTTTTTTTCATTTTTTTTTTTTTTTTTTTTATCATATTCAAATATGTACGTACATTTTGTTTCTTACTTGGTCATGCTTTTCAGTGTTATTATAATTTTTTGAAAACATCACATCACATTTCGCATTTGTTTGATAAGATAAATCTTATTTTTGCAGATTAATGTGTTTTTATAATTTTTCGAAAACACTACGTTACAACCCACATTTGTTTGATAAGATAAATCCCGTTTTCCCAGATTAATGAGATCCATGAATGTGCCCTCATACACTCGTCGCAAGTTACATAAATTTTCCGAACCAATAAAGGTGGAAAACGTCGATTCGATCATCAGCTTTGTTTTTCCCTAACTGATCCTATTAAACTAAACTGAACAAACTTAGACGTCAGCTTGCAACATGTACGGATATTGCGTAAACGTCAGCGCGCTATGCGTAGCACTATTTCACACTCACCCTCGCTGACCCTGTTGGGAGTCTCAACTAAACTCCGAACGCTACGATTTTTTATCCACGAAACACGAAGTCGATTATTTACAGTTTATAGCCCAATAGGGGGACTTTTAAATTATTGATTAATAAATTTCCATCAGAATTGTCTCACGGTGAATAGTATTAAAAGTTGAACAATGAGCATACAAAATGCTAAACGCTCAGTTAAATTCGAATTACGTTACGCGTCAAAAATTTTGATAGTCATTTGAGTGTTACATTGGTGTCACGTTTAGACAAATTATTACCGCAGTGATTACAAATTCCGCACATAAATGACTCAGATTCACGTGTTTTTAAAAATTAATTGTCATTTTGTAAATCTTTTGATATATCTGCAGAAATTGTGTTTTGACTTTTTATCCTGGTATAAGATTTGGCTCGCTCAACTGGGTCGGTTCCATATTGAATAACCTTAGGCATTAAAAGCACGGGAAGTGAGTTAAAGTATGCCACTGTTTGCCTTCAGATGCTTTTAACATTAAAAACGAGCGCGCGGAGCAAAAACTCTTCGTATATTTTAGAAAGAAAGGTACAAGTTTGAAAGACACATCTGTCATATTTGGAGCGTTCCAGTTTGCAAGTTACTTGCTCTCGCGTACATAATAAACTACTGCGAGCGCCAAATTGACAATGAATGTATATTTGGCGGCCGAGTAATTCCGCGTCGAAGTTGAAACGAAAAAATTATTGGCTTTTTCGTCGTTGCCCGTACGTTATATTGTTCGAATCAACTGTGAAAAGAAATTTGATAACGCGGAAATTTACATTTAGGACAAGCTGTGAATTTGTGAGAATTTGTTTTTAAGTTGAGTTGTGTTTGGTCAAGTTTTTAAAAAAAAAAATTAAAAAATCAAAATCAAAGTTTGTTTGTATCATTTTTAAGTATATATTATTTTCACTATGTCTCGTGTTAAATTTTTTATCTCACATTTTCAGTTTAGCTTTAAGTAAAGAATGGTATACTTTAGAGATATGGAATCAGGTCCTGCACAAAATGAGACAATCTCGACGCTACCAACTCAATACCAGAAGGAATTAACATTTTCCCAATTGTGCTCTGTAAACGAACCTATTAGTATTCTACTTTACGCGAGATAGCATATCGACAAGCTCTTCTAACGATTCGCCCACCTTCTCGATCTTTGAAACTAGAATATAGAGTAATAGTTGAAGTTAGATGTTTAAATGGTGATTCTACGCGAACGTCCAATCAATGAGGGGCACGGTTAATGTTACTTCTGGAACTGCATACAATTAGGCAAATAGTCGTAATTAAATAATACACACATCACATAGCTTATTCATGCTCACGTATGTACTTCTCAATGAACTTGCTTGACGCGTTTTCATTGATTCAATTGCCGTTGAAACAAGTTGAATATATAATGAAAATGAAAAGAATTTCGAGTCAATTCGTAAATGACAAAATGTTGATATTGTATTTCATCGTGAATATTGTGTTGGCGGCCAAAGAATCATCCACGATTGGAAACTTAATTAAAATAATTACTTTCGTCAAAGCGCTTGGTGATGGATTACACGTTTTGAATTTCGTAGCAGAGAGTACAGGAGTTGAATAAAATTTTTTGATGAATTGCATTTGAAAAAGAAAACATATATATGTATATATTTTCGCTCAATGAAAAGTCCTTCGAGACACAGGAAAAATAAACTGTGAAAGCAATTTCACTACATTTCATTTTTTTTTTCTCATTCAGTCCGGTTATTTGGTTTTTGTTCTGAGTGTATTCTTTTGTGCGTTATCGTTAGCTTGATGGTTGACTTGGTATTTCTCTGAAACAAGGAGTAACAGCTCTTTCCTCCTAAATCTTCAGAATAGGCACTCTTTTGTGCAGAGTTTGGGGAAATCAGGGGAAAAGATAAACATCAGTAACGGTTATATTACTTAATGTAATGGCCTCTTAGTGGTTATAAGTACTCTTCTATGACATTATGTTTTGATGTATCACACATGTCCTTTCGACTGACTTGTACTTTTATTTTAGGTGCAGAAAGACGTTGCTGGACATCTCAATGGCCGTAAATTCTCCAGATGACAGGACTAGATGATATCTGAAATTTGATAAAGGTAATTACATTATGAAATATGATACATTTTCTTAATGCGATTTTCGTTAAGAATTCATTCGGCATGCGACAAAGTATTTCGAAAGAATTCTTCGTGGAAACAAAATATAATTCATTAAAAGAAAAAAAAAACAACTGGCAAATGATAAAGCAAATCAAATAGCAATAAATTTTCATAAGGTTTTTATAAGGCCGTTTTGATAACACACGAATTTACGATTCTCCGTCTTGAGAGTTTTTTTATGTTGTAATTTTGCCCTACAGAATACTCAATCAGAACTAATACATTTCGGTATTGAGGGGTTTTTTTCAAGGGTGCAAAAAAATAGGGAATAAAAAAGAGGCCACGTAATACAATCCGGAATATTAACGTCACCATAAACAAAAACTAACCTCGGTATTTGAAACATTCAGCGCATTTGGATCATCATATTGAGCGACCCGTATACAATATAACCGATTTGGCAAAATAAAAAAGGAAACAAAATGTTCCTTTGGTCACAAAAAATGGACCAATAAAAGACCATTCCCATGTTATTGAATGGTTTGAATTTGGAGTAATGTTGAATTAGAGATGGCGTATTTCATTGACAAATGAAACTATGATACTGGGATTACGTTTAGTACGCATTGAGCACGAATTCTATGGAATTGATTGAACTTTTACAACATATTGTGAGACCGTGATTAGCCGCATTAGTTGCAGCTTGAATAATCTACGGGCATTACAATTTCCAACTGCGTCTCTATAGACGGGTATCGTTAGAATTAGCTAACATCGTTTTAATCGGTGAAGCGTTTCTCTATGGTCCACCGCAGTGGCTAATTCAGCCAGTCTACTAGCGTCCGCACGAAAATATTCTGATTAGCATACATACACGAAGTCACGGTTAGAAATTACCTATTATTTTCTCTGCTTTGGCAGAATTGTTAGCCGCGAATTTAAATAAATCGTCTCATTTTCAAAGATTTGGACGATTCCCGTCTGCAATGAAGAATCCTTTCTCATTTTCGTTCAAAAATCTGGCATTTTTAGTTGCATTAAATATTATACCTGTTTCGCGGAGACATTTATTCCAGACTATTGGATCGCTCTTGAGCGGAACGAGTTTTCATTATATCTGAAGACAGCGTGGAATTTACATACCCATCACAGTGACTAAATAAATAGCACATTAGACGCGGGGGTATAACGCGGTTCCATCGCCATCCGGGAAAATAATCAAATTTTTTTTATTCCTCCGTCGGTATTATTTTCTCTTCGACGTCGCGTTCGAGCGTGGAGTAATCCGAGCGAACGAGATGCATGTTGATTCAGCTCTCAGCGAGACTCTTTGCGGGAGATACAATCAAAGTTTTTTGATAAAACCCTTCACGTGATTATTTACGGGTGCGCCTCCTGTCTCCCTCTCTCTTTCTCTCGCTCTCTGTTGGAACAATTTCTATGCATTCAAAGTTGTGCAATCGATAGTCCGCACAGAACATTTTCAGAAATATAACGTATACGTGTTTGACGCCATCCGCAAAGCCATCCTCTCGTTATCGATAGTTATGCGGTATTTCGCACAGGATCAACCAGATTTCGCCCAAGTTATAGCACAGAACGTGACCCGATCATGCGCGAATTCCTCTTGCCAAGCGTATTATGCAGCTCAACTACGAACTAGTTCGTAGCAAACACATTTATGTACATGACTGAAATCCTACGTGATCGCATACGAAATTCGCCTTGAGAGATTCCACATTATAATTTTCACTACTTTGATCTGATGTGCTGATTCGCGCGATAATTCAAGCATTTATGTTATTACCAGTCATTGTGGCTAAACGTACATTACTTTGTTGCACCAGAGTAGAGCTTGCTCTAATTGTTCCATAGATGCCACTTATTTCTCTATTTGTTTGATTGTTAATTAGCTGTTTATTTAACTCTACAACTCTCTGGCCATTCGACTTGTTTATATTCAATGCAAAATTTCTCATTTCAATTTACACAAGGTAACATAAATAAATGCTATGAAACGAATCTCCGTGCATGTCTAGCAGAGAGTAAAATTGAGGAATTTCTGGACATTTCATTTTATTTGAATTTCGTTTGGGTTTGAATTGATATTTTGAATTGCTAATAATTTCATTAGTACCGTCTAGCCTTACATTTCATAGCCAATTCGCAATGACGCAATTGACAGATATAGCTTTTAGTTTTTTAAATGGGTCGAAGTTGACTCTGAAAAGTTAATGGCAGAACAAGAACGTTAAATAAACAATTGCCTGTCATCGGTGCTGTGGAACGAAATATTTGATAGCGTTTTGCAAAACGACCAGTGGAAGGCGCACAGGGAGTTCATGGCGCTGGATCGAATTGGTGGGCATTTTGTCTCGCACTGTCACAGTCTGCTCGATGTATGGCTCCCATGAGAATTTAAGAGGTGTACTGCGTACATACGTATATATACTTTCAGCGCAGTTACGTTCACTCTGGCGTGACGAATTTCAAACGTACTGGATTTGTTCGTAACAATGATTATACACGCTTTTTCAGTTTGCTCTCATATTGAAACTCTCCCTGTTCCGCAAGTCGTCTCGCAACATTTTTCGAACCGAACTTTTGACTTAAATACAGCTATCGATTTCTCTGGACATAATTCACTTTATTTTTTACCGGATGCATAATTCATCGTATTAGAACAAAACAATGGGTGCTATCTTTTCATAAAATATCAAATAGATATAACTTTTGGTACTGCGGTTTGTATTGTTTTTCTATTGAATTGAACTTGTAACTTAATGGTTGCCGGGAGTTGAAATGTTACTTCAAGTTTCTCATTTGTTGCACAAGTTTCGGAGTTGATCTCGACTAAGGGCTATTAATCTTCGCTATCCTCTAATGCAGGCAACGTTACTGTGCGTAATTCGATAAATAATTGTCCTGAATCGTGGCATAATGTTAACTGTCGATGCAATATAAATGAAAATATCAATTCCACGTTTGCCAAGATTTCTCGAAATAAGATTCAGTCATCGAACAAAAAACTCATACGTCAATTATTATCCGACTAACGAACACAGAAATAATGTTATTGCTTTTGATTTATGACAACTTGTTTTCTTTTTCTTTATAGTTTCCGAGCGTTAATTTTACTTTTCATAATTCAAATACACGAAGCATCGTGAAAATGTTGATTCTAACACGAGCAAAACATTTTTATTACATTTACGAAATGGGACATACTCAAAAGGTACTCTTTCTGCTGTACGTTGCTCTGTCGCGCGCGCGCCCACCAGACACGCTGTTTTCAGCTTCCGCTTTTACGTTGCCGGTTAATTTATTTCATAAAGTCCTGAGCTCGCATACGCTCGCCTTGTGACTTCTTTTACCCATCAAAAGCATCCGAAAGGTTTTACCTTTGAGTTTCTTTCATCGTGAAAGTGAATAATTTCTTCGCAACTTTTCGTGCATATTTTACAAAAGGCTGCGAGACTTGCATCCTTATTTATTATTGCAGCAAAAGACATCGCCGATGAAAGCAAAGAAAAAAACGGATAATTTGCGACGCAATAATTGACGAAAAAGTTTTCTTCGTTATATGTTCATGATTTTTTTTTTACCCAATGGCAAATTGAAAGCGGTTTCTTCTGAATTTTTGACTCGAGCGCGAGCACCCAACTTCATTTGAACTTTAAACAGCTGTTGAAAAATTGAATAACTGAGCAATTCGGGTGGAGCTCGTATAGAAGAAAGATTTTTTCACAAGGTGAACCTTAATTTTCAACGCAAATTGAAATGCTCGTTTATTAAAAATTTTGTAATAAAACGAACACGATTACAAAATTCATAGAAACTGAATATAGAAAACATTGCAACTGCAATCCGTCATTTAGAACTTCCATTGAAGAGGCAATTTTGTGGGTACATTCAGCATGTTTCTTTTATGTAAATACGTGTTATTGTTTGAAAAGCGATATGCTGCGATGACTTTATATTGTTGTAAGCTGAAAGACTAAATTAAAATTGGTTCTCTGAAAATTTTGTTAACAAAGTTTTGTATGAATAAATAAATAATTTTAGCTGCGCATCGCTTTGTCAAAAGGCATCACCACTGTAGGGTCAAATTTGTACCAGCTTTACGAATCTCACTTTGGTTTATATGTATATATCTATACGTGTATCTTTGAACATAAAGCCCACACTTACCGACATCAAAGTCGGAAATTTGGATTCAAAAATCCAAGATTTGTTTGATGTGGTTCTTGTATTTCTATTTGCGGTTTAATCCAGGCAACTATTCAGTCGTATAGTTACCGTTCGAAGTCAAAGACAAATTCAATTGAGATTAACGAAAGTTTTAACTCATTTTTTTTTTTTGCTTTTTCCACTTTCTTAGACCAAACATTGTTTGTCCTTCATTTAAGACATTTCTTCTTCCTCCAAGAATTTTCTTTTCGTTCCGATCGATCATTTTTGAGAATCTGAGAACAGTGAACGACCGTTTTTCAATTGAATGATCCAAGCAATGTGTCAGAATAAAAATCAAATTCTAAGGCAAAAGTTTGCTTGCCGCCACTTTTCGCTGGCTTGACACGTTGCCTGCATCTGTTGCTACGATACATCTCGAAATCCCCACTCCGGCTCAGTGATCACGTCTGGTCCACAAATTTACAGCGCGAACTTGCGATAAATATTTATCGCACGTTATCCCCGAACAAAAAAGTTGGCAAAATTGGCCACAACGCGTTTACCGACGATTTTGATTAAAGCTCCTCGCTGGTGGTTTTTTCCGCCCTCCCCGTGTGGCAAAAAAAAAGTTACCCTCTTGCGTTAAATTATGTAGATAATCCGAGGGTATCGCTCTTCTTTTTCACATGAGCATCCTCGCATTGATAGAACAACATTTCTGTTATTCCGCGAACGTTGTGTGCACCGATATACTATATACTTAAGTTAGTTTGACTGAGATCCAAATCCTATTTTATTTGGACGCGAGGGGAATCGCGATGAGACGTGCGTCCTTTTCGATTGCTCGCAAAAGCTCCGGGTTGCGCTCGCGGCAGACGCTCACGCCGTACCACTAAATACATATACAATTATCTATGCGATATATAATGTAACGAACTTTACGAAGTGCAGAATATTGGTAGACTTGGCGCAGAGAGAGGCTTCAAGCGAAACAGAGCGGAAGATTCGGTTGAGCTACGGCGATATCTTTGGCTGGCTACACCGTAGGCTGCTTCTAAGGAATTCGGCGAATCGATTGGAACAAGCCCTGAGTGAATTTCGGCGGTTCGTAACACGTTTATATGATGGTACTTGTCAATAACGTTTATTCCCAGCAACAGATGCAAATGATGTTAACCGAGTCGAAAGCACCATCAATTCTTGTTGGTGACTCGCGTTCAAAAATGCCACCTGCACCGCTCTGACAAATCAGGCATATCAAATATAACAATCATTTTCAAGTGATTCTTGATAATGGCGCACGCACATCTCTTCTTCCACGTACACGCGTTTTACAGAAAAAGGCCGTGCACAAGTGCACTCAGACTTTTTCATTCAGTTTCAACTGGTATCGCAATTTTCATCTCGCCACTTCTTCTTTTTTTTTTTTTTTTTGCATTTCATTTCACTTAAATCCTAGTTCTCTGTTTATTTGATTACTTTGTTCATCCACTCAAACTCTATTTCATGTTTCATACATCCACATCTCTCCATTTATATTCAGCATTCTGACGAGAGTATACTTTTCAACAACTTCACAAAAACTTCAACATTATTTCATGTTTTTTTTTTTTTTCCCTCCCTCCTCAGACCTTAAAAACTTTGCAAAGCTTGAAAATGTTAAAATTGAATTGGCCCGAATCCTCAGCATCTTCAATCTCGCAAAAATGTTTATAATTTGATGCGGTTTGTAAAGTTGCAACATTCTGTTCTCTCTTATGTCCAAAATTTTTCCTTTCTGTTTTATGTATTTCCCTTTTAGCTTGTCGTTGAAGTTTCACAATTCGCACTGTATCATCATGAAGATGAAAAAGGTCTTTTTGTTAATGTCAATGGACATTCGGAAAAAAAGAGGGATAAAAAAATTATTTTGCCACACACAGCGAGTAAATTTCCTGTTCGGTTATGTTACCAAAGTTCAATTTTCGAGAACAGTGACTGCAAATAAAGCCAGCGAGACAGTAAGCCGTCATAATAGTGTGAATAGTGAGATGGTCGTCTGCGAAATAACGATAACGGACAAAATGATCGACAGAATCCGTACCTTATCTGGCTATTTTATTGCTGGGCGGAAACATTTGTTGGACAAGGGAAGACATCGTGGATGTTTGCGCGTCCGTAGCGCCAACGTATACCCTTTCCTTTTCGCACCCTCCGGCCAATTTAATTTCATACTGCTCGCTCCGCATGGCACAAAGGCTTTTATTGTCAAAGGCAGCGCTGTTTGCTGTATTTACATCGCGGATCTCCATAACACAAATTCAAAGGGATACATTTCTCGTATTCATTTTGTCTCACATTTTATTTCATCTATGAGCAACTTTGCGCTTGGTAAAAAAAAAAACATACAACATTCAATGTTTCTTTTTTAAATATTACATTTCCGCGGTTGTTTCCGCAACAGCCAAGATGAACAACATTTTGCAACCAAAGATTTTTTGCTCCCAAAATTATTCAGGCGTAGAAAAGCTTACCTCCAAATATAATTTGATGCTACATATAATTACTGTCAGTTTTAATTAAACATCCATTTGTTTTTTTACGAGGATATAGTTTTTTTACTTGAAGTTTTTAAATGTAAAAGATGAAAAAAAAAATGGTTTCTGTTTCAACGATTTTTAAATAAAAAAAGGCGTCCAATTTTTTTGCTATTGATCGATTTGGCGAATAATTGACGAAACAATGGTAGATATGAAATAAGATTCAAACATGTATCTATGGCGAGTTAGACGAGGGTGTACTAATAGGCATCATGGTCACTATATCTGGAGGGAGAAAAAATATTTAAATGGTCCCGGGTGGGTAGAGGTCTTACCACAGTGTACGTGCAGCTTATATGAAGTGCGAGGTAAATATTTCAGCAGAGAATTGGATCAAGATCCAGTATTAAATGCGTTTGCTCGTATAGCATAAGAGCCACCATACTAAGCAGTGTTACTTTTACCGCGACGGGATACCAGCTCCGCCATTATTGTTAACGTAAACGAAGGTCCTCGCTAAAACATTTTGTTTGCACCGACTATCGTTGACTCAGTTTTGTTTTCCATTCCATTTATAATACCTCATATCGGGTCCAGACGTTCCACAGGGTTCATAAATTAAGGTCAAGAATTACAAAGGCGGATTACATTATACGAGAGCTCTTTGCCCAGCAAAGTGGCCATTTCGAAGGTGGAATCCTTTTGAGGACAATTCGCAAAAACTGGCGTTTTTTTTTCGGGAGATAGCTGAGGTTATAATAGAACTGAGGGGGAGGCAAAAATGCGAGACACGTAATGTATTCCGATAGTTACGGCCATTCTAGCATTATCTTTGTCATAAAAAAAAGAAGAAGCAGAAAAAAAGACACATGGCGGTGTCCTGTCCTATTCAGCGTGTCGATTCGCATGCTCCTATCGCGTTCTGCTTGGCCATTGTCGGGCCACCTTAACTATTTTTTCATCCCCGCTGGCGCACGCAAAAACGTGTCTTATGAGTTTTCAGTTGCCAGTTTAAAGATGAATTATGTCGTGCACCATCACTGCAGTGGCGTTACGCTTCCGACATCAAAATGTTTTGCTTGGGAGAATAAAAATTCGCCATGCCGTTTTATCTCTTCAATTGTCCGTTGAAAAGTCACAATAACTTTTAAAAGCGACTGTTATACACGCTGAAAAATGTTTTTTCGATGACAATTTGCTGACGTTGGATTGGACGAAATAATTCATTTAACGGATTATTTTTTTAGACTTTAGTATTATCTTAAGTTTTTCATCGTTCTGGCATAAATGCATGATAATTCTTGATTCAACTAACTGCTTCGTGCAGCGTACACAAATCTGCTCATTACTCGAGACTTTCGCAAGATTAATGCTAAACTAACTGATATTTTGCAGGTAATGTAAGCAAGTGGATTATATTGAAAATTTGTGTTGGAGATTATTATTATAAATAATAAAAGCTCGGGTATAAGTCAATTTAGTGCACTAATTGGGTTTGAAGAAAGTTTTGAAAACACTCGTTCGTTAAAAGAGTATATGCTTGATAAAAAAACGTTGTTTTTTTTTTTTAATTGGTCAACGGATTTTTATTTTAATGTGAATAATAATTAAAAGGTTTTGAAAATTCGTGTACTTTTGTTCTGCTTAGTACTTATAATTCAAAAACTTAATGTTCACTGATTTGAAACTCGTTGCACTGATTAACTTTCGCATGAGATTCATTTCAAATTTGAAATCATTCTCAAAAATCAAATCAACGTTCAATTTGATAAATAAGTAATTTTTGGAAGTCAACTTATCACGATGCTTGAAAGTTTGTTTCAAAGATTATATTTACTTTGGATGAATCGCAGGAATAAGAAAATCTTATTAAAAGTTACACTTTTGAAGTTGTAACACGTTGAATTCAAGTGCTTTTCAGAAGGAACGATAAACGACAATCAAGATGGTAAACCGAGAGTGTCTCATTTAAACGTTTGTGTAACTTGTTATACAAATCTGCTTTACTTAATTTCGAACAGAACGAAGTCTTATCTTGTTCCGAGGAGTCGCTCTGCCTTCAAGTGTTTTATGCTCGAAGCAAGTGGGTATAACGTTTAACTTTTTTATCGCTCCAAAATTCTGCAATTTTTGCGATATTTTTTTTAATTTCGTTCGTTCAAAGTACTTCATCGATATGCCGGAACTTATTCGAGTATTGAATTCAATGAATATAAATTATGATTCCAACTTTGAATAAACGTTTTTTATTTTTAACTTTTCAAACTGTTCATATCTTTTCAACGATGCGAAAATTGGTTTGCAAAATATATTTTTTTTCCATAAAATAGCCTCAATAGATAAATCATCAAAAGTCACACAAAGCGAGTTTAGCTTGAAAGACATGCGGGTAATTTGTAAATGAAAACTGTCTGTTTGATATAATGATAACGTTTAATTAAAAAACGATAAGTTTGTCAGTGCTTCTATGCGTCGCTCTCTTTTTTTGACGATAATGAAAACGAAGTGTTGAATAAGCCTTATTGTCGACTTTGACGATGACGTGCGGCACATTTAATGCATATATGCTCGCTGAAAGTGCGATGCAATCAGTAAGCGCGATACGGCAATATGGGAGCCTTAATGAAAAATAAATACGAGTTCGTGCAAGTAGTGACGATAAGGCGCGCTACCGTGAAGAAATGACTGCTCGCGGCAGGGCATAAGTATGATATCGACGTTACGTAGCCTAACGGCATTCGTGCTTTGATAGGATTTTCTCAACTTTATATTCGCGAGCGAGAAATCGTTCAGGCCGCATATTACCTCACGGTATGTAATACACGATGCGCGGCAAAACTCCGTCGGAGCTTTGACCTTAATAAAGAAAAATAAGTTTCAAGTTTGAGCAATAAAAGAAGAGGGAGAGAGAGAGAGGAAGACAAAAATTCGAACGCGATACAAGTTTATTTTTAGGCTATGGCAAAAACTTTTGTATATTTCAGATAAATGTTGCATGACAATATTTTTTTTCGTTCTTTTTTGTTTCTCTGTAACAGACACAAAGTATATTTCGGTGTCTGAAAATTAGATAAAAAAACTCGAATCTGAAATTCAAATGAGATTAACATTTTATCAAATCATAAACAAAACAGTCTTGCTATTATTGGGGTATGTTTGTAGCAAGTGCGCGAAACTGTAATCCGCGATGAGACTTTTGAATAAAATATAGTACTCGGGTGCAATGAAATCAGCATAAGAAGGACGAGCGAACTTTCCATTTTATTACACTTATGGGCGAGCCGGGGCAAAAAGTTGGAGACTTTTTTTTTTTTTTTGGCGTTGTGTGCGCATTTTTCGAGTTGTCTTGCAATATACGTGAGAAGTGAGGGACAAAGGGGTAGATGCGTGGCTCGTTGGTATTATGCGTGGCATGCGTGTCATCGCAGCAGGCAAGGCGTTGATATTACGCTCCTCACGTGCCTATATTTCATTTTGCGATCTAATTTGGAAAAAGAAGGTTTCGGGGCGTCACGTCATTGCATTCCTTTTTTTCTTCTTCCTTTTCGCCTTTCTCTTTCGCTCGAGATATTCATATTTCGATTTGCGACGCTCGCTCGCGCGCCTGAGGGGGAAGATTTCAGCAAACATGTTCAGCCCGAGAAATTCTTATGAATTATGGATTTTCGGAGATTTTACACTTGTTTCATTTCAGGAATATCGAAAGTCCTCGCATCAAATATCCGGAGCTTTTGTTATGCCGTTATTTTGTTTGGGATGAATCTTTCATTGGTCATGATTTTTATTTTTCACAACCACCATTTTTATTTTTGTCGCAGGGAGCTTTGATTGACGTGTTATTAGAGGCACACGTGCGTGTAAAGTCGCAGTTCTCGGCTCAAAGTATGCATGTCATTTAATAAAAGAAACATTGCTTTTCAAGAAATATTAAAAAATATTTTCACGCATAATGTCTCACTTGTGAATGTAAATTTGTAGCAAATTTTCGAAGATATAGCACACATTATTTTCATTGCACTGACTGCAAGTTTATTAAAATTGATACTTTTCTTAGTGTAAATCGTGGATGTCATCCTCTGAGAGGCGTTTCATTTTTGCTACTTTGTATAGATTTTTGTAAGCAAAAGAACCACAAAATGTGAGAATATATGTTTGTATAGTTGTGCACGGAAGCGGGGTACGAAAGAAGCTCATTTTGTCAAATAAACCAATAAAAATAGGTTCTTGTCTCGGCAGAAAGGAAGTGCAATTCGGCACGGTCGTTATTATCTTTTCTCGTCGAGGCCAAATCCCGGCGGATTCGCGTCATTGTCTCCGAGTGCTGCAGCAACCATATATGACTTCGACTTGGCATTTTCAGCGGCGTAATTCTCTTTTGCTCCGAGAGTCCCATCGGTCGCTGCTTTTTTAGCGTTTCGTTTCAAACTTTTTTTTTTGCCTCTTCCTTTCTTCCACTTGATGCGCCACACATTAATCCGAGTGGTTAACGTTAAATAAAAGAAACTCGGCATCGAATCGCTGCTCAAGATGGAGCGAAACAAAACTGAGAGCAATACAATCAACAGAGATTATTTGTGTTCTTTGTGAAGATAGTGTTTGTCGGAGGAAAAAAGCAATAGACGTTAAGATGTGTGAGATCACATCACTTACAAATCGGTGTAATATTGTTTCGAATTCAGCTCACTGTGGGAGATATAAAATGAGCAGGAAAAGTTAATTGAATTTAAAAAAACAACAATCTACTTGGTGCAACAATTTAGGTGAAAAAAAAATCTGAGTATTATCACTGCCATAATACTGCTTTATAATGTAGTATTTTTATTTTATTTTGCTGTTACATTTATTATTCATGTTGCAAAGTTTGTGGTTAATAATGGGTGAAATGAAAACTTGATTTCTCGTAAGAACTGAACCAAAAAAAAATAAGAGAAAAAAAACAAACAATCCCGATATCGAGTCACGCATAATGGAACTTAAACACTTTTAAAAATGAAGCATTATTATGAAATTCCGAAACAACTTTGAAATCACGGGTCGAAATGAAACTAAATTTATTTCTGAATCGTAACTTTTGCCCGCGGGGTGGCTCTTTTTTATGGCTTTCATCCCCTTAAAACGAAACTCAATTTACTTTTCGCCCTTAATGAACCCTTATATTTTATTTAAAATAATATTTACGATCTTTTGGAGCCTGAAAGAGCTTTCTCTGTTTGCGATTGTTTTGAACGACTTTTTCAGTTCAAAATTGTATTATAATAATATACGGTTTAACAAACTTGGATTATTATCTTTTGTAATATAGTATTACTATTTAACCATAAAGCGAATTTTTTTTTTTCGACAACGATGATAGCAATAGTTTTTTTTTTTCATTATTATAAAAACGTTGGGACAAATAGTAATTTATTTTTCGTCTTTTATATGTTCATTATGTTGGAATTTTCTGAAAGCTCGAGTAGTCCAATATTGTAAAGCTTGCATTTACTGAATGTTCAATTTGCATGATTTAAGGCATTCGTTGATGGCACAAAGAGCTTATAGGTGGCTTAAAAAGAAACGAGTGTCGTTGCACGATACTACTCTTGTTTGTCGGACGATTCAACTAAAAAATGTGTTATTATATTTTTCTCCCCCGGTGATTATGGAAAAACGTCTATAAAAATTACAATGCCAGCGGGTTCCTTATTATCTAGCTTACAACAATTCATCCTATTAGTCGAAGACTTCAGAAATTTGATGAAAACATTTTATTAAAAACTTTGTTCAAAAGGAGATTTAATTTGGAATATAAAAATGGAAGAAACAAAAATGGATGACTTTTTTTTTGCCCAAGAACGAATCAATTGGCGAGAACCAAGCAGAAAAATATAACACACAAAAGAAGCGCGCCAGCAGATCGAGCTAAGCCGCTGATAAATCCGCGCGAAAAGAGAGTCCAGTCTTTTTGCCTCTCGCGCCCGTCCAGACAACGCATGGAGAGAAGCAGAGAAAGCGCTCGCCGGCAAAGAGAGTTTCTACCCTCCGGAAGCGGGCGTTATATATTGCCTGGAAGAAGTTGGAATTTCGGCTTGCACGGTTGCAAGCCGTACAATTGCGAGGGAGCCGGGTTTCATTCCGTATGTATTGCACTGACTCAGGCCCGCTTGCCTTGTCCGCGGTCGTTTTCTCGTCCCGGGTCCGAGCGGAGGATGTTGTCTAGTCGGCGCCAAGCCCTACAGCTCGTTTGTATACCAATTGTGTCATTCGGCGTTGCTTCCCGTGCACGTCGCAAGACGAAAAGTGAGGCAGAAGAAACACACCCTTCGTGGCCCTTGCCACGTTGCATTTTAAGTAGCCACTTGCTCCCCTTGTGGTGCGTGTATTCAAAAGAATGCGCACTCTCCTTTCCCTGCACGACAAATAAGAAATGTCCAACGTATATTCCTCTTTTTTTTCTTTTTTCGTAATACTTTTTGATTCGACGATAAATTTATGGCACAATGCATGGCCATCTCCGGGATTGCCTTTCTGTTTGCATTATGCCAAGTTGTCGAGGCAGGAAGATTAGGCGACGTGATTTGTTTATCGGGTGTAAAACGATTTTCGGGGACGAGAAACTGCGTGTCCCCCCATCCGCTGAAAATAATGACGCGAAATTGGAGGGTCGCGCGACGCAAACACTGATTGGTCTTGATGAAACTTTATGAAAACGAGCAGGATGACAAAAGAGAAGATTTGCATTTTCGGGTTGTAATGCGGGGCCATTTGGCCCGATGAGTCACTCCCTCTAAGCTGCGCCTGCGGAATTTATGACAAAAATTAGTCAAACGAATTTAATGGCCGTGCGTAAGAGCGGCGCGCAACACGGGCCTGTAAAATCAAACGACTCGCTGCGGTGAACGCGCGACGATTTTGAGTTTACGACCGAAAGATTTTTACGATATTGATTCTATGTGATACGAAAACGCGAGTGTGGCCGATGAGACACGGAATTTCTTTTGTCCGGGTCGTTAAGTCACGTACGTGGTTTCAATTTTTCTTGCATCCTGCAAAATCTGTGATTCAAATTTTCATTTGGCTAAACACGATGGTATAATGACGGCAAATAAGCTGCCGTGCGGAAACAATTCATGCGACGTTCATTTTTCTGCAGCAGAGCGAGCATAAATGAAAACGTGACATCATTTTTCATCGTTCAAGGTTTTTTCCTCAGCATTTTTTTTTTCTTTTTGCGAATTAGACAATTAATTTTTCTTCAATAATACGAAAGAACGTGTTTGCCAGAGTTGATGATGTGAGAGCAGTGAAATTTGAAAAGTTAAAAAACCGACACTCTCTCGAGCAAGAAGTAAATTAATCTTTCTACTTCTACTGATGGGTAAGCCGGCCCTAACAAAACCTCAAGGGGTTCCAAGACCTTTGCGGGCGTAATAACGTGACATGTATTAAAGCTGACATTATAATTCTCTGAAATACCACCAAAAATTTGCTTTTGGCCTCTAATTATTCAGCCGCGCGACCCGAGAAAAGCGCGTAGTTTCTAATTATAAACAAAATTCGTTTACAGTGTTCAGCCGTGTTAAACGCCATTGCACTTGGCGTGGTTGTTCTTACAAGGCATGTGAGCTCTGCATTCCAAAATCACTGCTCCGTTCTAGCCTAAGTTAATTAAGTAAAACATAGCGGAAAGTGCGCACGTCTTTCAACATTATCATTATTAATAACATCTATATTATAATCTTCAGAAGTAATGCACCAAATTGTAAAAGAATTTTCCATTCTTTTGTCTCGTTACAGTCGTTTAAATAAGCTTTGAAAATATACAATGCAAAATTAATTTTTTGATATACTGGGGCGCTTGAGAACCCTCGAGAATCCCTCACATGTTTGCATACAGACTAATCAAACTTTTAACCCGAGGCGTTTCATTTCCTTATAAAATGCGCTTGCTATTCAGTCCCTCAATTTGCATCCAACCTCAAACATATATTAGATTATGTTTAAAGACACTGAAATTTAAAAGCCTCTTTGAAAAAAGAAAAAAAAAAAGAAGGAAATACGAAAATGTTTGAAACGAAAGCACAATTTTGTATGCTCACAGTTGAGCGGAGCAATAAAAATTATTGCTCAAAGGGAAAATTAATAATTCAAACAATTTGTCCGTGAAAGTTGGAAAAAAGAAATCTTAAAGATTACATCGTAAGATTGTTTAAAATCTGCCAGACAAAAACACGAGGCAAAGATAGTCAATTAGTTATTTTAGTTGGAAACTCTCAGGATGAAGTTGAGCCTGGAGTTGCTGTAGTGGAAACTCCGGAGTTGAATTATGAAAAAAACGTCTGCGGACGGCCTTAATGAAAATATAGAGTTTCTCAAGACGTGGAGATAGCATTGATGATTTTATCGAAGGCACACTAGACTTGTAAAAGAGCAAAATCTTGTGAAAAAAAAGAAAATATCACGAGTTTGGGGAAGTTTATATAATGCAAAAAATGTGCGAAACTTTTGCAAATACGAGAGGAGGGGGTTCGGAGGCACTCGATGCAAAAGGCACGAATATCGTTTGCGTTCTTTGAAATTAATTTGCACGCTCAAACGCAAAAAAGTTCTCGCTTTAAATATCAGAGGCAGCGCTAGTTTAAACAAGTTTAATGATCAGGAACAAGTTTAATATAATGCGTCGAATGTTTCGGAAGCTCGTGATGATCGATTTGAGTGCTGCGAAGAAAGTTCGCGCTCTCTGCCATGAGTCCATTATTTTTCTTCAATAACAGCATCGTTTCGAGTGACGTACAAAAGGGGGAAACGACGCAAGGCAGAAGAAAAGAAAACGAGCGCCCGTTTCTCGCGTCGAACGAAAATAATGACACAATTTGAGGAGACTCGTTCTGTATGATTTTGCGTCGGTTTGACTTTCAAAATGTTTTTGCAATCATATTAATTGCCCATTTTTATGATGCACTGCAAGAAGTGAAAGGGGCTGTTATGAGAAATTAATTTCACTGTCGTACAGCGCCCGCAGTGCTCTGTCGTCAAATTTCATCCACAGAAATTTTATCTGCAAAATTTCTCGATTTCATTCTTTTTTCTTTATATCGATAATACCGTCTTCTGTATTAACACTATGTAACCAACGCAGTTAAATATAGAATTGGAAGCTCATCAAGCGACGTGATTTCACATTTAAAAACGGACTTAATCTGTAATACCGTCGTGCCCTCACGATATACCATTATAGGATTTACATATGTTATTAGATTTATAGTTATTGATTAGAAGCTAGAAGATATTTTCATTTGATTGAATAAAAAAAGCTATTTCGAGTTGGAAACGTTTGGCCGTTAATCATTGAAAAATAAACAATTCAAAACAGTATCGATGGCTCTCACGAATAATGATTTGTTTCAAAAAAATTGCTGAAAACTTCTCGTTTTGAAATATAAGTGAAAAAAGTTTTGTTAAAAAACATCACTAAAAACTGTCTAGTTTCGGTTCTTTATTAAGAGTAGTCTAGTTTCAAAATCTCATATTTTTTAAATTAGATGTTTGTCTGAAAAATTGTTTAAAAAAGAACTTTTCAGTAATATTGTTGCATGTCGCAGGATGGACGCGATTTGAATTGAAACATGACGCGATCGTCTTTTGTTATGACAGAAGAAATGGAAAGTTGTAAACAAAAAAATGAATAAAATAAATGTTACTCTCGGGAGAAATAAAACTCTCTAAATGATGTATACATTAAAATTCTATTAAAATCTATCAATCTTTAAAAATAAAATAATTTTTATTTTAATCTTTATTTAAAACTTTATTAGCTATTAAAATTGTAAATCAAAAATACTGGATGAAGATATCTACAATTACTTAATCATTTTTGTGATATAGTAAGAACTATTTGTAATTGTACGATTTACCTGTTGATTAAATAAATAGTCAAATATTAATAATTCGATGTCGCATATTTCTTAAAGTAAAATATTCGTATGATAAAACAGTTAAAATTGAGAAACAGTTGATTTTGATCAAACGTGGCGGTATTGCACTGCTCGTGAATATGGCTTATATCGACGTCAACTCGTCATTTACTTGGATAAAATTGGGAACATTGCAAACATGTGCGCCAAAAGAAGGTGTCAGAAGGCGGACGACGGGTTAAGGCAAGCGTGCAAGTTTTTCCATCCACAAAAGGCGAAGAGGCGAACGAGAATTTGCTTTCTCGTGCTGGTGGATAACATAAAACTGCCCCTTTAACAAGAATGTATTCAAATTCTTTCTCAAATTTATGCCGCCGGCGTATCGCGACGGGGTATTGGAGGACTTGGTATAAACATGACCGTCAAATGCTGTCGCTCCCGCGCCCATCACATAACACCTTGTCTTAACAATAGAACGTATCCGCAATATTTCTCGATGTTGGAAGCTTTTTTCATGCATAATGTTCGGGCTTACAAAGAGGATTCAAAACTCGAGTCAAATGCTCCACGAACGTACTCATTTTCCGGTGAGCTTTTACATAAGACTGCGTTCCTTCCGGCCCGGAATTTAAGAACATCCATCTGTTTGCCATTTCTAACATGACCCTTTTCGTTTGATACAATATGTTGCAAGCATGTCAGGTTCGTGTACGTCATCCAAGGAACAACGTACTAACGACTCGAACGCCTTTTTCAATGGATGTTCTTGAACCTTTGAAAGAGATCTTTTTTTTTTAACGAAAACGGTTGCGCGCGAATTCAGTTGCCAATGAAGTTAAGCAAAAGTTTGCAGGTTGAAGATATCCATCTTTGTCATGCCATTAGGTCAGTTTTCGCAAACTGAAGGAGACCATTGTTGGACGCGAACTTGTTGCCGAGTAGTAACTTGTTACACGATTGTGTAACACGATTTAGTATCGCCATTTGTTGCCAAGCTAACTTGTTACATGCTGAGTTACATCATTCAGCAGAGAGCATCATACAAACAAATCTTCAAATTATTTACACCGTTAAAAAGTTACCTGTTAGGTGCCCCCCTCCCCCTCCCTGCACTTCAAAAGTTCCGCAGCAGACGCCGGTTTCTTCTGAAACTTTTTTCGACAAAGTTCTTAAAATCGTACTAATTCCATGGATGTCAATTATAAAAGTTAAATGTTCTGATCTTATTATCGCTGATAATTAAGTGCTTATATTGGAAAAAAGAATCTCTCTTCCACGATAGTTTATCAATTGTCTTTCTCGAACAATCATTTTATTGGTTAACAAAAACAGTTACTCTAGACATTTAACAATTAACAATCTAGTTACTCTAGAACATTTAACAATCATATTATAAAAGTTATGAATGCGAAAAATCATAACGTATAAGTTCAAAAAAATGTCGCAACGGTTAATGTCATGGCTGTTTTTCTTGGAAACTTATAACTTGGGCATTTTCCTGTCTCTGTGGACTATCAGTTAACTGTTGGCTCTCTTATAAAGTGAAGTGTGTCCCAACTAGACAATACAACAATTACTCGACTCGCAGCTCAATTAACTGAATCGAACTTATGAGGATTCATAAATCAAATTAAATTCCTCTTGATCGCCAAATTGGCTTTTCATTTTTCTTTGTAGGAGGAAAAATGTGTTCGATTATAAGCTTTGCTTATAAGTTCGTTCGAGCGATTTTTTTTAAATTGCAAATTCGCTTCACGAGTTGCGGTAATTTGATACACTTTGTATTCGTGTAGTTTTTTTTGCTTCCTTAATAAACCGACGAGGCACGGCGCGTGTCGAAATGAGATTCTTCGGCGTTTAAAGACGATAATTAAGGAGCCTTGGTGTAGCCACGCGGGAGCTGACGGAAATCGTGTGCACAGGGGTATAGTAGTCAACTTTTATCGCACGAGAAAAGTTCAGAGACCCGAATGCCAGCCGCGGTAAGATAATGGTCGACGATTGGCTCACGCCCAGCAAGTGATATACGGCACACCCACATTGATTTAGAATCTGATTGTGATTTTTTTTAACAGCTCCAACAGTCAACTATTTCCAACGATAAATAACTACTGTGTAGAAAATTTCGCTGACATCAATTACGGTCAAAGAAATACTAAAAGTTGGATGATCCTGCTGTGCAGTTAAATTATGTCGCCGATAAAATGCGTCTAATCGATTTCGTTACCCCTGTTTCTGTTGCAGCTGGTATGGTTTAATGAAACAAAATGAGTTGGTACACTTTAGTCAAGAAATAACGTCAGTTTTCGGTATTCGTGATAAATTTTTCATGTTAGTTTTCGCGTACTTATATGAACGTATCCAAAACTTAGGGGAGTATATTGCTAGGGGAAGCTGAAATTGAGAAAAAGTCTTGTAATATAACCAATTTTTTACGCCTCGTAAGCAAGCAAAAAGTCTCCTTATATGCCATTTATCTTTGTCAATCAGTTTTTACATGAATAAAAAAACTCATATTCTGAGCAAGTATATATCTATTCGCGTGGGTGCGATCTCGTTCCCTCGGAAGACTGAAAAAATCGTTTAACGTTATTGAACATTTATCGAATCGAATAGAAAAAAAAAAAACAACAGATCCTAACTGACTGGCAACGTTGAATTGTATCAAAAAACGCAAAAAAAAAAAAACAAATTTGAAACCGGTATCTTTTAAAAAGAGCGATAATACAAAATAACTGTTACTCAATAACTTTACGTAATCGTCGTTATCTTGTTAAATTTTATTTGAAATTTATCAGTTCGACTCAACAAGCTCGAACTATTTATCTTGATCCTGTGAACAAACATGACAAAAAGTTTCCATTGAAAGAAATTGCAAAAGTTCCGATACGTATGTTATAAATGATACTTGAGGAGAACTTTAATGGCAGCAAAACAAAAACCGAGTCCCAGATTCTCGAGTAGAGCAACGAACATCAGATATGACTATTAACTTTCGAATCCCATTTCTGAATTGGACTACCTACAGCTCTCAGGGTAAAATCGATCCTTGCCAAAAACACTGTGCTTATAAACTCCAAGCCACATGCGACCGTACACCTTTTATGAGAATAAATTATTCTTATCACATATGCTTTTGAACGTCCAATTTACCTTACGTAACGAATTCCTCTCATTACTCATCTAATCCATGAATTATTCGCACGCTTATTTGCGGAGAGCTTTGGATAAAAAGTTGGCAATTAAGCGGATAGCTGAATCTTGTTTCGACGATTGTGGCCGCGCTGCTTCGTCTGAATTCGTTTTGCCCGAAAGTTTGGATGTTTGCATAATTATATGAAGCCTCCAAACAAAACCGGTCTTCGCGATAGGTGTTCCAAAATGCACTGTATTATTAGCATAACTGTGATTATCTAGGTACGTTTATTCATAAACTTTTCGACGATACAACATACAAAAGAAAAGCACCATAAGAATAAGACATTATCATCAAAAACATTGTTCTTCAAAAGCAGAACAGAAAATGATGAAAAACGCAGGAAAAAAGAAACTATCAGACGGAGAATCGAAAGTGATAATTTCGTCGTGTGCAGGAAAACGAATGGTAGTTCCACCCTTTGCGAGTGAACAAGTCGGGACGACGGTATGGACACATTTATTTGGATGTCACTTGCATTCCTTAATGAAGAGCTTTTTTTTGTTAAAGTCGATAAGGGCGGATCGTCTTGCGACGGAGTCATATTACGAGGTGTTGCTGTGTGCGGCCGGCGTTTCCCAAAGGCGCGTACAAATATACCTTTTCCGTCAGTACAGGGTGATTAACTCTTTTCCCCGTTACTCTCTGGCGCCAATGCCAAACGAGCTCCGCTTCCCTGAGGGCTTAGGTAAATCCCGACAGTGCCTTGCTTCTTGTCCCTCTGCCCGATGTTTCGCAATTAATGCGCAAAGTTGGCCCGGTGCGCGGCTCCCATCAGAGTTTATACCCGACATCCAGCCTAGCTACCGCAATGCAAAAGGGCGGTCTGCCTTTGGTGCTTAATGGTTGACGTTTTGTTAACCGTTTTCTCCTATATCCCTTATTATTTCATTGACGGAATCGATAACCGAAATTGTCACGAATCAATTGTCGCGCCGTTTTCCTTATTTATGTACGGACGTTTTAATTGAACTCAGTTCATTGTGACCGTGCACAATGAACGACGAACAAATTCCGCAAGGGGTCTCGACTAGACGTATGATGAACATTTAGTACCCTGAAACTTAGTTCCTAGTTTAGATTAAGTTCGCAAGGTATCGTTGGGACGAAAAAGTGATAATTTACAACACCGCACGCTTCACCCCAAAAGCCTACAAATGGATCTCATTAAATTAAAATAAGGTAGATGTACCCATTATCAAAAGGACCCCTATTATTGGAATTTTTTTACTAAATTGTAGTTTAATTATTATTGAAAAAAAATTTTGTTTCAAAAAAAAAATATTGAATACAATTGTAATTACGATTTTTATAAATGCGTTGTGAGGTGAATAACAGCCATTGTTAACGGAACAGCTGAGCTTCACTGCAAGTTATGTAAACGGTTTATTCGAAAAGATTCTGATAATGGGGGTACCAAATCCACGTTGATATTTGAAAAAATTCATTCATTGATATCTGGAGCACGTGTTATTTATAAATAAATTCGAAAAAAAAACCAAATTAACTAATAGTATAAACATTTTTAACGCCAGATATCGATTGCGCATTAGTTTGATTTCAATTTTTATACCTGATGTCCTGATTTATACAGCTCTTTATGTAAGTTATGAATTTTTCGTAACTTTCTTAAATAATAGGTACACTGATCTTAAGATTTTTTCGTTCCGCGAACATTGTGTTAGCAGTATGTACATTTTGATTTGATGTATATCAAAATAGCAAATTCCAGAGTACGTGCTATAAATAAATAATTGCAATCGGATGGTCGTTCCAATACGTCATCGTTTTCCAATGCAGCCAAGATGATGGAAACGCGTGCTTTGGGTTTCCGATTATATCGGCTGTCAATGTATATTTATCACGGTGTCGTCGAATTATTGATTGCGTCAATTAATTTGTAATAATTAACTCGAGCATGCGCCTTCGTGTCGGGGATTAACGTCATACTTTTCAACGTTGCTTTATAACCTCGATTCCGCGATAGTGGAGCGTGCCGCAGAGCGTAATGGTGGTAAAGCGTGTTCGATTTGTCGGCAAAGTTATGCTATTTCGGAAAACTTTGGCCGAACATTTCGCGTTGATGTATTACGTTTATGCTTGTCACACGCGAAATACAAGTTGCTATGATGAATCACAATGAGATTGACATCTCGTCTTCGCTCGATATAATTTCTTCGCGAAGCGACATATGTCGGGATTACATTTCGAACTCGAATCCCAACCGAGCGCCGCGCACAGAATTTGATAACAAATATCCTCTGTCGGCTACGAGAAGTCGCGTGACTCTCGAGTCACGTTACTTTTCAAATTGTCTTCAAACGGATTAAACTTTTCCTCTTCATCCTGATATGCAATTATAATGTTCTCTCATAATTACCCGCGGCGACTGCTTCTTTTTAAAACGTCATCGTCTTAAAGACGCAATTTCCACTTGAACTTAATGAATGCGTAATAAGCGCGGAAGTGCCGTCTGCTGCCATTACCTTGGCTTAATATGCATTAACCTTGATCAGTTTTGTCTGCAAAGTTTTATCGCAATCTTTTCTCAATGCCCTCTGACGGTCGGGACGAACATTTTTGCACGAACGCACGTCCAAGTTTACCGTACGACTGTCAAGTCTGAAGATAAAGCACTTCCTGGCTTGAAAAACATATTTGATCTCCGGTCGACGTTCAGCTTTCTGCAGTGACACCTCAAAATAAAATGTCTTTGCTTTTGTGTACCGGTCGAGACGAGCGTCGCGTCGTGCCAATGGAAACTTTAATGTTTTTCCGTCTGTTTTTCCCTGTCCTTTTTGTCTCTTCCTAGCAACGCCCGAGTATGCTCAACCGAACTTGTGAGCAAGAAAAAAAAAGTCAACACCCAACTCAAAGATTCTTCTAATGGCCACTCTATGCCGCCGGACTTTCGAGCTTTTATCACCGCACTCGGTTACAATGAAACTTTTCTCGACCCTGATAAAAATTGCAGTAATCAAGCAAACCGACCACGATTTCCGGCACGATTGTTCTCATCGTCAGATGTCATGTTTAAGGAAATAGTAATCGCGCGCCTGCTGAGGGATAGTGGTTTTCAATGTAACGTATCAAAAAAGAGAGAACAGAGAGTATGTTTCAGTGAAATAACTCGGGGCTTGGTCAGACGCGAACGATCCCTCACAATAAACTTGACCGGCAATTTTTAACCCAACCAAGTGTCAAAGATGTGGGTTTTATCATTTCTTTTTTTAATTAATTAAATATAACATTTGCCTCATTTCTATCGACAAATATTACAACTTGTTTTTTCCTTTTTGAAATTTCCTTCAAACTTTGCTGTTGATCTTTGAAAACTTGCAGCTCTAGAATTACGACTCTCGGTTTAATATACTCTGTTTAATATCCCACACGAACGAAAATATACTTTTAAATATATTTTATATAAATTAAAGTATAATTATATGTCTCGTGTATATGTCATTCATATTTCAAATATAAAACGGCAATATCTTATATAAAATTTATATACATGTAACATTAAACAATATAAATAAACTAAATTAAAAATATAAAACCTACATGTATTTTGACTCATGTTTTGTTCGTGTAAGGTACTAAAATTGAAATGAGTTTTGTTTTTCAAACGATTATGAAAATGATTTGAATTGTCATTACGTTTCAGGAAATATAAATCCCAGCTTGGTGTACCAGAGATATTTTGTGCTGCCTGCAGCAACAAGAAAAGAAGACGCCTCGCTGCCAGAAAACGAAAAGGCCAGACCTTTGAGACGTAGACAGGTGTGTAAATTGAAATTGCATCATCAAATTTAAAGGTTTTAAGAATTGAAGTCCGTCGGATATGCATGTGAATGGCGTATGAATTGCTGTATTATATTTCTAGCCCTCAAACAAGTTGGGGTTCGAAGTCGATGTGAGACCACAAACAGGGTTTATTGTGCTTTCGCTCGTACTTCGCTTTGCAATTTTATTCCTCCCATCACTTGAAACGATGAATAGGCGCAAATTGCCAAGACGAGCGTATGGACCACAACAAAATCTGTGCGATCGAACTTCGAAATTGTCGTATACAAAGGCAGATGAAAAAAACATGTTTGGCTTGTTCAGTTCCTTTTCTTCGTTTTATTTTTTCGACTTTCTCCAAAATTTTTCCCCTCACTTTTTCACCACTTTTGCCGAGTCTTCTGCCTTTAATCATTCCCGACAGAAGGAAAATCAAACGTCTATACGACGAAAGTTCGGAAAACTTTCCGAAGCGAATTTTTTCCCTAAATCCTATGGTAGCTAAGTTTTATTTTGAAAAAAAAAAAAAAAAAAAAATGTCTATTTTTATTTCTTGTTTTTGTTAATTTTTTGTTGTTGTACATGACGCCTGGTGATTGCTTTTATTATTCCAGCATCGTTTCAATGATACTCATCATTTCTTTATTATAAGGTTAATTTAATCGATGTTGTCAGTGCTAGTTGGTTTTCTGGGGACGCATTATTGAAAGATTAGACGTTCGCTATCACTTTTGTAGAAAGGAAAAGTGATGAGTGACAGATGGAAAGGAAGGTCGAGCAAGCGAGAGCGAGCTTTGCAGAAAACGCGCATAAAAAGGAAACAGAGACCCACGGATGCGTTGGTTCCGGTATCGACCTGTAGGGCGTGTCTCTCTCACCGGGGAATCGCGCACAGTCAACTCCGACCCTCTTCTGCTCCCTACCACCATAATTTCGCTCCCCATCTTGACGTCTCACTGCGACACTCGGCCCTATGCTCATTGCTATTATAACCCCCATGCAAAATGTCTCGACAATTCGATTTTTTTTTCGCATTTTTGTAAGCGCTTTTGTTTTTTTTTTTGAAATTTCATGTTCGAAATTCTATAATCACTTTTGGAAATTAGACGCTTTTGTCTCCGACTGCTGCTCGCTTGTATTTTTGCGCGACTGGTTTATTTATGGCACTCGGCTGTTATCCGGAAACGTCGTTCTAAGTACATAAACAAGATATTTACGAGATAGCACTGTTAATCTAGATTTTGCCAAATAGTTTCTGAATTCCGCATTTACTTTAGAAATCAACTGCCGGGATTGTGGACAACGTTCTAGAAATCAGAACTCTTTTACAGAGAGTTTAATATCAATTTATGAACGAGTAAATTTATTTTCGACTTTTTATTTTTCTGTACTTTAAAATTAATTACCGTCGGTGAGAAAAGCAGACAACTTAATGCAACGTAAATATAGTTTGAAAATGTTGTTTTCATCGGATGTAATAAATTCAAGCGCATTTTTTTCTGAAAATGCACCGGGTGAAAAAAAATGTAGCTTCGCATTAAGAACTCATTGAACGAACGATGCAGCAAATGACCAATAATCTATCATCGTCATCACTGCCTTCGTTACAGCACACATCCATCAACGGTAACCGTGCAAACCTGACGTTACATCAAGTGATCCTTTACCTAAACTAGCACATTATTAAACTAAGACTAACCAAGTTGCGGTACATCAAGACTTGCCAGTGAAAAGTAACTCTGACATAGCCCAAGGGCATGGTTTGAAGTCAAGCACCGTCACTTATGTCAATATCAATATCTTAGTAATATTACATCCATGTGCCAAAGGGTTTTAAGCCATGCCAGTTTCTTTGATTATTTAAAAGATTCAAAAATTAGTCTTTTCATTGTATCTGACGTTTTCTTTGTCGCAAAATGTTAAGACTTTAATAAAACTTCAATAAAAAGCACAAGGAACTGGAACATTCAAGAGAATTTTTTTTCATCACGACTCTAACGACGAAGAATGTGAAAAAGCTTCGTTTTTTTAACCCAGTTTAGATTCAATAGTTATTTAAACACCAACAATGTTTTTTAAATTAAAGGGGCTACAACTGATTCCACGCCTAATTTATTAACTTTTGCGACGTTTATTTCGCATTCATAATGGATTCTATTTTCAAGTCGTATTTCAATTGTGCAACAGAGTCTCCTTTATCTTGCTTTCGTTTCGTTCCTAACAAACAAAATCCCATTCTGCATATTCTGTGAAATCATTGTTATGATAAGTTTCACGATAGTTTTCACTAGTTTCTTTTTATCTTACAGTCAAATTCTGATTCAACTTTAACCTACTAATATCAGCGGACATTTTTTTAACACCCTTAAGAACAATTTTGCCTGTATTACGCATATTTTGCCGGTGGTATTCGAGCAACGACTCTTCATTACTTCATATACTGGTCCGTTCATTGTGCACATTCTACGCTTTCATAAAACGATTTGCAAATGTTTTATACGCCATACGGCATAATGCGTCACATATTTTCTTTTAGAGTGTCACAGCGACGTGACACCTCGAGCGAAGAATTTTTCCTGACCGTCATTCGCGCCGTTTCAAAATTCATTTGACTGTGCGAATCGTATGAATAATGAAGTGTCCTCACTGTTTTCAAAACTGCCGCAACCATATTAACATTGTCGGTAATTTCCTACAAAGATATATCTGTTTCATTACCTCGAAACTATCAAAAAACGACTTTTAAAAGAATAAAAAATCCAAACAAATCTTGTCCCGCTGATTAATCTAACAAAGCCGAATTGAGTATTCTATATCAGTTATTTTATGCAAAGTTTCGTACTTGAAAAACAACCTTCTTATAAGATGCATTTGCTAAAAAGTTTGTGCCGGAGGATTGCGATACATCATAGTGTGCAATGGTTATCTCAGAAAATATACCGAGCTCGCGACACGGTCCAGGGTACACTGCATATAATTTTATTTCAACTTCACGTTATTACCGCGTAATTGGAGTTGTATTTCTTTCTTATTGGCCTTATGGGACTCTTCCCCCGGGTAATAATAAGCGAAAGCTTTCTCGCTGATTCCGTCTCCTCTGCTTGACTTTCTTAGAGTCTGCTTTGCAGATTACTCGTCCGCCCGTAAGAGAAGTTTATTTGTCAGGGTAAAAAAAGGAAAAACGAAACGAAACAAGGGGCAGCAAGAAGCCCGTTGTCTGCATTCGAGTCTAATTGAAAACGCGATTTTGTCACATTTGATAAGCAGCGTAATGGCCGTGCCCTCGGTCCGGTGTCATTATTGACGTTGCAGCTTCGTTTTCGGTTCGCTGTGATAAATCAAAACAGAACAAATGAAGCGCGCGGTATCACTTTCATGAGATAATTTTCATGAAAATGTACAGGTAGTGTGCCTAGGCAACATTTGAAATTGACAAACATGATGTAATGGTCCAAATAATATGCACTCACAATCGATAAGAGAGACAAACGTAATATTGCTGTAATTCGACAACTATAAATTTCACTCCTGGGGTTATATGTGGATGCATTAATTCTATTGAATATATGTACCCTTCGAGTCGCAGCCTTGAGGCTGTGACGGCCATTTTTCCCTCGCGTATATACATTCAGCCAAACATTTGCATGCCTCACTACGTTGTTTTAACAGCGCGTTTCACGCGCTCTCGTGAAATTTTATGAAAAAGAGAGCGTCATTGCATTGTTCAATTTCACTGGGAAGCGATCACTGTTTGCTGGTTTTATTTTCCGTTTAATAACATTTCATGGTCCGGATAATTGGGCTTGCGTCGTTTATACAGAAAAATCTTTTTGAGTGCTTAATTAATTTCGCGTACTGACAAAATAATTGGGACTTTTGGTCGTACACCATATATTGTTCATCTCGCAAAAGTGATGGCAATTTTTTGTTTATTTTGCTATACACATAACTCATTGAATATCGCGCACGGTTGATATATAAAAATACATCATTTTTATATCTCGACTAGCGCCTTGTGAAATATTTCGCACGTCAGATTTGTTCGCGCGACGCAATTTCGACAAAACATATATTCACTAACGGCCCCGTTGTTTTCGCCGTGAGAGAGTCACGTAAATCGCGCGAACCGACATAAAAGACACAGATACACATGTTCGATTCGAATCTTTATACAATCGCGCGAAACGAGATCCATTTATGTATATTTCATAAACCTTTCTCGTTTTACCGGCACTTACCATAAGGATGTCTTTTGCTCGGGGAGACGCGCCGAAACGAACCATTGATTTGAAAATTCACTTTAACGCGGCTTGCATGAAAATGAGGATATCTAGAGTGCAGAGGTTTATACGAGCCGATATGAATAGTGGATGGCAAAGTGCGCCAGATACGATACGAATGCGTGCCATTTTAAACTCAGAGTCTCATATACCGATCTTCGGTACAATAAGAACATTCGAAAAGCTGGTTTACGTCGCAAATCACTGCAATTGGCTCTTTAAGGTGTTCGATCTTTCCGACATCCGAATTCATTTGGTAGACTAGTTTGACTAGCATCAAACAGAATATCTCTGAGTGACAATCAAACTCTCTGTTACTGATTCAACGAAGGAAAACTTTTCTTGCGACACTGTAGTTTGTCTGTATTGTAATTAAATTTATTTTTGTCATAATTCTGCAGAGTCTGCAAGTTTTTATACTGTGATTGTTATTCAAACAATAGTTTCTGTTTTGTTTAGTTTTTTCATTTTTTCCAGATCAGATAGTTGTGTTGATTTTGTAAGCTCTGCTCTGGGGATGAGCAAATTGAAATATTTGTCCTATAGGCAAACAAAATTAGAATGTATTGTTGTATTACAATGATGGCAAAGGCTTCTATGCATGACAGAACGTTATACATGTGGTAATAACGTGTTATAGTATCATTCTATCATACAAACAAGACCATCGTTCACGTTACAGATCACTTGTAACGACAAAATAAATATCTTCAAATTCCAACGTAACATGTTGGTCATTAAATATATCTTGCTGAGCTTCATTTTTATGAAATATTTATGTCAAGTTGATATTTAGCTTATTAAAAATTCAAAAATCAATCATCAGATTTCATACAAGATTTTAAAAGATTGATTTTATTACTTATTACAGATCATAAAAAATTCAAATCTAAGCATAGCTTTATTTTTGCAATATTGAAGTATCAGTTCGGTTGTATCGATCTGTATGATAGAAATTTTAACCAGAACCAATTTTGATATAACCTGTCATATTCAAAGGTGTTCATACAATTTTTTGCTTACTTGGTATATTTTCATTGGTTCAATAATTTTCTTCTTTTCTGCTGTTTTATATTTCATTATAACGAAAAAAAAAACTACATATGCAAATTGCCTGTGTAATGTCTAATTAAATAGCAATGCAAGTATACTTTTTATGTTGAGAAAGAAAAATTGCACTCCAAGAATATTCATTACGCTTTAATTTCGCTTATTTTTTTTGCGCGATGAAATCCCACGGCTCATCGGAAATTGCATGCAAAACATCCGTATGATTTGCGTTTTACGAACGACATAGCTTTTTCCAAACTGTCTTGCGAAAATTGTCTTTTTTCATAATCGAACAATTGTGAACGGGCACCATTTTCAAAAAAAGCTTTTGCACGTGTCTTTCTCCATCATGTTTTTTTAACGAAAATGTAGCTTGCGGTAAAAATTATACGGCTCGATTTACATACGAAATTCTGCATAATTTTTCTGATTTACCAAAACTGTTTCGTCAATTTACAATATACATACTAACACATCAATTTATTCCCCTTAGATCAAAATTAAATTTGTAAATGCTTGCTGAAAAAGCATTACGTTTGATAATTTCATGATGTAGGGTTACAAATTGAGTTTTCACAACACGTCGTGAATATTCATAACACCTTCAAACTCACGATAACGTAAACCATGAATTATACCCCGGCAAAAGTATTATTTGTTTCGGTCTTTGAATCACCACTAAGACAGTTGGTGGAATTCATATTAACCTGAATTCCCAGTATAAATAAACAATACGATAAATATATTGCCGCTATGATTGTAAACAAACTGTGTTCGTTCTTATCAAAGGGAATGTAAACGAGCCTAATACTTGAACGTGTACTAATATTTGTCAATCCATTTCTATATTAAAGAAGCAAAATAAAAGTTTCACTGATTATGCGGCAATAAGGAAGAAGGGCGAATTAATTTATTCCCTTTCTTGTTTTTCTTCCTGGCTGCTTTTAGGAAATGTGTAATATACGCGTATATACTAAAGCATTTAATCTCAGGAGTCCATGACTAGAAATGCGGCTGGTTATGGTGAAGCCAGTGTGCGGAAGATCGATGCGAAAACATAGCTCGCGTGTCATGAAACCAGCAGAGCGCCGTATACGTTGCCGGGTAACTAGCTTGATATTTACATTTACTTTATAATACTCTCATTAGTGGGACGGGGAAAAGCGCGTTGCATGTTGCACTATATTTTATTATCAATTTGCAAATATCGGCGAATAACACTTTTAGATACATCGAACGTTGTCACGGAACGTAAGATGGTGACAATAAATAAATAAACTTTGACAAAATTTTAATATCCTTTATAACAAGTTGTTGATGTTGAAATTGAATTAACATTGCAAAAATACATAGCAATATTTCATACGCCGTGGGTTTATTGGAAACTTGCTTGTCATTTTTTTCTGCATTAAATTTCATTTACGAATTGTTTTATCGCTGGAACGAGGAAGAAGCAAAAAGATCGACGTTTTCTATTTTGCAAGATTTGTGGTTCTCCGGAGAGTCCTCCACCTTGCCGTGTATTATCTTTCTTGTAAATGTGCGAAATTTCGTTCGTGAAATTGATAACAGGCGGTTTGGAAAAATTTCTATTTATCTGAAAAAAAAGGAAGAAAAAAATATTAAAGCCGAGGAGGGAGTAAAGTTTAATCGTTTCTTCGGTGAATTACATTTCTCGTTCCGGTTGACAATGTGTGTCACTTTCCATTTATCAGATTGAGTTCACGTCCTTGCGGAGCAATTTAAAAAAGTATTTGTTAGCCCGCTCGACGTTTCATTTCGTTTCGCGAAAATAATACAGCTTTTATGAAAATTCAACGCAATCGAAATGTATAATAACGGATTTCTGCTCCGGCACCGTCGATGTAACAATCGTCAGGCGTATTATCTGCGAAACATATTATTCTTCCAAAGTATGGCTTCCCCAAGTTTCTCATCACCTCAAAAACAATCGGGCAAAAGCACTCGACAATATCATTCACTAACTCGAAATGAACAAACTTTCGGGAAGAAGGAAAAAAAAAAAAAAAGAAAACAAATAGACGAAATATGTCAATATCGAGCGGCTCTCAAAAAGATTCTCATATCATCTAGTAGGCACCGGGGATGGCTACATCCTGACTATTACTTATACCGAAGTCTTTTCTTAATATAAAAGTTTTCTATTATCATTTCATGTTTACCGTACAAACGGGCGCCCTCAGCGTCATGCATTGCTGATATCAAGAAAACAATTTCCCGTACGAAATGCCTGGTGCTTCGAACTTTTTAATTCTCGCGAAGGACTCAACTTGGCAAATCAAAGGAACAATAAATGACAAAGACACTGGGAGCGAAACGAGCAAACAGCATTACGTTGCGGAAGCCGAAATTTCCTGTTTATGCTGAGTAAACAGTGCAAATACTTTTTGCATGAGAGAAGGGTGGAGAGAGGGGAGAGAGGGACAGGAGAAAGGGGGGAGGATGGCGGTCGAAAAGTCGTTGGTCAAGTATAATTGAATGACGCAAGTCTCGCAGCAATATAAGCAAACAGCGTTTATACACGAACCAAGCTGGTTGACACAGTTTGCTTTCGTACAATCGATATCCTGGCGTGTATTCCGCACGCCCAGCTTTCTAGGTCTCCTCGAAATCCGGGCGAACCATGACGATGGTTTGTAGCTCTTGTACAGGTTATTTATGTTCTGTTACGCTGCAAAGCTGTGCGCTTTTCGCCACTCGATGCGAAATTTCGTATATTCCCTGGCATTCAACGACTTAAATTGCACCCGTATTCGGGCTCGCCGGTATCCCAAAGTACGAACGTACTCATCATTCCAGAATGGAGGAACGTACGCTTGTTCGCGCTTTAAAAGCACTTTATGCTTGTGAACATGAAATATGTCGCACAAAGTGAAAAGTCTCCTCCTGTATTAATGTTTATTGCTTCATAATGGCAGTGCCGCGCGAAGACGGGCTGCGCGCCGCATTCCTTGTTTCCAGCCGCACTGCCTCAAAATGCCGACTGCCTTTCCGTCGAGTGGCTCATTCTGCATAATAGAACCTATCAAATACCTGGAAGAAATATAACAAGACTTCTGAGATCTCTAGTTAACTGGCGTGCATCTGCTTTTGTTTCTCGTTAAATTCGTTCGAACTCGGTCGGAACTCCTGTTCAATTATACGATAGCAACATCCATCATGAATATATAATAACGAAATTTTCGTTCAACATATATTCTATTTATCCGCAGAAAAATTGACTTTTCGAAATAGATTTCGCTGAAACTTTTATCGCGTTGTCTGAAATAAAATCAAAGCAAAGAATTCATCGGCAAAAGTGGTGCCACTCACGATTCAATATTTTAAAACTGAATCGATTTGAAACAAATGAGTTGAATTAACAATTTTCCTTATGCTCCGAGTTAAACAGATTTCTTGTATAATTAAGTCATGTTTTCGAGTTCAAATGCTGAATCTGTATTGTTTCTGTAACTTCGTTATGTAATTGTTGTGCTGCCGGAGCGTATTCATAGTTTGAGTAATAATCGCATAAGGACGTGTACAAATGGAAAAGCATTATGTTTACTTTATAATTTTGTATTAAAATTCTTAGAATGTATATAAGCTTTAACAATTTCTTTTATTGTAGCCATCAGATTTTGAAGTTCAAAGTATTGTTAGACATTTATTCTTCAACCTTTTCTTCAGTTCAAGAAAGAAATGGAAATGGAATATCTGATAGCACGCAAAAAAAATATCCCGTGAATTCCACCCTACTTATATTCGATGATCAAATTACACTTTTAGAAGTTGTTTCCATTTCATTTGTGCGGATAAACCGCTATAGCCTCTAAGGCAAAGAACTAATTTTTGCATAATAAGATTCCCAAAGGAGAAATATGAAAATTAATTTATATTAAAAGTAAGATAAATATCATATAAAAATGATCAACATTGAAAAATAGCATTCTGCGAAATACCAGTTTGCCAATTGAACGAGAAAAAACCATCATCGAAGCAGATGCCAACATATATATGCGTCCATAAAAATAACTTGTTGCTTTTAGATTAAATATGCGCTTTTTTTTCTGTTCTCAGTATTGTAAAATTTTGCACCAAGGTAAACAGAGTATAAACATTTTACACACAGGACCAAAAGTAATAAGTCGTTTTCATAAAATTAAATCACACGGATAATGCACATAGAAGGTTTTGTTCGTTAACTCAACTTATGAAAGTAAGTTATTGCCAATGGCTGGTCAAAACTGACCAAAACTACTTGATTATATTTTATGGTTGAATGAATAATAGGTAGTTATCAAGTCATTCCGCTGTGCTAAACTATGAAACAGATGAAAGTACCGTGCAAAATATGGTTACCTGGGAAGATTTAATTAAACGTGCGAGCCGATATACGCGTGAAAATAAATTGGTGCCATTTTGTGTTGAAAATGTTCTTTCCTATAAAAAGATTATCAATAGCGATGTTTCACATAAATAAATAAAAAAACGGGAATTGGTTGTAATAACTTTTGTTTTAACGTCGATGGAATTTTCAGTAAAAAGAGACTGATAACCAATCAGCGTCTCTCATATATTGTTATGAAAAACAGACCAAAATAAAATTCAATATAAATTGAGATAACAAATTTATTCTTCGTTGTTGAAAATAAATATCGTGAAAATGTATATACAATAAAATTAAGCAGAGTTATTGCATATTATTTTATTCATAATAAATGATTCGTTAAAATTGAGTCAATCGCTTTGAGATGAATTGAATGCATTACATAATTAATCAAATGAAATTGCTGAATCAACTCACCATACCATTTCCAGATAAACTTTGTCATTGGCGGTCCAAAAAGACTTCTACTCGATAAAGTTTACCCCTCACAACCAATTCACTCAAACGATGGAGAAAAAAAAAAAAGAGAGAGAGAGATGACAACTTTTTCCGGAACAATATCGTAAATTGTCATTCATGTATTAGTCTGACCGCAAAATATGATGAATCTCGGCATAAACCAAACTTTATGATTGTCGCAGCGATAAATTAGCGTTATTGCAGTTGGAATGGAGCAAAGTTGCGCGACATGTTAGTCGACAGAGGGAGACTTGGTATTGAAAACGTCTTCATCATTAAATAAATGAAATTGTGGTTGAGTGAAGGTACACAAAGCAGTAACTACTTTAATTGAGTTGAATAGCCATAAGGGTTGGCTATTACAATTTAGATTTGAGCAAAGAAGCAAGATGGAGGATTAGCGCGTCGCTGGACGGAGCTTTGTTCGTGATGCAAGTCCGAACTGGTGGTTTGGTTCATGGCTTGGCAAGTCTAGTTTATAGCCACGGGCCTTGAGTCCTGCAGTAAAGCGAACGCAGCGCCCCAACAAGCGGCCATAAATTCATTAATCGCCGTGGTTCAGAGTAGGGAGTCTTGTGCGAGCACGCCAGAGGGTTGCCACGCGCGGGGTTGTGAGATTTAAGCAAATTGCGATTACTCTGTTAGCTAAATAAGATTATTAACCAGCCGGTCTTATTTATACCTATGCGCAGTCGGTTATTTCACTAAATATACTTACGAACCGAGGAGGGTATGGACGTGTAATAACCGATATTTGCATGTGGATCGCTCGCTCCAATTTTCAACCTACTGCGATGACAAATCGTAACGGGATCCCACGTGCCATTATGTAACACTGATAAGACCACGTTGGACTATTATATGGCATTAGGTCACGAGTTTGATGATGTTTTATGCTTATTCTTCAAGGGTTAGGTCGGATAAAGCCTACATAATGGCGTAGTATATACCTCCCAGAGATAGTTCAAGTTTCTTGTCTAGAATTATTGTCGTTGATGGTTTTGAAATGAGTTGTCTAAACTTGAGTGGGTTTTAGTGTAATATTTCGGCTTGAGATATGGGAGCAATGCAAGTTGTATAAAATTTTGCAACAAACAGTAATGAATGTATAAATGTCAGTTTCATAAATCAGTATACTATATAATTATGACTTTAACAACCCATGGTAACAGTAATAATGGATATATTAACAGACTCGAGAGGGCAACTCAAACGTACAACAGCAAGATTAACACTGACTACAGAGCAGAGAAAGAGGGTTAGCAAACATCAAAGGTTTCATGATACGCAAGTCAAGAACTTTCAGCGGTACCTTTCAACAAACATTGCATTGTACAAAAAGCCGTACTGCAGTGAGAGAAATGTTACACTCTATTCCAATGTCACAACAAACGATCTTTTAGTAGATGTAAAGCATAGAGTGAAAATATTCAGTGAATGGACCAAGAGACACAACCCAGTAAACATTCTCGTCGCCAACATGTTGACTTGGAAGCATTGAAAGGTCTGTTTGGTGTTGTGTAAGTTGGGTATTGTGGTTTACATGCGGGGCCACTTCGCACATTTCAAAAGATTCTGCAACTAACGAAATCTCACATTTTTATATCTTGTTCAACTATTCAGTTTAACAAAATTGTTATAGCTCCTGTAGATATATAGTAATTTACCTCGAAAAGACCGGACGAGTTGCGGATACATCGTCTATCTTAGCCTACGGCTGAATGGAACAATGTAAGTGCCTGCAAGGCACATATTATCTACAATGGCTAAAATTCATCAACATATTCAAGTGAGTGTTAGGGTACCCAAAAGGCCCAGATTAGATAAGGCTGTGTCTTCCGTTTTGAAATTTGAATAATGCGTTGGTATAACGTTGTTTGTATAGTATTCACTGTAATTTTTTTTTAATTGTTGTTTCAGTCGTTTCATTTTTTAAAATGAAATTCTAATTTTAAAATTCATAAGATCGAATAACATTTGTCTAGTAGCCAATGGTATCCGGTTGTTGGTTTAGTGAATGTCCAGACTCAATTTGAGGAATCAAATAAATTGGAACGATCTAAGCAGATATTCCGACGGAACGGCTCATGACGTTTCGACGTATGTCTTGGAGAGATTTGACAGGAAAACCAAGGGACACGTCTTTGCCATGCCAAGGGAGCTTGTAAATATCTTCTAAATGAGAACGGATTTCGTCTACGTCTCTTACTGTCCGCAATGTTGGTTATACAAACATCAAGAGAACTTGATGCATTTAATAAGTGAACGTCTGTTGTTACTAATCTCGTTACATGTCAAATTGGCAAAATACCAATAATCCTTATGAATTTCTGTACATGTTGGTTTATTGAGAATAAGCAGATTTCTTACAGCTTTTCTGCATTATCAAAAATGTAGCCTAGGTACAACATACATGGGTATACATAATATCACAATAAATATTTATAATGCTTTTTGTTCCATATTTAGAAGTATTATTATTGTGAAACATGTTTTTCTTCAATCGTTATTCGCGTACACAAGATGTTTTGTTTCAACGTTGAAGTTTGAACGATACATGATTTGTTTTTATACAATTTTTTTAATTCTTATAAATAGAATTTAGTTACATCCAAATAGTATACGAAGCTCAACAAAAACATACACGAGATACGAAGATATCTTTTTTAATATTAAAACAAAACGTCACATATATGAATAATAAACAAAATTGAATGAAAATATATGTAATGCAATATTGAATATGGATTTGAAAGTCAACTAATTGAATCAAATTTGTTGTATTAAATTAAACAACTAATGGCAACCTATTACCGATGAAGGGAATCAAGAAATCGATAATATAAATCGGTGTTACTAATCTCTGGTTGGTAACTGAAAATCGGTTATTCTACAAACTATAATATATTTATTTCTCATGTTACAAAAGAATGAGTGTTGAAATAAATCAAATAATTTTTGAAAGATTTCAAATAACAATTATAATTGAATGTGAATATTTTTTAGTTTGACAGGTTGACGGTTTTGTCTATACAGAAAATCGGTTTGGTAGTTCACCCGTTCTGTGGTAGATAGCGCAGCAAGTACCGTTTGGCGTCGACCATCAGTGAAAAGTTTGCTGCAACGAAGGTATGACTTTTTCTTATTACAGTCGTAAATCTATAATGGTAGAATGTTTAAAAACAAAAACGATAATTCTCTGAATGAGTAAATCAGATTAATTGAGTATTTTTGAGTAAATGAATATATTCTATATAATTTATAATTTATAGAATATGAAATTAGTGATCCCAACAATTTGTTTCAACAACAAGTTGTCATGATGCAAATATTGCACCATAATTATTCTATATGAACTGAGAAATTCAATTGGAAAGGAACAATAATTTTGTTTAAAATTAATTTTATAAATATAATACAATTTAACATAATTGAATGATATTAGCTATCAATAATCATGACATAATGAGCGAACGCAAATTTACCAAAGTAATCTCCAGGCTATAATTTTTGATTTCTCATTGAAATAAAGTTCAATTAGAGTTTAAATACCAACTAATTTGATTTCAGTATGATGTGTATTTATTAACTCTAAATCTATTGGTGTTTCATTAATGGAAACATAATCCAAACATTATTATATTTATCTGAACAAATGGATAACACGCCTGTTGATGAAATATTCATTTGAAGTAACAAATAATTGGTGTTAATTATTATATTTCATTGTGAATTCAAGTTGAAAATTAAATTTACATTAACATCTCGTAAGAGAGACAATTTCAATTTTAATATTTAATTACATCTCATTGCGATAATGATTATTTTAGTTAGAGTTCTCTTTGAGTGACGTGAATTGTCAAAGTCTGAATAATTTGTTATGTTCTGAAGCGAAATAATCCAAGTAGTTTAGGTGGTTTTTGGAAGTCAAGTCTGGGACCGCGAGTAGTGGGTGATCTTGGTTCGGGATCATTAAGCGAGGTTTAGGGGGCTTGCCTGATAAATGACACGCCGCCGTGGTCGCAAAGTCCGATAAGCACAATGCCAAAGAGAGGCGCATGCGGTCGGCGTATCGCGGAATCTCGAGATGCCCGACGGCGGTGTGATCCGGCGAATCGATTATTCGTCTTCATTCAAACGCCAAGACGATATTTTCTCGTTTTTTGACGACGACTCGCTTTTTGTTCGGCGCTGCCTGCGCCTTGCCATATAACTTTGCTTTTTGGTAAGAAACGAATGGAAAGGTAACCGCGTGTACCAGGTGTTCCTGTCGTTATATTGAATCGCAGTGCGATGGGGTGTTCGATTATCAACTCACCTCGCCCGTTCAAAATTAAGTTCCTCTCTGTTGTACGCCTAAGTGAATTTCCCGTCCTTTCAATTATATTATCGGATGGAAGTGTTTGCAAGGTATTAGGGGATTTATGCTAAAAGGTAAATAAAATCGATGCCCCGGCTTCTATAAGCCAGTCGGATCGGACCATTTGTTTGTCGAGTACGCACCGAGTGCCATTTTTTCGCTTCTTTTGGACACATCAAGATCGCCCAGATAGCAGAACCTCTTTGGTATGCTCCATGACTGTTTTGGGGCTTGATTTGGGATGACGACTTTGGGGTCATAGCGATCGACCGATAGGTTTCATTATACTGTACCGGTACGGTGCGATGATTATGACATTTTGCGTTTGACTTGAGACTTCAAATTGCCACGCGGAGTCTTCAGCTCAAATTCTAACAGATAAATTAAAATACCAATAATTATTGTTATTGCAATTTTGACAAATACGATTGTACAGTTTTGTATCCTTCGAATTCGGTCACTTCAACAAAGATTCATTCAGATTCAGATCACGTTCACGTCTATCAGACCTCATCAAATTTAGATCCCTCTATGTTACATACCAAACGATAACGAAACAACAATAACATCGACAAAATAATGTCTTCTTCACCTTTGTACAATGGACTTGAGTTCATGACATCCAACAAGTTAATAAGATATCAGCAAAATTAAATTAAAAGTACAGCTAATCAAAAAGAAATTTTTTTTTCTATGAGCATCCTTAATTTGAAACTATATGAATGTAAGAATATCGATCAAAGTGGAACAAAACCTTCTCTTGACTTCTAATCAACAGGCAAAAAAGGAACAACGCTATACGAAACAGTAAAAACTCGAAATAGAATTCATCAGAGCGGTTGGCGCTATAAATTCGGCTCGTAAAATGTGACATCGGAGCGGGGCGCAATCATAAATAGCATTCTTGTTAAAGTCGTTGGCAGCGAGCAAGAGCGTACGAAACATTTACTTCTTTATACCGCGGCTCTACACAATGCACCCGCTTTGTTATTGGTCCAAATAAACCTCGAGTGGTTGTCTCTCCGAGGGCAGGCAAGACGCGTGGCCGGTGCGAGCTTGTCTCCGATATTACGTCGATATTTCACCTCGGGGTTGTATTAAACACGGAGACATGCGAAAAGCGACCTGTCCGAGGTTAGGAGGGGTGTATCGTTGGAGCTCGCTTGACATATATTTTAGGGTTTCTTTGTAGTTTTGTTTGCGGCCACTCAAGCCCACTGGTGCGCGCACAGGCGTCCTCATGGAATCCCCATTTGCCTTTTGTTGGTCCCATAGAGCCTGGGTTCCCACAGAACAAACGTCACTCCCAGCACAAAAATGTCTCATCCTCTACCTGAGCGGGTGCTCTATCCGCACACTGACCTCCTCGCATGACTATCTATCTTTCCGTAATTTTTCCTTTTCACCTCGCTTTTTTTTCAGCACCTCCTCTTTCCTTTCTACGTCACGTTTTTTTTTTGTACACAAACATCGGCGTGACAATCCCCCGGGAATTTGCCCATTATGTATTGATATTATACGCCGGAATATCGCGCTCTATGACTTACGCGTTGCGTATAACGGTGGAGTTTAATACGCTCACACATCCGTACGCCCATGCATATGCCGCGCACACGAAGGGCGTAGGCTGATTAATTTCCTTTCTAATATAAGGCGGGTATCCGTGCGTGATAATGGATCGCACGTCCATGAATTTGAGATCGCCGGCGCATTTTTACCAACGCTCTCTGACGTTTCATTATCTCATACTGTTACACAAATGACGCCAGTCCAGATGCCACCGGCCACCCTCCTTTGTAACCCACGCAACACAAAACCAAACGATAAACTTGACATTGTCAAAATTAACCGAATTTTACGACCCCGAAGAGAAAATCTGTCCAGCTAATAGCCGATACCAAATTCAAATCAACCGCTCTTTCGCACACGTGACACGATCGTCGAGTCATACATCTGACTTTGCGACGAAATTAACTCAACTTTATGATGCGGCCAAACCGTTCGCAAATCAATTTCGCTTCAAACTCTTTGCCGAGTTTGTGCATACGTTCATACTTTCGACTTTGCAGTTCCTTGATCGGATTTGACGTTTTATGGACTGACAAGGTTCAACGCCAAGCGGAATTTATAGTTCCATTGCGTCACCGAGATAATCGGTTTAGTGGATCGACTTTTGATGAATTAGACATTTCTTTCTTTCGCCTCGTCGTCGGCCTTTTTCTTTTTCTTTTTTTTTTTCATTTCGTTTTTGGCTTCGTGCGAGTCACGTGATGATCAATAATCCGATCGAGAACGTAAGAGGTTGAATCATCTTCGGGCGAAATTTCTCGCCGCCACTGTCACTTTCGACTGTCAAACGTTTCGGAAAATGTTACGTCGGATCGCGCCGCCGAGATTTACATATTTGTGTGGTTTTGTTCGCCGCTTCGGGACCGTAATTTATGCAGGATTTATGATGAATTATTCATCGTGTAATATTTTTATGTTTTAATGTAATTTATGGGAATTGTATTAAATTCGATTCTGGACTTTTTAATTGACATGCTCTTTGTTCGTTGTTTTGATTTGAACTTGGAAAAATAAGTAGAAAGGCGTTTTAACAAAAGTTTGAGCGTCGCATACTTAACAGGGAGATCTATTTTCAAACAAATTTTCAAGCTTGTTTTTGAGAATAATATGGTTTTAAGATTGAAAGTGAATTTTGATGGAATTCGACACGACATCAGAGGCGGAAGGGTTTGTTATTTTCCGAAAGGTATAATAACTCGAAAATCGATACAGACTGAATTCATATTTTATTCAAAATGTATACAGCCTGAACCAATGTTTTTCAACCGATTAACCATTTAAAATTGTTAGTCATTGTTTATTCATTTCTGAATGATTTGGAGAGTCAAATTATCGATCAAAATGTATTAATCATATTTATAATCTCGTTCGTTTTTGTGATAAGACCGTTTTGAGTGACTACGCAGTTGTGGAATCTTTTCCAGAACTTTTCACGTTAAATGAAATGCTAACAAATCAATTTTAATTTTTCATTTTCATATCAATAAACAAATTTTGAATATAGTAGTTTATTTTCAATTTTTTATGATAATACAGTTTGAAATAACTCCAATAAATATTTTCAATAAAGTTTGTTTGAAAAGCGAAATTTCATGGAGAATATTAAGCAGCTCGTCCTAGCAGCTGATGTCATTCGTTGCATGTCACCAAGCGATACTCAGTCGCGATAAGTCTTCTCTATACCTTTCGTACACATTTTAATTTTCTTCTGTTACAGTATGCTTTTTATACCTATGAAAAAATCCCGGAACTTGTTAACGAAACGCATCTCTTCTCTTTTGAAAAAACCCATCAATTTCAAATGTTAGTGCTCCTTCGCCAGTACCTACCTGTAAATTATTTCACTGTTGTTGACGCCGGAAACGGAATCACAATCGGGCAAGTTTAATCATTAAAGCCCATAAAATAAAAGCGAAGGAAAAAAAAGAGAATAGCCGTTTCGTCTATCGCATGAGCATCATTTTTTCCAGCTTTGTTTTCTAATTCACTACCACAGATCGTCTATCTGACGTGCATTAACATAGATCCTCTGAAGGTCAGCCATATGCCTCCAAGACCGACATCTGCTCGCGATGAATTTGTTTTTTCTATCAACGAGATTATCAGACGAGTCTAACAGCAAAAGTAAAGTCGCAGTTACAATGAAAAAATTTCTCACAAGTATCGCACGTTATGTAAATGAACTCAGGCTCAGTCGCCTACGCCTGGTCGAATTATTCCGTCACGAGGCAGCTCGCGCTTTGTTGATTTTGTTCTTCATCCTTTTTCCAAGACGCGAGCGGGCGCCTCATATAATGCCGCCGCTCGTCTCAAAAAGCTGCGACAGAACTTGCATTAACCTACATTTTGTAAAGCACTCAAGTCGCGTCGCGGAAAAACTAACTGAATTAACTCATGCGCGTTAATGTTTTGCAATCTTCTCGGGTTAAGTGTAATCATTTTCTTAAGGATTATACACGCGACCGTTTAGTCGTTTAAGGATGCAACGGTAATTTGTTTTTGTTTTTTTTTTTGTTTTTCTTTTTTTTTTTTTTCTAATCTCAAGAAGAAGAAAAAAGTTAAAATTTTCATGGAAATGTCGCTGTCACTCTTAATTCATTCAGCGGGACATTCATCACAGAGATAATTCGAGCAGTAATTGTTTATTCTCCTTTTTTTTTCTGCTAGATTTGTCATCGCATTTTTTTTAACTCCTAAACGTTTGATAAGAAACCAGATCAGGAGAGAAACTATAGTGCAGTATACTTTGTCAAGAATAATTCGACAATGCACCCACATATGACAGCAATGATAAATTTAAGCGCTTAGGGTGTGTTCTTGGCGTCGCGCATTGATTACTCGTGTCGCAAGAAATTAATCAATCTTTTGTCATGTTTTAGCTTCTTGGCGGAAGTAGTGAAATACGATATCATACGGAGCGCAAGATCCATGCATATGTATATTGAAACTGTATGTAAGTTGGAAACCCTTCTTATCACGGCGTGTCCTATGACACCATCACCATCTAACGTACAGCCGCGTCTACTCGCGCATATACGTGTGCCATGTAAATGCACGTAGTTAGCAACTTCTCATTGAAAAATATATTGTACGATAGACGACAATTTATCGTGTCAAAACAATTCTTAAACGCCCTTTTCTCACACAACCCCCACGTGCTTATGAATTTTGAACGACATCGTCTTCATTGTTCCTATCTCGGATATATCTTAACGCCGCGCACAGTAATACGACATTAATACTGCAAAACGCTCGCACGCACGCAAAATGTATAGTTGGTCCGTTAGTTATAGAGCTTAACGTTCATCAGCACGAGAAATATATGTTTGATTCCTTTTTTTTTTGTCCTCGTTCATTTTTCCGCTGTACGACTTTTCGTTTCAATAACATTTTACAATAACGTGGTGGTTGATGGGGGATGAAAATTAAAATTTGATATGAAAGTCAAATAGGAAATATTTGAATAACTCCAAATTGGTTATAACTAAGAAGAGACGCCCAATACGCATAATGGAATACTTCCTTGGTCGTTTATTAAATTCATATATTGAAATATTCTCTAAGTCATATCTATCCCTTAGTTTTTGGCAGCGCCGTCAGAATACTAATTGCATTCTCAAGATATTATCATAGAAAATCCTCATGATATCTCTGGAATATCAACGCTGCGAATAATAAATGAGCTTGAGATATCTTTGATATATTTTGGGGAATATTGCATGAAGGATGGGCATCGGTGAAAGCGATATTTCGGGGATGTGTGCACGGTATAGCTCCATCGTTAAATGTGTTTATGTGTACGAACATCGACAGGGATCCCTCACACGTGGAGTGCTACTAAAAGAGTGACTTTGACTTCGTAATGATGTATTAATGAATCGCTCTCGACTCCGTCACCTGAATACAAATTTTTCAGTGTTAATATTTGAATCGCCAAAATCTTGTGCTCTGCATATTCTCTTTGTCCCACGTGTGATGACAGTCTAGCCTCTCCTACGTGCAACAGAAAATTTTGCACTTAAAGATAACGTTTTAATCAGGCGAAATAAATTTACATAAATGAAATTGTGAAGGTTCTCTCTTTTTTAAATCTGTTTTGTTCTTTTGATATTTTATATTGTTTAAGGGCAAAAAGAAAAGGTTATGAATTTTTCGCTGTAGTTTTAATTATGTTTTGATTGTTTTTTCGAACTGGATAATACATTTCGGGATGACACAAAGATATAGAGTTGTTTTGAGATCAAATAAAGAAACGAGATAATGTATCTGTGTTAGAGCATCCGAGTTGCAAGCGAGGTCGAAATCCGCACATTGGTATCGAATTACGGACCCCGAAATAATCCGGTGTATAATTTTTGCGCTATCACGCCGGGCTGCGTTCGGAATCCGTGCTCCGGCGAGCGCGACGAAACACCCCTGGACATCCATCGATCGCATTCGTCTTTGTCGAGACAGACTCCCTTTGTCGTGTAAATTTTACGATCGATGGAGAATGTGTCGCATTTTCGCAAGCTATGCAGCCACTTGGCCCGTTACTTTTTAACGTGTTGATTGCATGTATAACAACTATTCCATTAACATTTTTCACATCCCCGACTCTCTCCTTTCTCTCATTATAAAAATGTTAAAAAAAAAAAAAAAAAAAAAAAAAAAAATTAAAAAGAAAAAAAACTTTTTATCCCCCGTCCGTTAATTAAATCTTGCACGCCCAGAAAAAAGAGGTAAAAGTAATGAAAATGTCCGAAAGATTATTTCACATTTCACGTAATTACATTTTTTTTCGGTGTTAATTCACTCTGCACACTATGTCATCTCTTTGGCGATATCAACGCGGTTTGAATTACCGTTTGCGGTCTGTTGGGTTTTTGCTGAAACTCCTCTTAATTTGAGCATCCCCGTCCAGTTGCGTTCGACTGCGTTCTATCGATTCCAAAACTCGTTGAGGCAAAAATTCGACGGGCACTCCCCTGCTTCTTATATCGATTTCAATGCGAATAAACCGGTGGCGGGTGGCTGTTTCTCGTTGAATTTTTACAAAATTTTATGGTGCGTGCAGTTGGGGAGCGACTCCGACGGCTCTGAAAGAGGGCTCATCTGTCTGGACTTATTTCGAGTAAATTGGCTAATTAACATGGGACAAATGTTGCGTCACCTTTTCGCTCATTTTTCGATGGATTATTCGTGTACCGCTCATCGCTGACGTAAATAGAACCGGCAAATTTGGAAACACGATCGGGTACTCTCTGAGTAACTTTATATCAAAATGTACGCTGTTGCGTATATTCTCGGTTACGTTGAGTGCCATTTTCCAGTCTCAGGTTATAAAATTAAGTGTACAATTTTCCGAAAGTTCGTATTGAAGAATTCTAAAAAATCACCGTTAATCTTACATTTTAAATCGAAGATAATTCAATGTATAAACAACGATTAAACAATGTTCCCTAAAATTCATTTGACTGTATTTCTCAGATAATCGTGAATTTAATTCAAGCAACTAAGCAGTTGAGAAATTTAATATAAATAAACATCTTCAAGATATTTGATGGTCTCTGGCTAAATGTTGTTATCAAAGTTGTTATGCGCGCAGTTTAATACCTGAATAATACTATCCCCGCAAATATTTCAATACCCGTATTATAAATTGTAATTTTCCACTATTACTAAATGCTTGGTCCGTATTTCTGTATATAAATTACACAAACACTCAAGAAATAGAATATACGACAGCAATATCAGCACTAAATTGAAATTTCAACCTAAAAAATGTGTCCAGCGTATATCCCCATCTATCTCATAATGCAAAATTCCTCTCGGAATTCGGCGACATTTATATAATTTATAAAATTCCATTAATTCCAAACTTTGTTCTTTTAAAAACACTATAACTCCATCCCCCGGTGCGTATTAGCGTCTGGGAACTTGCCATAGTTCTAAACATGATAATTCTTCCAGTGCACGATCCTCCCTAAAAGAGTGAAATTCCAACAAACAGAATAAATCGTCGCGAGGCATGGCAACACAATTTGAGGCTCGCTGCGAATTTCACGAGACACATGTACCGTTCGGGCGACCCTCTAACCGAGCGCAGAGGATTAGGAAGTGTACATAAATTCGTCGTCAGGTTTTTCGACGGATTCGAGCTCTGCCCATCCTTGGCTAAACTCAAAGAAAACGTACAAAATAATTGACTATGGTCCAGAGTTGCTGGCTGCTTTTGTCTCTCCGGCTGTGTCTCCCCTCGATGTTATTGCCGGCTCGAACGAGCAGTGTTCTTTGATACGACACGACTGTCTCCAGGACTACTCTCTCGTCCTTGGGTTGCGTGTCGCTCGGTGTGCAGCAGCCCCGCAAAACCCACATTCAGCGTCCGCTCTCGTCGGCATCAAACGCGCGTGATACGAATACTCGAGTTATTTCATTTTCAACCCTTTCAGTCGACCGCGTTGCTGCCTCCCTACGTGTCTCTATCGGCGTCCCAGTCGCGCGTCCCAAGCGCCCAATCCTGCGGGCTTCGTTGGCCGCATCCGCCATGCTCTTACACGGAAGCCGCCCCCGCGATAATTTCATCTTTTCACGCTCTGAATAAACCAGTTTTTATTGAGTTAATGCGCCGCTACTTGGTATGCGCGTTCGCCAGTGAGCTGCACTCGTGTCGCGTATACACACGTCAGAGAGAGGACCATCCTCCGCGCTGAACGTGCGTACATACTCGCCTGCATTTTTGGGTCAGAGCCATGTTATCTTGTTAACTACACGGCAGAGGCCTCAGGGATGATTTTGATTTCGCTTCAGCTGCCTCGCGCACAGCGCGCCGGCTTACCAAGCTCATTTCGTTAAGATATTAGTGTCTTTGTTTCACTCGAGATTACACGCTCTGTAGCTGTCTTCTCAACTAAGCTCCTCCTCTGTTTGCGGACTAAATTAATATATATTTTTTTTTTTCGTTTCCTCCACCCGGCATTCATTCTGAACAACTTTTCTCAAACAATTCATCAAATCTTTTGAATCTTCGCAAGAACCATCTAATTCAACGACATTCAAAAACAGAAATTTCAATATCAGTATAACAAAAATTGTTGTTTTGTAAATTCCTCCTCATTTTGTTTTTGATCAAACTTTCAATTGAATCATCAAACTCCTTGTGAATCGGCGTACAAAGGTGGTAACGAACATTTATTTTCATTAATTTTAATAACGAAGATGCAAGAGATGAAATAACTTGGAACAAATTTTGCAGCTCCAAAAGGATTCTAAGGAGTTTTCGCTCGTGCCTTTTTTATTTACAAAATAAAGCATCGGCAAACGACTGAAACCATGGGGCAGGGTAAATTATTAAATTGCACAAAGAAAGGGAATGAAGAACTTGTTGTACTCAAGTTCGAAAATGCAGTCTGAAAACCAAGTACTTTCGAGCAAACAATGTCCGTCCGGCTTGCGACGAGGACTGTTTCATTGTGAGAAGCGCGGGACACAACATTTCCCTGCCTTTGTCAACAGCGCGGATCAGTATATTTTTTTGTTGCTGACGCAAAGTGGCCAGGTACACACGCCACCGATTCTCAAAGGTGGTTGCAGTCGGGACAAATTAACCGGAACGTTATTCCTACCGAAAGAACCTAAGTAAATACTTAATTAGTTGCTTATTATTTGCACGTCACAAAATACACAAGAACTCGCGCATCCACTCAACGAAAAGATATAGGCAGGGCCCGCTCCTTCGTCAGCTACTTACCGCCAGTTTCGAATAAGAAGATTACGTCGTCTACAGACTGCCGTTATTCAGGCAGAAATTAGATCTTCATCCTTCGCTTAACACAAATCTAACTTACGCCGACTTTCAAGTGTTGCTTCGTCTAATCGATATTATTTATCGCCATCGCGAAAGAAAAAAAACACGCAAATCTACATTGTTCGTCTTCTCGAACCCCGTTCACCTCGTGATGAAAAGACAAACAGATCTTGGCGAGGGTTGGCGGCCTAATTGCAATTCGTCAACTTGACACTCTGTCAAATTAGATTACGTATTGACATTGAAGGGCTGAATGAGGTTAAGGGTAATTATGATTACTCAACTGCGAAGCACGTTGCGTAACTGATTTCGCGTTTTGTTTCACGACTAATCCTGGGATGTACATCTTATAGTCGATACGAATTTCCCTCGCCCGCAGCTTGCTGTTTACGTAATGACTCGTGTTAGTGGGATAAAGTTCGTGGCTATAAGTGGCTAACTTTTGTTTATACAGAGAGAACTCTGCAGTGAACTATCACTCTCCTGTCGTAAAATGAGATCAACTTTTTCTCGTTATTCTTTTCTTTTTTTTTCTGTGATCGATTCATTAAGTTTAATTTATTGTTTCTTTCATGCACGGCAAGGAATCCTGGGAGAACAAGAAAAAAAAATTGTCATGGAAACAAAAAAAAAAAAAAAAAAAAGAAAAGGAAACCGTGGTCAGCTATTGACAATTTTGTCATCTTCTTAATGAAATATTATGGGTAATTATGAACGCTTATTGACATGAATATATTTTCATGAATGAACTCGATGATTTTCAGATTTCAATTAAATGAAAAGCTATACACTTACCAGGCAGGTTCATTCATTTTCTTAACATTGTAAAATGAAATGCTTCGAAAAGGGACGAATCTGCTGACTACAATATTAATGATGTGAATTATTCGGCTACAAAATTGCAGCAAAGGAACAGGTACGGTTAAAAGCACCAAACCGCCCAAGTCACGTTCCTGAATGGGAGTCATTAAAGGCGTGGCAATGTGATGCACTGAGACCGAAACATTACGAAGTGCAGTGTCTTCGCATTGTATTGCATAACATCAATCCCCCCCGAAAGTTTTACTTTTTGTTGCACTGATGAAATCTCGACGTTTCCAGTTCGAACTTATTCATCCCTGTCGGGTACCAAACTATATACACCGGGTATTCTAAAAGTTGATATATATTTTCGACACTGCGTTATATTACTTCTGAACTTTCCATCTTCTCGAAAATTGAATGTGAATTGATAATATAAATCAAAAATGCTCACAATTTTTATCCAATATATTTCATCCGCGCGTGAAGCTGCTTTTTTTTTTTTTTTCTCTCGAAATTGTTCGCGGGTTTCCAGACGACGTGTCAAGCTTGTCTAATTTCTCGTTTTCTGAATGAAAATGAAAGGACGCGGGTTTTAAAATGTGCAATTCATCATCGACAGATAAACTACTAGCAGAAGTTCGACTGGTGGATCCTCTCCTGTTGAAAAGTGAAAAACATTTGTTTCCCCGTAGAGCGAAAAAAGGAGTCAATTTAAAAGGGAACGAGTATTGATGAATGAAAATAAAAGGAACGATGGACGGAGACCGTCTGAATCTGAACAACTTGGAGATATTGGATTGATCCTCTCTGCTTTCTGTCGGTCTTCGCAGAATCTGATTTCCATTCGACGATAACTGCACCAGATGCCGGACCACACCGGGAGCAAGTCGTGAGACGATAAACCGACAGGTGACAAATAGTGTCACCCAACAGAACGATCGGTTGGCTTTGAAAAAGTGACTCTGCGGTCGCGTTATTGTATGATCCGTGGACCAGCGGGGCGGAGTCTGACGATGCACACCAGTGTTGCTGCCCACACTGAGCGCGCCATTGTGTGTCCTTTTGTGTGTTTTATTTTCAGTTTTCCTGCGCCGCGTCATCGTTGCACTTCGAATGCCACCGTATAAGAAATGTTTTATTACGCCAAGTCCCCCGAGCAAAAAACCACCCAGTCACTTCGAGGCGTAACTGATTCTCTTTGCAGCTCGGTTTTTCACCCAGCCTGAACTTGTCGCGCATTTTTTCAACCGTTCAAACTTTTTTCTGCTCGTTCTTCGACTTTCAATGGTCTTTGTTTGATATCAACGTAAAAATGGGAGAATATCATCCGCTGCAAACTCTAAATTCTTATGGTTTTTCAATTACCATTCCCAATGGGTAGCAATTAATAGAGAAAATGATTGATAATTCGATGAATTTCTGTATTTATGAAGAATAGGAACAATTATCTTCCGAGAGACGACCTTTGCCGTGCAATTAAGTTAACTTTCGGAGGTATATAAGTTCATTTTAAAATAGTTTCCTGAACCTCTCCTCGTTTTACGAGGAAGATCCTTTCGACTAGTTTATTTCACTGTGTTGCTTAATTATTTCGCGTAACGCCGTTAGTAGGATTAGCAGTAATAAAGTACGTTTGGATTAAAATGTAATTAAGAAAGTGCGATCAGGAGGTCTCAGGATCGTTCGAGTTTCGAAATCAAAAAGTTCTTTACTGTTGCTTTTGATACTCTATATCGATTTAACAGTCTGTTCTCTCTATCTCTCTCTCTCTCTCTCTCTCTCCCTCTCTCTCGCTCTTTCGTGGTGCTAAGGATAATCCAAAATTTTTATCTCGCATAAAAAATATTAAATTGCTGCAATTATTTAATGATTTTTAAATCAGATTATGAGAAATAAATTAGTAATCACCTTTTAATAGATATTCGTATCAAAATCAAATTTGATGTAGAATCTCTGTATTCTAATTATCGCATCCTGGAAACCTGTATTGATTGTCCCATTTCTGGTTAAAAGCATGTAATTGACTTTTTTTTTAGTTGCATAATCATGGCAGCTGCGCACAATAATCAGTAAACCAGCATGACCATGCGGTAAAAAAACAGTTCAAAGACATCAGAACATATTACAAATTAATGCACGCGTTTTTCACTTCAGAATTCGTTACAATAAAAATGAAAGAAAAATATATCAAAAACGTACACGAACTCGTATTTAACAAAGTACGACTCGATAGAGACACTTAACAAATTTTGGGGTCTTTGTAATATTTCTATGATCAAAAAGCCACTGCAACCAAACCGATAATTGCGGTCGACACACAAACCTTTTTTTTGCGCATGTAATTCCGTTTTTCACATCAAAAAACTGCGAGTATTACGTTCATTCGTATCAACTGCATTTCTGAAACGATATTCGATATAAAAATTTGATTCTTTTATACTACGTTTTTTGCTACTAAGTTTTAAAAACAAATTTCATACAGTTTCTATATAGAAAAGCGAATCCCAATCACTCTCTTTTATATCTAACGCTATATTTTCAGTAAAAAAAAGATAACTAAAGTTTGTAAATAGGGAAAACAATTTAAAAAAAAAGAACTCGATACCGAACTTGATGGTTTATTTCAATAAACAAAAATACATTTGTAACCTTTTACCGTCGGTCGAAGCCACACACGAGGTTTGGGTTCCTCAATAGCAATGAATGAAAATTTGATTACTGCCAAACAAACGAACGACTCGTCCAGGTTTTTTAATTCCACCGCATGTGTCGCTGTTCGCCGCGAGAGTCATAAAAACCTGAATGTTTAATGTGACTATAAAAAATAATAACTGTCGTGCACATTTCATTACACGTGATAAAAAAAAGGCAATTAATTATATAATTGCGCAGCACATTTTATCCAATTCACTGAAAATATCACGATTCGAATGTTATAAAAATTTATTTCAATCGCTCAATCAATTGTTTATCGATTTTTTTTCAATGAATTTCAGTCACCATTGTCTATAAACATTAGTAAACATAGCCAAGCGTGAAATCGCATTTGCAAAACGGTGATCTCGTCCGCTAGTCACCTAACACGTGCCGGCACCAAATGTCCTAAAATCAATATAGTTTCATCCGCAGAGAGAAAATGACTCGACGGTGTGGCTCGCGTTATCAAACCATGATACTCTATTATTTTTCTCATTTACGAAATTTTAATCAGCGATAATTTGCAATGACCAACTGAAAATTTCGATTTCTTTCCGTTTCAACAAGTGATATTATACAAACAAAATTTTATAACAGTCGTTTGTAGTTAATTCATTAATATATTAACATGTACTTCTATCTCAATAATATACAAAAATTTCTTTGAACCGTTCAAAAAATGGCTACAAAAACGTTTTTATTTAAACATTTTATTTTGTAGTGCATCAAGTTATAGATTCAATTGCGTCCTTTTTGTGACTGAGAAATTAATCAGTTGTTAATAACGGACATTTTATTTAACACCCTGAGCTCAAAAGATATTCCAGGCTGAATTAAAAAAGATGATTAAAAGTCCGTAGGGGTCGGTCTACTGCAAATTGCTGGCGATTTGGAGCCTTCCGCAGGTGGCGCGGACAATGGCCGTTATTTCGTCGCGAATTAACGACGGGGCGTCGTCGGTTTAATTCCTTAATAAAGCGGGAAGCTTTATTTAAACTTCGCGGCCCGGTCAATTTTGCACCAGCACTTCGATAAATCGACTGGCGCTCATTAAATTCTGCAGTCGAATGTACCGGCTGGCGCTTCTCTATCGACCCTGGTTGGCCGCACTATCGCGCTGCACATTACTATTCCGCGTCACGTACATACCTTACTTACATACACACGCATTGTAATTTACAGTAATTTGCTGCCGCCGTGTGGCTGTTCGCGCAACCTAGCGCTCCCTCGCTTTCGGATCGCTTTCTTGGTTCAACCGAGGCATCGTTAATTGTGCCCGAAGATATACGTACAGCACTACGAACCATATTCACATATCGTTACTAGAATATGCCACGATGACCGTATAAAGAGGGTCCAAGTTAGCAAACAAAAGTATACCATCAGTTTTCAACTCTCCAACCAATATCGGCAAATTTGTTAACTGATCCGCACAGGGTACACGCTATTTGTTGTTTATAATGTTGTTGATATTAATAGATAACGAGCAAACTGGAATTTAAATTCAACCGCTCGGTCGAACAATTTATTTATCAACGCGTTATCGTTACAGCGACTTCCGTATTTGGTCTTTTGGTCTGCAGAAATTAACTCGAAAGCCGCGATGGGATTTTACAAAAAATGCGTCCAGATAGAGGTTCAACTACTGTTATCCCGTCGTGATTTTTTGCACGATAAATTTAAATCACAATGTTAATTTAGAGGTGTAAAATATTACAAGACGGAAATGAATCCTTGTGCGTACGGGATGATTTCATACCAGGCATAAAAGTCAGCTGCGCTGTTTGTCACTTGAGCGCTGACAAAAAGTTACGGCAAAGTTTCTAGTCATCAAACGTTTGACTTGTAGCCTCTTGCGTTTTTCTTTTTTTTTTTTTTTCTTCGACTGCAATAACGGTGGCGCGAGATATAGTTTTTGCGTTTGTCAATCAGAAAAAATAAAAATCAAATTCGTTCCGGGATTGCAAACGAATCGCGTGTCTCACTTACTGCTCTATCTTGTTTATTGTTATTAGTTTATTATCAAGAAATAACAAAATTACTACCTTCTCAATTAATTTATATTAATTTACAGTTATATTTTCATATTCCGTAATTGAGCCGGTAATTGAACTAGATTATGCATAGAAAAGATGCAGTTGAAAATGTTATTTTATGAAAGATAGTAATTTATACAATCAATGAACGTTATAATTTCGCAGTACAAAACTGTATTTATAATTGACTAGATACATTTTTTATTCATATAGATTTTTTTCATCGTTTGTTACAAAGATAGGTAACTAACAAAATTATTGAAATTATAGGTCCAGAATGAATCAAATTCTGCACAGCAATAAAATTGAAAAAAAAAAAAAAAAAACAGCAGGATCTCTCGGGAACGTGTGGATAATTCACGCATCATTTGCCGGCAAATAAGTCGCTGCGACAAACTACCGAAAAAGTCCGTTATGTATCTGCGACGACAAAGGGGGTTTTAATTTCATGAGAAACAGTCAACACCGGAGACAGTCTATTATTCCCGAAGATTCGCTTGGTGTATTGAAAATACGTCGGACACGCTTGGACGAAGGACGAAAATTAAAAAAGGTCCGTTTCGGCGTTTCCTTTTGATGCGCGTCATTTGGACCCGCCGTCGCTTGATAACAACGGGCATCCAGGTAGGTGCCATTGGATGTCCCTCCCCCCCTTTTTTCCTTTTTTCTACGTCGCTGCGAAAAGGATCGCGTGTGACTAATCAGGTCAAATCGACACAATGACAACCTTTTGTCGCGCAACGGATACGTTCGATTCCCCGTCATCGAATTCCCAATTAGTTCAGGGAAGCTGCGGCATTTTTCGGCCAGCACTCGGTTCTTGGCGATGATCGCGAGATACCAAACCGGTCAAGTGTACATTGTAATGGCAGCCTCAGCACGCTAACGACCACAGACAACGCGCTGGCTGTGTCATTTAACGTCGCTAGGGATGCGACCCACTTTCTCAACAGCTCTTCTTGAATCATTTTCCGCCGGGATTAAAAACTCCAGGCTCTTGAATGAAATTGGCTTTTTTTCAAGCAGCCACTTGAAAAAAAGGCTGCAATTTTGTATAAAAATGCGTCATTCAACATTGTTCGGGGTGGAAAATTATTAAGATGCCTGTAATTAAGCACGAGTACAAGATCTCGCGCTCGAAATTTTGTTCGCTTCGCAGTTGACACGCTTTTATTTTTCGACACGTTTTTTTGAAGGCGATCAGTGTCTCGAACGAAAGCGGGTGTCGCTTCACCAAGACTGGTAATCGCATTTGAATACCGATGTTTCTTAAGGCAATCTCGACTTTTTTATTCCCAGATTTTGAGTCGAAATTTCAATTGTCGTCTGACTGCTGGTTGGAATTCAAAATGACCAGAAATGATTGATAGCGGTGCCAAAACTTAAGCACGTTTGATGGACACTTTGAGAGACAGTTCATATTTTTTTAAAAGACAAATAGTTGTGAATTGAATTAACTGGAAAAAAATTCAATGAAAGTTAATAAAAAAGGATACAAAGATTATTGGGAAAAAAATAGGGGAAAAAAATGTACCAGTTTATCTGGTTTGAATTCCTAAATTTGTAATTGCAACATTGGATTAAATGAATGATCTTAAAGGGCACTGTTCATGGATATTGATAATTTTTTTTTTTTACTATAAACGGACATTTTCTGACGCATTTCATCGTGCAGAGTAAAACCAGCAATTTCTGTTCTGTAATCGCGAACTGGATGCCGCCCGGAAAAATACATCGTGTTTTCAATTTAAATTGATTAAACGGGTTATTCCAGGTAATAAGCATGATTAAAAAACGTAACAACTTGTCAAAGATGCTTAACGAAACACATCATACTTCATAAGTGTATCGCGCGAGTTAACCCTTTTTTAAACGACATTTGAAATATCGCCAAGGAAGTGACCGACGACTAGATAATATATGTACCGTAACCAGTAATTCATACTTGACTACGCAGAATAATACGACCGTGGCAAAACGCAATCATATCAGAAATACATTATTGCTCCTAATAGCTAGAATTATTTCATTTTTCATACCGTGCGTAAGTGTATCTAAGGCAAACATCTCCCTGTAAGCGATATTTATTGTCACTGCATAATCTAAAGTCTCAAGCAAAAAGCGTCCGTTACTCGCTATGCCCATTTGATGCAGACACTTGGTTTATGCCATTTGGACATTCGCATAACGTTCTGCCGGAAACCTTATTGATAACCGGATCATAAAAATGACAACTCGTACGAGAAATGGTTTGACGTTAGTCGTACATTTGAATTAAGACTAACATTCAACCGTTATAGGATCAATGATTTGTAAAGCAGGATTACGCGATATCCTCGAGGTCTGGTGAGACAAGCTTTCCATTGAATTAGCTAAAAATAATTCAGCCTCTGTTCGCACGGTATCATTGCTCTCAGTTTAATTTTTGAACTTGGTTCTTTCCGATGATCTTATCTAAGTAGAGGTATCAAAATAAAAGTGAAAAAGTCACTATCTGAGCAAGTTGCGTTTCACACACAACAACTTTGGCACTGAGTTTAAATGAATGTCACAATTTTTAAACCTGCTCATGGGCATCAAAGTGAGCAGCAGATGTCAACATTGCAATTACAAGTTTCCAACTATCAGACATTTTATTAGTTTTGAAATTTGGTATATTGCCAGATGAAATAATGTAATTAGAAAAGAAGCGTCCTGGTGTGCATTGAGAAGCGAAAACAAATTGGCATTTCCATCTGATACGCATTGATGCTAACCCATGTTCAGTTGCAAGCTCACAGATCAATAACAAAATTTGATCAACAAAAACATAGCAGACTGAAAAAGATGTCGTAAATTTGTGCGCTTTCGTGCACTTTAAATTCGAAACAGATAAGCCGCATCTGCTAGCTACATCTCTTTTGAAGGAAACGGTGTTTTTTTGCTCGTGCCCATGGTACAGCTCGAGAATTCCCATTGAGAACATTATGCGCGGTGGAGAAGTGGCGATAGAAATCGGTATGCAAAGCGCCATTGGTACACCTATTAAACGATTGTGTTCATGCAAACAAAAATAGACCGGTATAGGCAGACCGAAAGAGCTCGCGTTGTGCTCGCCAGTTCCATCGGTTTGATTTCTATGGAGGCCTCTCTCCGGAATGACAAATTGACGTGGAAGGCAATAAGCTGACAAAATGGGCAAGTAATCAAACTCACCGCGGGAGATGCCACTTGGAATGGCACTGCTCTCGGACGTCTTTCCATGTAAGCGTTCAAATCGATGTGTTTACACGAGCGCTCTCCATTGCGCCTGAGTTTTCTATGCATTGCAAATTTGGTTAGAGCTGCACTGTTATTTCACAGGCTTCTGCATGTCGAGCCTTCCCGTTTGCGGCTGCTGTTTCTTTAAACATTGACGCACCAGGCCGATTTCAAAACAAACTCCAACGATTTACGCAAAGTGGGTTTTCATAGGCTAAAATTGCAGTTGCGCAAAACAAGTGGCGACTGAAACGTTTCAATGTAAATTTCAGTTAGATAAATGTTTCCTTTATTGTCTTGTTATGTGAGTGCGAGCTGTCGGCGCATGTGCGCTTGTTCAAATTTCACTTTGAATATGTTATGCGGTGACTCCGGTTTGAGCTATGTATTTGTTTCTAAACTGTGGCTTATAACGTGGGAAATTCTTTGAGATGAAATTCGATGTACGATTGGTCGGGGACTGTCGTGTGCACGTGTATATATAAGTCATGGATGTCTATACATACAAGCCAAATTTGCTTACAATATCATCGTGACTAAAGCTAAAACCCTTAATGAGAATTTAGGAAGCCACATCTATTAGCCTACCAGGAGTCTCGTTAACAGGTGAGGCACTTGTGTAGCATGCCATGTCGCTGGAACACGGATTTCCTCGCTTTTGTGTGTGCGCTGCGCGATTCAGGGTAGCTTAATTAGGCCCACCCGAGGGCCACCGTGCTCTCTTTGACTTTTTGGCCGATGCTCGGCCACATATTGATGCTGCAACGATATTCAAAAGCGGTTCGATCCCTTTTGTTCGTTTCCTCTCTGCCGCTCTGCACCTTCGGTTTCGTATCGTGATATATCCGCCCGGCGGCAGGTACGATGCAATATTAATATATTAATATCCCTCGAATCGATGCTTAATGGTCGGCGGAATTGGTTTTTTATTTAACCCGCATAGAGAGGCCGGGCAACGAAAAAATATGGCCTGATGGAATTTATACCCCGACCGAAATACACGCCGAGACAATTGATGGCCCTGCTGACTATTGCAAACACGGACAACATTTTCTTTGTCAACTTTGACAGAATTTATTCGGGTCTAGAATTTGATTGTTGCGGCGTGCAACTTTTTTCTGAATCGGGATTAATTAAACCGATTGAGAATCTTTTTGCACGATTCACTGCCGTCCCGCTTTTTGCCCTGTCCATTTGAATTTCAAAATCGTTAAATTGATGTTGGGTATAGGAATATCTTTTTTTTTCTTTTTTCTCGTCTTGCATCCCATACGTTTGGTTTCAAACTTTGGTCAAACAGTTTTTAACACCTTCCAAGTCGCTTTATCTCGTTAAAATTGGCTCGTGTGAAAGCTACTTTGCCGTATTTGTAGAAGCAAGAAGTGATTTTCAATTATTCATACAATAAACGGCTTACATAAGGACAATCTCGAGCGACGTGACATTCGTTGGAAATTAAATCAAATGGTGAACAACTTTTTATCGGGTCATGTAATCTTTCTGTCTATAGGCAAATCTTACACAAATCAGAATAAAGAAACCAATCAAACTCTCTTTTACGAAAAGATAAAAGAAACAGCTGGATAACAGTTGACGACGAATCAAAAGGGGAATTGAAAGAAAAATTATTTAACTCTTCCTTTAAGAATAATTTTATTGATCCGAGGATATTTATCCTTACCATTTTAAGATGGAATTGGGGTTGGTCCAAGAATAAGAATTTATTTTTACTTTAATCGATCATTTTTTTCGAGTGAGAGAACTGACCACAATTTATACAGCATTTGCTTCTCGCAGTTCATAAATCCAAGGTGGTCATATATTTTTTTTAAACTTCTTGGGCACGGTTGGCTGGAGGATGATAAATGGTGAAGATCCGATGCATTAATCCAGTCTTTAATTAAATCCTTTTGAAAAAATTTCGCGCGACATATTTAGTATAACGAAAGATAGTAAATATGGAACAGGAATTGCTAAGGGATTGGCGTAATCTGTGCGCGGTCGCGTCTTCACGTAGTTGTTTTGCACTTCTCACGTTTGAGCGAGCGCTTAAATATACGCACACGTCCGCGGTGCGTGCGCGTGTAACGTGTCGGTTTAGCGGAGGCGTAGATGGATGCGACATATTAAACAAGAAAATGTCCCGCTGTCAAAGAGTACGATTATTAATTAGACAGACGGAGCAGATGACACACACATGGCCGCGGCTAGACGTCGACTTTCCTTCGACGTGACGGAACAGTCGGCCGCTTTTTGACAGCGTATTTGTACCATCCGCGGAGCACTATTTCAAACTTGGATGCGCGATTAATCACGCATTAATGCGTACCATAATGAACGATTTGACGTGGAATTTTGCATGGATCATTTTTCTCACATCCTCCTATTTCATTTAAGATACTAATTGAAACGTTGCCTTTTCTCAGATTTTCAGACATCAGATGATAAGAACAAACAAATTTTGTCAATTTTAGAATCACATTTTCTGCTATTGAAAAAGATTCCCATGAAAATTCTTCGTTCAATCAAATATAAGAATGACATATTAACTTGATTTTTTGTTGAGTCATCTTATCAATTGATGAATTTGAATTTTTATTTTCAGACAAAAAGCGTATCAGACTGAGGCGAATGAGGCAAATGAGGTGAGTTCATCCATAAAATTTTTGTCTTCCTTTGAATTGTCTCAGATTTTGGATGAAAAACGAATGAATGATGGATTTTGAATTAAGTCGATTTCAAGGTGTTGATACAGTTGATCCGAACCGGTAAAAATGCGTAACATTCAGACTGAAAAATAGAGGTGTTTTATGCATCGTATCATCTGTGTATTTGGTTGAAGAATATCACAAAGAACTTCTCAGTGTCAAAGCTTCTCATTGTCACCATTTCATTCATCAGAATATAATCAGTCTTGTAAAAGAATATAAATTGTGCATCAGCAAATTTCTTTTCAACAAATCATTCCCGTTCATTTTTCATCCACTCTTAAGTGAGTGATTTTTTATGAACTATAACGAAAATCATTACATCCTCGCCCGTGTTTATTTATTTATTTATTAAAATTATTTTCACTTGATTCATCTGTTCAGTGAACCGAAGATACTTATCGATTCATTGCATTTAAGATAACAGTAAAAATATAATTGACTACTGCATATATTTATTCTTAATTAGCAACCCCGATTACGGACTGATTTCGATTAAATTATAATCAAATCAAATAACGAGTTCAATCGAATTATTAATGCTTTATTAATCAAACACTGTAACACACTAACCAATTGGTCCGAAAATTACTATGTGCCAAGCCGATTTTAGTTTCACTATTATAGTTTATTGTACCGACGAGCACCCAACAAAACATATCGCATTCCGGAATCAAAATCTAATCGATGAATCACAGCGGAAGGAATTTTCTAATCGGTTTTGCTTATGAAATTAAACCGCATCCAAATATTATTGGCGTTCTCCAGGCTACTTCTTTGCGTCTCTCCGGTCCTCTACTATCCGATTGTCTGTCAAACATGACAGCAAAGATTATACGAGTCAGTCCCCGATATGCGCGTTCAGAAATGTTGCATCGTCGGCCGGGTGTATTCTTGTTTGCTCGTGTCTAGTCCGATTTTTTCAAACGAGTTCCATCACGCCTGGTTAAATGCGGGCGGAGTTCCTGTCCTCTCGCTCAAACTAACGACTCATTTCTGCATACCATTCCAGCCGGTTTGCGCCCGGTCGGAATCCGGCCCACGAGCGTAAACGCGCCGTGTAGTTGAAAAAGCAATAGATACAATTTTCAACCTATTTGCGCAGCCTAAGTCGGGTCTCTGTTGTTTAAGAGGCTACGGGATGATAAGCAGGATTGGACGCGAAGAGTTAAATTGGACGAGAAAATTAAACCGAAAAATACGCAATGGCTATTAGATTTTTGAGCCCCGAGTGTTGATGACTTGGTTTTTTAATTGTGTCTCAGATTTCGGACGCCGCATTTTTGTTTCCCTCTGGCAAAACGAAGCCCAAGTGCACTACTGGGTCTTATAATTGGATTTATAATTAATGATGCACGGGAACCGGGTTCCGACGAAATAGCAATAAAATGCTCCGCGGTAATAAAAAAAGGACGAAGAAGAAGAAAAAAAAAAGAAAATACGAACGTTTTTCAGCAAACGAATATAGAAGGCTTTTGTCGGGTGCTATTCGCACGCTTGTTAACGTGACTCGTGAATTATAATTTGAACTCATGTGCGACTTTAATTCAAGCCGATATCACTGTGACATCATAATATCGAATCGCACACAAAAGAAATTAGGTGACGGAATACGGTTTGATAAAAGAGAATATGCACGTCAAATATACGGCACAGTAAAAAAAAGCAGAACGAAAAAATTTCGGTCGGATATCAAGAGAGGTAAAATGAAATATCTTCGGAGAGGACAAATTAATCACGATTAAAAGTGACAACCATTCTGACACCTTTACTATCAATTAAGAGTGTCTTTTTCGAATAACTCGTATGATATCCGGTCGAACGTCTTTATTCATTTTCAATCATATTTTTTCCAGAGTACAAAGTTTTTCTTTTGCTCTGAAAAATGTAATCGAAGATCATATAAGCCCCCGTTGGCATCAGACAAATGACAGAATGGCTGATGAAATGTGACCTACGCGGCAGATATTCGTAAAAGCGTATTACATTTGGCCGAAATAAAAGAGACCTACGCGCATTTGAAAGCGCTTCGAACAATAATATTTCCAGCTCTTTTAATGTCCCGAATCCAATTTGTTACACTTGACTATTCTGCTCGCGACATCAAAGAAACGCGCAGCCGACGATTTAATTATTTGAGTAGCAATTAGTTTGTTATTTTGTTTTCTAGCCACTTTTTACTTTCGTTCGACGCCTTCAATAAATTATATTTACGATCATTAGATTCGCAACAACGAGCCCCGCGCGTTGTCGTCTCGATATCTCGTTTTGCATAATTAAAACGCATACTGTAATAGCCGGCTCTTGACATCACAGTGATATATGAAAATACGTAATATTAGTAGTGGGACATAAATTCACGTATACAGCTAGGCGTAATAGCGGTTAATATTGATTAACATTGACAAACCGCATAGGCGCGTCATTTGTTTCTGAAAACGAATCGAATTCTGAAACGGTTCGCAAAATAGATGGGGGTACTTGGTCGGTTCATATTACAAACATTGAAAATAAAAAAATCACTCTCTGGTATAAAATAAATCGTTTCGATATAAAAACAATTTCAACAGGGAAAAAATAATAAAGATTAATGTAAATATCATATTTCTAATTTGCATTTTAATTCAACGCTATTATCATAAATTTGAATTGAGTGATTAAAATTATTAGTTGCGAAAAAAAAGGGGAAAATGTCAAACTGACGTTTGTAGAACACGTAAAATTATTCAAAGGAGGAAAAAAACTTTTTTCCTCCTGAAAATAGCTCCCTTTGTCGTTACGATAATGCGGATTAATTACACGTTCGTTCTAACGATTTGATATCGTCAATTGTATATTGACTAGACTGGAATTGTTTGGGGTGTTTAGTCAAAGCTGTAGTTGGATTGCCGACATGAATACCGACTAGAACAAAAAAAAATGCAAGAAAAGAGTCATTTAATACGACGCGTCGTAACAATGTATAGTGACATTAGTTCACGTGTTTTCACGTACAAAATATCTCTTGTACGTATAGGTTTATATGTGTACTGATTTGTATGCTCGAATTTGCGCTGGATTACAGCCGCGACACGCTACTTTGCAGTCACGCAGCTTTCTGAAAATAGTTACCCTTCGTCCCGCGAGAATTCGCTACTTTGTTTTCCTTCTTGTCTTTTTTACCCTACCTTTCTTCATTCCCTGGCTGAGCCTTTTTTTTAACGAACCCGCGAATTCCCCCAAACTCATTGTTTCACGTAATAATAATAATTATTATACGTTTTTTTCATCCCCGGTCTTTTATATCTCGACAAAGCACGTCTATTGTATCTTCGCCACGTTAGAACGGGAATAAGAACGGTCACGATATACCTTTTTATCACGTGGGTTCTCCTTAAATTCAAATTGTCAGACGGACAAAAAACGTGCGCCGTTACTGTTTTCTTCGCATTGTGTGTTTCTGATTGAAAGCATGAATCCCGAGTACGGCGCTATTTCGCAGCACCGCGCTTTCGCTTTTCGGCATCGTGATTGAGCAAAAATTGCGGTAGCACGTCCAATCAGGAAATTGGGTTTTGTTGATAATATTGTTGCGATGCGTTTCTCAGATCGGGTGCCGCGCAAAGATGTGGGAAACTCATTATGAAATACGTTAAAAAGACGAATTCTCGAATCAAAGGATGTAAAAAACAGTAGAATTAAAATTTTTAATTAATTTTTTTTCTTTGACAATTTAAACAATTGTGGAACAATTAAATATACTTTTGATGTAATAAAATATGAATCTACAGGATTTCAACCCACACGAGTTAATAAATTGCAATCGACTGGATAAAGAGGTTTCACAAAACCGGAATTTCCTTTGATAAATGAATGCCCATTATAATAATTTTGCTTGACTTTTTCATTGGAACGGCGAATTAAAAAATAAAAATAATCTCCACAAATAAAGTCCAATTAGAAAAGCCGTAAGTCAGAAATTATTACTTCGAGATTGCAATAGATGTCGTGTAAATTAAATAACAGGGTTAAGGATGGGCCGAAAAATTCCGAGGTTGAAAATTATGAATGGGCAAACTGAATGCCATATTTATTCGTAGATTGACTAGATATCAAAAGGTAAAACTCGAAAGTATTGTTGGCACTCGAGCGAATATTTTGCATCAAGCACGATTTCGAGTGTAAATTTGATATACGCGGTCGCAAACAATTGAGAACTATAAATAATAATTAAAGAATGCCTGTAGGAAGAGGGGGTTGGGGGGGGGGGAGTTGGGTCAACAGATACCGAGAGTACGAAGGGTGCCGCGCGCGGACAAGCGCATCAGGGGAGGAAACGCGGTCTCCGGATAAATTATGTCTTTTTGAGTTATGACGCACAGTGCGCCGGTTTGTTAGAGCGGGATTATATTTTACGATAACAAGAGCAAATTCTTCACATTCACCAGCGATGCCATCTTAGCTCTCTCTCTCTCTCTCACTTTCTTTCTCTCTCGGATTCTTAACTTTGTTTTTCCATCCTCTACCTTACGATATTGTAGATTTTGCGCTAAAAAAAACAATCACGCTTGATCAGGCTATTATTCTAGAAAAGACCAAACTTTCATCCAACAAATGATGTTTGTTCGAATGTTTGATCCAAATTTGAACTTGCAATTTTGTTTTTGTTTTATTTTGTTTTAAATTTAATTAAATCTTTATTCAATTTAAACTTGAATCGTTCGTTTTTTTATAAACATGGTTTATAAATTTCACGAACACCATAATGTATTATTTTCTGTAATGCGTACAATTACGAGTCGTAAATTTTTTAGTTTATATAATACGACACAACTGTGCAATAAAAAAGTAAATAAATCAAATTTATAAGCTCCTTGCTAAGATTTATCAGTAGAAAATTCGTCGCAAGATTAATAAGTTCACTAAGAAATATATTTCTCTCGTGTTGGTGTTCTACAGGATTCTTTATTTGTCCTTTGGTTCAAAGTTTACGATACTTTGTCCACTTTTTCTTTGAAATTAAGTTTTCCACCGGCACAGCAATGACCGTTATATTGTCTCTGAAATAACGTCTGCTGATTACTCATAAAAAAGGATAACAATTTATTAGCAGATTTATGAAATCTAAAAAAAACTCAATGTTTTTTTTTAATTATTCAAATATTAATTATTCAAATCGAATAATCTTGAATATTTAATTGATCGTACTAATATTCTCCATTTTTAGTAAAATGTCTCAATTTTCGCTTAAATATTTAATTTATAATGTGACCAAATAAATATCTTAAGTTGATATCTACCAACTGTATTATATTAATACTCTTGATGTAATGCAGGTCACACCAAAAACCAATTGAGTTGTAAAAATCATTAGTGCACAATACAACCCTCTCATTCGACATGCTCACAATCGATAATAACGCCTTCGACTGGCATTTGTATTTTACATTCAGTTTGACATTTTTTTCCTCATATTTTTGAAAAGCTCTGTTGTTCGTTAAATTCCAGAGAGACAAAGTCATTCGCTTTCAACACACGTAATTCACACCTTTTGTATCCCGAAATCAATAGGTTTCATTTTCAAGCGCATCTGGGTTGAATTTTCTTTGAATGTTATAGTCTGACTGAGAGGTGCAAAAGTCACGAAAACATGTGCTCACATGTAGCAGCATAATGAGAGGGAACAGATGCAAAATGTAAGACACGTGGATACGTGAGGTTATTATGATCTGATAATCAAGTATGTTAAGATAAATTTAGATTTCTATGGAATTCTAAATCCAATTGTTTGTGTTTATTCAAAACATGATAAAAATTTTAAAAACGTGGAAAGTACTTGAAAAAGAGATGCACATTAAATGAATGTACTCGAAACAAAACAAACAAAAAAGAAAAAAAGAATTGTTTTCAAATCATGAAAATGTGAAAGGTACACAGTATAAAAATGGGTACGTCTCAAGGAAGCATGTGCGTGCATAAATACTTTTCCATATCAAAATAAGGCAATAAAAAGGAACTGCAGGGCGGAAAAGAAAAGGAAGGGCCGATCGAAGAAAAGCATAAGAGCGAGAAACCCGAGTCGGTGGTATTATTATTTGTCAACCGGTCGGGTAAATCGCACACGTGTAATGGATACAGAGGACATTGTGCGTTTGAGATATATCGGTCGAGTCGCTACCGATCGGTTCGACCGGATTTAGCAGTCGCGATATTTGACAGCGTCTAGATCGTTGCGTGCAGGCGGTCGAACCGCAAAAAAAGTTATGAATACCGGTTTGTCTCTATTGAAAGCGGGACCGGAAAGAGAAGATGATGGGACAGAGCAGTACCGAGCGAGATGAGACGAACGATCGCACGCCGCTGAGGCCAGGAAGTTGAACAGACCTGCTCGACAAACGAGGGGGCATGTGCACGGTTGACATTCTTTTTCTATGGGCCTTCGAGTGCTCGCAATTGTCGTCGACGGCTTTTCCTTGCCGGTCGACCGAAAAAGTAAGAGAGGCCCGCCTCCTTTGCCGAGACCCGCGCGGATGCGTCAGTGCCTATGGAGGACACTTTTTTTTCCGCTGGGTGTCCGATCGTTTTCTTTGTGCGCTAAATACCGGGCCTGGGAATACAAATTCGTGGCCGCAAAGAGGACATTTCGTACGTTAGATGCGAGATAATTTTGTTTAAGCCGTGCGCGTTGTTACCGCAAAGATACAGCGAAACTGATAAGCCCAAATCTACGCGTCCGATCGGATATCGATTTTCGCCGGGAGATAGATTTTTTTTCTCCCCCGGTGCATTCAGTTTCTCCTAAAAGCAAACCATTGTTGTTGTTCCGTCTTGTAGCTTCACTTTACATCGCGACGGATTTGCAGTTGCCGAACAAAGATGGAGAAAATAATTTTACAGTCTGGAATGATATTGTGTTGCTTTTTTCTTTGGTGTCAAAACTAGATTCACCGGTTGGTGACAGCTTCGAAGAAGCTTCTTGTAACTTGTTAGCATAAAATGTCTTTACTCGAACGCTGACACTTTTCGTCTTTTATTATATAGTTTGTCACTGCAAAAAGTAAATGTTTTCAATATTTTGTTCAATTCACGAGAGAGCAAACGAAAATGAAACACGTAATCGAACCAACCAATTGAATAATTTCGTCCCACGTTTTTCTCTTGCGATCCTTTTTCTCATGATTGTAACCAGCACAATCACTTAGAGAATAATGGAAGATCCCAACCCTCTGGCTGGTCCTGATACTTCCAATATGTTATTAACACATATTAACAGCATTTTCGCCATAAGGACAACATTGCCGCGTGGCCTTATCGAATAAAATGTCTATCTTGTTGAAAAATTCAATCACGGTGCCCAAAACTGGCCACGACTCAACGAAATTAACCCGACTAAACAACTTTTGTCCTGCGGATAATATCCTTTACCCGACTGTCACCTAATAACCCTTACCGCCGCTCCACTGCCAATCCCAAAGCTCGCTCCCAAGTTGACAACAATGAACACCCATCCGCCCTGTAATTCCCCATTGTATCATGGCGTTCGCTTATTCTGTACCGATACTCTTTCATCGATTCTCCCAAAAAGCAGCCAAAAAGTTTGACAGATGGCTACAACCGCGACTCGCAAATGGACCCCAATAAAGTGTACCAGCGACATGATAAAAAAAACAACGATCCTCTCAATTTGCTGCCTCCACGTGGACACTTTCTGAAGAGTGCCGAACGTACACGTGTGCAATTCATGTGCTATATATTTGCCCACGCATCAATGCCGATTGCCGTGTGGCTTAAACACACACACACACACACACACACACACATGCTCATCGTTGTGTGGATGTTTGGTCCAGGTATACAGCTCTGATTGTGCAAGGTTCCACGTATCCTTAAAAATGTCAGCAAAATTTAGACCAAACGATAGATCTAAATTGGTTATGATGTTCCCAAAAATGAAAAGGACATTACTATAAAAGGACTGAATGTTATTTATAATTTAGTTGTTTATTACCTGGCTCGTTAATAATTATAGATATAAAATGAATTATGATATTCTATATTAGGTTGTACCCATACGACTATTTCCTATAACAGAATGAAAATAATAATTGGATTATTAGACACATCAATGCACGATTTATTTTTAATGAGCTTTTATGACACACCTAATGAATATTATGATTACACATAGAGTATATTATGAAAAATTTTTAAATTATGTTACCTGAATGGATAAATGAAAATTTCGATAATAAATGCAGACGTCGATAATAGTTATATGTACATCGTATTTATTATTTTCAATAGTCGCGAAATAAAAGATAATCGAATATGAATCAATTTTGAATATTTGGAATATTATCAGCCAACTGCGATTAATTATATGTACACTGTGTTTATTTCATGATGTATTGAATCAGGTCTTGTTGTGTATTTCACAGTTGAATGCATATTATTTAGTACATCACGTTGAGGATTTGGTCAAGAAAATGATTTTGACATTGCAAGGATTACAAGCGTGTGTCTGCCAGCACAATGAGGCACGCATACGGAGAAATGTCCGTGGACGAGGTTCACGCAGATGCGAGCGATACTCCGAGTTCTTTTATAGGATCGTGGAGCGAGATACCGTAAGCAGCGTATAATGCAAACGAAGGACGGCGCGAGATGTTGGCTCGATAGCGTCCATTTCGTTGCTCCTCGCGTTCTTCTTATCCTGGCAGTATTATTCTGTAATATCGTGCTCCACGACGCACCCATGTCCACGAGAGGGTGAGGCCGGATTAGGGCCTCATTCTGACCCTCGGCCCCCCTCCGCGTCTCGTTTCTTTCATCCCAAGCTCGGTCCGAAGGAACAAGGGCAATGCATTTTCGGTTGGTGTTTAAGTAAAAGGGCTTATCGCGGCCGTATCTCCTGCTGTATCTGCGGCCCATCTTGGGGGTATTAGGTGGACCTTTTCTTCGTCTGTGGCCTACCGCGGTGCTGCACGTAGGTACAGTACATAGATATTTTCGTGCGATAATAATAGTAACTGCACACACACAGTCTGTCGCCTGTCACACGTCCTCGAGGAATGCCAGCAAACGAGCCCACAAGTACAAGATGTAACTCGCCGCTTGCGCCTGTCTTTAAACACAGATGATTTATGATCCCGGCAATTGATAGTTGCGACAACCACACCTTGCTTTCCTCTCTCTCTCTCTCGTGTCACTGCAAACCACTTGGTCAGGAGCTTTTTCATCTTGTTTCGATTTACATTCTATTTTCGTATCTCTCTACCTCCGGATTGATGAAAAACCCAAGCAGTCTGATGTTGTTCCTAAAAGATGCGCGTGTTCTTCTTATGGACATTTCTAAAGAGTTGATCCCAATAAGCTGTTCTTATATTGAGCAAAATTTTTGCAAAGCATCCAATAGTTGGTTCTTCAAAAATGGTATAACAATTTGTTGGACGTTGAAAAAAAATAATCAGTAGACATGGAAACGACCAATCTCCATGTTTTGAGAACGTACACGAAAAAAGGACCGATTTAATAGTCTCGACATCTGGAGTCTTAATTTTACTCCAGTGGTTTTTGATTGGAGCTCTCTAAAAAGGTTTTTTGTCATCGCAAAAAAGCCCTACGATCCTGACAGCTACACGACATTTGTAAAAAATGTTAATGACTGTACACAATGTCTTAGGATGAGAGACATCTGCTTGCATATATTGACCGATCAAATTTGCTCTTTAGTGAATGAAAAACGACAATGTTCCGGCCAAATGCATTTATCTACATGAAAAATCGTCAACGAAGCAAAAAAAAAGAATATCAGGTTTATTAAATCAAGATTTATATATTACCTGGAACAAAATAAGATATAGGTTTTCATGCAGCAAGTGTGATGTCTGTTGATATACCATTAAAGGACTTCCTTGAGAGGACAGAACTATTCAAGTATACAAAAACGAGACGGAACTATTAAAGTTCCTCTTGTTGATTCTCATAGTTTTGAAATCTAAAATTGAGGAATTCGTCGATAACAAAATCGATTTTCATAAAATGTACTTTCACCAAAAAGAACTACTCATTTTTAATTAAAAAAAAAAAAAAAAAAAAAAAAAAACACACACTATCAGCATATAACATTTTTTTGTCCAAAGTTGAAAATTACAGTAGGTTTCCTCGGTTGTTCAATGGTATAAATTTTTCTCCCAATTGGTCAATTCAAACTTTTATCCCACAAATGAAACGTTTGTTCGTTGAATCCAAGAAATAATCACAGTCAATAGGATGAATAGTATTCAGTTGCATTGTATACGCTTATGCAACGTTCGCAACTGCCTTATTTCCTTTTAGAACTCGTCTTTCCTGTAACGCGAGTATTTCGTCGGACTCTGGTCAGTGATTGTTGCGACGGAAACCGCAAGAAATTGGCGCCTTCTTTTGTTGAACGGCTGGCCAAATTATCGTAACGATGCAACTCCAGCATATACGGGGCGCGCCGAACAACTGCGTTACGTACACGCGACGTGACGGAGATGAAGGGACAATGGCACCGTCTCACATAAACGTTTGGAACGTCCGCAAAACTATCTTCTGAAATTCGCCTGCGGCTGAGAGACAAGTTGGCGTCAAGATGACAGCATTGTTTCGCTAAGCTCTGCGGTTTTCGAAAATCTTGGACATCCTCTTATTAGGCTTGTTTTTTTAGCATAAGATATATTTACGCCTCAACCAGATGTTAAACTCATTCTTGTTGTTTGGAACAGATGTCACAGGCTAGTCCAAATTATTCGTCGCTGACTGTCTTGATAGGAATTGTAAATGCGTATTTCGAATACTCGATGAGATCCGCCTTATTGAAGGCGCCGCCGCGGTGCGGTTAGTTAGTGATTCGGTAATTTATCCGCTCTCAAGTTACACCGAAGATGTGAGTGAGAGTAAAGACGAGAGGAAACGTTTCATTTTAATGACGTTGAAAACATTTTATTTTTTATTTATTTTCTGAAAACGTTTATTTTTTATCCCAGACAAATATTCGCCGATAATTTGTCTTCTATACGACGAGGAAACGGAAACACCTGTTTGTTGTCAACATTACGTATTCAATATACAGGACATTTACACCCGGTGTCGCGCTGATAAAATCTTGATGACAAAAAATACCAATCACGATTCAGAATTAATATTCATTGAAAGTATATAATATGACACGAGAGAAAAACCGTTTCTCTTTAATACAAACTGAGAGAGTATCAGGTGTACGATAAAGGGCAAGGATAATCGGGTACTAATTATATCATTCTTCTTTAAGACGAAATTTATAGTATGTCGATATTACAGTAGTCGAAGATATTAAATTTCTCGAGAGAACCAAACACCTTAATTCCCACGGTAATATGAGGGCGCTTTCAATTAAAAGAAATCTTGAGTTATTTTGAAATTGAAAAAGAAATTATAATTTGAATGAAATTAAACAAGTTGACACCTCTCCCATTCGTTTTACTATACAAACAATTACAGAAATTTCATCTCATTGATGGCATGTTGACTCGATTAGTGTAAGAGCATCTATTAGATGTCCTCCCAAACCACAAATATTGATTCAATCGCAGTGCTCCATGTAAGACGTAGCAAAAGAGAATGGATGCAGCAGATCGTAACAGATGTAACGCACATGTACAAATGTCCCCAAAGCTTATGGGTACATATCGGCGTAGCAGCGCGCATGTGCAAGGCAAATATATCTATTTGCATTTATGCCGGTGAATATATTTGCTCTAAAATTGTATGCAAATATGTGTATCATTATTATCTGTGCAAACACGCATCTTTGTGCGTGTCTCATCGGTGGTAAATATTTCAATACCCCCCGTTGTAACTGAGCACACTTGGTGTGCCGCAAAAATTCAATGCCCCGTCATTTATAAGCAGTTAGCCCTCTTTCCCCAGTAGCACAAAAAGGCGCCGGTCATAACTCAGTGCATTTCAATAAATTAAATTCTTTCACTTGTCGCGGATGCGGCGCATTCAAAATCAGCCCGTCGTCATATATTTGTGCGCATCTCCCTAAGGTTCATAAAAAGCGCCGGTGCAAAATGAAGGATCCCCCTCATTAAATATAATTCATTCAGGCGTCTATTTATAAATCCATTCGCGTTAGCGCGCCATTCAATGGTCGTCAATCTATCAAACGTAGAAAAAAAAAGACCTTGAACTCTTTCGAGCAAATCAATATGATTGCAATCACAATTGGTTGGGTTTTTTTTTCTATTTTTGAAAACATGTTTTTTTGGCATTGCATTTTTCAAAACGAGATAATTATTTTCACTGAAGGGTGGACTGCATTTTTGTTTTAATGAGGTACAGTTTTAAAATCGTGTACACCCCTTACTGTAGAGCAGAATGAAATAGGTGAAAGCGACGTCTGGCGACCCTCGGCGAGCGACTTTGGGTTAAAAATCGAAGAGACGTTGGCGCCGCGGGGACCAGTTACGGCAGACCAGGACCTCCGCTTGTGTCTTCCTGTTCGCGAGGGACGGGGTTGGCACTCTCGAATAAAACGAACCGAACGTGTTTCAATTGATTAAGGTCCGAGATTACGTATGCAAAGGCTGCGATCTGAAACATTGAATAAGACGGCGCTTAAACACGTAGACAAATCCGTACTAGAAATTCCGGTATGAATTATTGCGTTTGATTGGTATCGAATGGGAGTCTGAATTGGTTGAGAATCGCAAATCTATGTTTTGGGTTCAAGTGGATAGAAATTTATGCAATCTGATAAAATGCAATAAAAATGATTGAGAGAGAAAGGAGAAGAAAAAAAGGACATACTTATTCGTGATTTCGTTCACTGCTTATGGTACTAGACTTACTCGCGTATAAAATATCTTCAGCTTTGGGGAAGAACAAGACATTTTTCATGTTTGCGAGACTTTTAAGTCTCTGAAGTTTTAAAAAATTGATTCGCAGATGGCACAGACCGGCAATGTTTTTTAACTCACGTGCATTACAATAAAGCACATTTTCAGTCCGCAATAAATGTAAATTTTGCAGATAAATTTTGCAGATAAAGCCACCAGCATGGAGAGAGAAAAGCAAATTTCAAGAACCCTAGAGTTTATCAATCCATTCGAATCCATAAGCGAGTATTGAATCGAAAAAACAAAAAAAAAAAACAAAAACCAAAACAAAAAAAAAAAAAAGGAGCGAAATCAAAATACATCGCCGGAATTCATCTTAATGATCAAGGGAAAAAACGCCCTGGCGATGGACCATCGAAAAAACTAGAAAAAACTCTCAAAATACGTATCCTTATCAAAAAGATCAATCTCTCGAGCGATCGATCCTGAATCGCTGCAACCTAAAATGGGGAGCTCGCTTGGTGTGCCATATTGGGGTGTGATGTCTTTTTATCCATCGCAGCTGCCGTGTGGCTGCTACTGCAATTCCCCGTTACATAATGAAAAGCTATAAAGAATCTAAACCGCATAGAGAGCTAGCTCGTGCTCCTACGTGCCTTCCGAGGATAAATCGGAAAAGTAAGATTAATGGCGCTGTTGCGATTCCCTTCTCGGTGCTGTGAAACTACTCAATGATAATCCAAAGATCGCGGTGTTGCGCGCACCACCCAAACGACGAAATCAGAAAGCCACTTTTTAACACGACTTTTTTATCCTGCTGGATATGTTTTTTGTATTCTTCGTTACGTCGTGAAAAGTTATGGCTCGAACACCCCTCAAGTATTTTGCATATCGATGGAAAAAAAATTGATCTCATTTCGATAGAACGATATTTTTATCCGTGAAGGAAAGAAAATAACAAACAGAGTTAAAATGAAATGATAATTTTGTATGATCAGCTAAGGAGATTATTGCTAGTGGGACACTTAAAATTAACTGAACCTCTATGGTGGCTTAAACATGTTTATATCATTATAATCGATTCAGTTTATTGTCTGCGTTTCCGCAACATTGCACTTTGATGTCATTAGAAAATGAACGGATAAATAAAATGAATCGATTCCTGTTCCAATCCAATTTAAAAATTGACAAAAGGGTCTGAAAAATGACTTGAAGGCGCTCAAATCTAAAAAGTCAAAACATCTTAAATTACAACAGATGAAAAGAAACATTTATTTTTTGCAAAAAAAGAAATCTAATTGGATCTATATAGTTTGTGTCCACCGATGCTGAAACGTTAATCATGTATATTTTACACGACGCTTTTGTGTCAGTTTCAATAAAAATAGTTACACTTCATGATTGATGTAACGGTTAAACTTTTTTCAACGGTAAAACGTCTGTCAGTTCGACTTAACATTCGATTTTTGTCTTGTTGTCGAGCGGCAAAAAGGATTAAGGATGGATTCACGCTACGCCTCATTTCCTTTTATTTACACGCTAATTTAGCTGCGAAGTTGAGTTTTTGACGTTCACCGTTTCCGGATGATTAGGTGATAATTTTTATGCCGAGAGTTGATATAGCACAACTGGTTCACTAATGAAATCTCATCAAACGTCCGAATTCCGAGCCACTTGTGTGCTTATATTATTGCGTGTTCGATTCCACAACTTAGATCGACAAACATGAAGAGTCGAGCCCCCCGGAGTGATGAATGAGTGTGCCGTCTGACTTTGGGAGGATGGTATCGATTCTCATAAAGCCGGTGATCGAATAAACGTTCATGATGTCGACTATTTTTATGAAGCTAATTAGACTTTTTATTCGACCATAGAATGACGTTCGACTTCTCTACAACAATCGGTGTTCCGAATTTCGTGCGATAAGACTCTCTAGAATTGTCTATAATAAGGCTAATTTTTTTTCACGCCCTGCCAATTTCGCGAATAACTGTACATTTTGCAGGACGAACAAAATAAATTGTTCGCACAATGGAAAGTTTCGTTTTATTTTTTATCATCGAGCACTTGGAGTTAAACAATTATATGACTGGAGAAATTTGAGATCTGATATCTTTGATCGCACATTGTACCGTTATTAAAAAATGTGTATCATCGAGTACAATCGAAACGCCTATTGCTAGTATTTTTTTTTTTTCTCTTTTCTTTCATAGCTCGATTATACATTTATCGAAATATACATATCGATAACTCGTTATAAGCGAATGAAGTGTTCCCAGCGGAAATCCATTCAAGTGCAAACAATTCTCCTTCCCTCCCCGTTCGGTCATTATCAATTTTCTCCGAGCACAATTCTAAACAATTTACAAATGCTTGGAACGCCGCGCGGCACAATGCGGCGTGACGTCGCGAAACGTGCGACCCGCTCGCTCGTCCGATGCATTCGTTACGACGTGAAAGACGATGCGCTTTGCTGAATGCTAGTCGGCGGCTCGAATGGGGCGCATGATTGACGCGCATATCTCCGACGCATTAGTCGCTTTCGTCGGGGTCTCAAGTTCAAGCTGGTTTGCAGTCATTACTTCAGCCACCTTGGATGCATTGTTTTGCCTGCACGCTGGGACAATTGACACTCGACTGGTACGCTTCATCCGTCCCGATTTCTTCGTCGAGTATATACGATCACAGCGGAGCGACATCCGACAACGATTGATTCCACGGGGAGTTATCTCGCTGTGTCTTCAGTGTGAAACAACGCTGATTAAATATTTACTCCCGAGCATAGAGCGGCAGATTAATTAATTTGAGTTGCGACAGATCGGTTAATCGGATTTCAATTTCGTTCATCGTCAATTGTTACGGACATTGATACTGCAAGACCGTTCGAACGGAATACGAATTATGAAGAGCCCAACCGGAGGAGCATCTTTTGAATCCGAACAAATTCCTCTACTGGGAAATAACTCACGCATATCTCTATCGTCGGTTCCTCGCATCTTTTTCATTTGTCCAAAATTATGCCATCCCTGCAAAATTGGCGCAAGAAACACGTCCGTAGAGTTTTGGGCAGCCGCGGATCAAACGACTCGGACGTGCATTCTCTGCTTTGGCTTCCGACAAAAGCACCATAAAAAGCATTTTTTCCGATTCCCCCGCAGTCTTTTATTTCCTCTTGGTATTCCAATCTCATCTTCTGACATTCAAACGCTTTTTGGTCATTTTGTTCGTCCCCCTTTCTCTACCGCGCACGTTCACCTTTAGCGATTTCTCAGCTTCACGTTCTGACACCGATGTCTCTCTTCTTGCGATGCACGCCTTTGGAGTCGGACCACCTCCCTCTCAACCTGATCGGTTATCTGCTATTCATTTGTACCCGACGACTAATATCAAACGTGACGTAACGAGTCACTTTAACCCACGTAGAATTAATGAAAGGCCCCTTTTGATGTAATAGGCTGGATTAGCGGCCAAGATAGTTGTTTCGATATGCATTAGTGAGATGCGATTCGCTTATCTGCCGATGACGAGTACAAGCTGATCTCGCCGAGAGGAACTCGTTTCGCCTCCTCTAGACAGAGTGGGAGATATTATTTACATATAGAATATATCACGCTCCGATCAATTCAATTATTCGATATTCAAATCGCACTTTATAATTGCGGTTATTGGCAAATGACGGTGCGTAGGATCAATTGAGCTGTTGATAAAATGCTGTTTCTTCCTCGCGACGAGTGAAAAATGATTTATTTATGGGAACGCGTGTCTCGGAGCAGTGATATAATTTCGAAACGGGGCTTTTATAATTTAGTATGCAGATCTTATCGTCGGACGCTGCTTGAATTATAATAAATAAAGAGGTATCTCAATAAGCGTGGATGATTCGTCATTTTTACGCGCTTCCGATCTCGCGAATGTCCATATAAGTTTTCACACGATTCGGTTCATAAATTTTCCATCCGGCATTTGTTGTTTTTTTTTTTTTTTTTCTTTCATTTTTCATTTTAGAAATTTGCAGGCGAAAATATGTTTACCACTCTACCTACCACTTTACGCCTACAAATGCAAGTCATCCGATCTGCTGCTGATATTATTACGGCCATAGAATTGCACTGACTATTGAATTTATTTATAACGTCAATATCTCGAGCGGAGGCAAAAAATTGATTTCATATAGACTCGGAGGAAAAAAAAGTCTGAAAACACTTGTTGACTTGTTTTCTTTTGTTATGTTTCAATTTCGAAATGATAAAACTCGGAACATAAATCATAGAAGTTGTTTTTACAGTTCTATCGTTTTTTTTTGTTTCAGATGAAAACGTGAATGAAAAATCATGAATGCCACATCTGGGAAGAACGATTGACCGAGAAGCAATGTAATCTCACGATTAACATCCCACTATTTCGTGATCCCCGGCGGTCGGTGAATATCGGTAAGTAAGGGCCCATAAATCGTTTTCGGGCAGCGATTGCTTGCTCGCAAATTCTGCTTTTTATCGCTCGTGAATAACAGTGCGAGCATTGTAACGTATACGTGACTGTGACGGTTACCACGGATGTAATACACGCTCATAAATAGTGACGCGTAATTTTTATTCGTATCAATTTTTTGGAAACGAGCGGAGTAATCTGGAGCCACGCCTCAGTGGCAAATAATTAGGAGAATATTGTTTTACACGCGATAATATAATGTCGCCGATGCTCATCGCAACATCGGCATAATAAATTCCACTTAAATGTTGAGCATAATGAAATAATTTTCGTACATTGTTGAACGCACGGTGGATGGGCGATATCAATTTCGACGCTTTGTTCAATTACCGCGCACAGCTTGTTTAAACTTTTAACAACAGGAAGCTGATTATTTGACTTAATTTAAAGTTTGTCATGGCAGAGTTCACCGCGAGAGTCGATGAGTTTCGATAATGTCGGATTAATTTTTCCCTTGTTCTGAGATTTTAGGCAAACTAACATTTGGCACAACAAAAAATCAACAACTCATTTTTCATTTTAATTTCAACCAGTGTTAAATGTATTACTGTTGATAAATAATTAAATTTGAATGAAGAAATAATTTTACATTTGTGCGGTGCATAAATATTTGAAAATGAATGAAATATTTATGACCTTCCTGATAATAATATTACACAGCCAAATCCATTTAATTCGCTTTCAGTTCCAAAAAACGGATACTTGATTATTGAAATAATTTAAAACATTCAAATTGGTTGAGTTGGGACACGATTTCACAAAACGATATCAGCATTTTACATTTTTTATGCGAGATGACAATACGGCGCGTTAATTTTTAAAATCTCGTAAAAATAGACTGAAATCAAAATTGAATCCAAAGAGTCGATTACCGTCGTACACTAATAATAATATGGCACAACTAAACGCGCACACCCGAACGAGACGAAACTCGCATCAATAAACGAGAGATCGCACGCGACGCCTTAATTATCGTGCCGTAAACTGCGCCCGATTTATTACTTGACACTAAATAGACCCCGTATTTTTTTCGTATCGTACAGCGCTCGTTTGAATTTCAATGCTGTTATCTTGGACGAGTCTAAGCATCCTCATTACAAATCCGTTAATTGTCGGCTGTGCGCGGTTTGGAGGAACGCGTCGACCCCAGTAAATCGTCCGGGTCATAAATTTAAAAATGAGAGCGACGCTCTGCAAGAGAGCGAGAAAACGAAAATCAGTCGCAATCGTGTCGCCGGGATTGCGTACGGGATGCCGAAACAAGAGAATCCATTAGCGGCACGCTCGGTCCAAGATACCTCGAGGAAGTTTCGAATGTTAACGTCTGATAACGCAGCGGAATTAATGGACATTTCCTCAGCATTGAAAGGTTCGTGTGTTATAATGGCTGATGAGAATCGCTTTCGCGCCAATGTCGGCACGATTCTCGTCGTGCAAATCGATGACATTGTTATCGTCGCGTCCAGCAACAGCCCCGGACAATGGCCCGTTTAACGTAACGGAGTTACGTCAAACGTGGGGCTCCATTATTTTGAAAGCCTGCAAATCGTCTAATGCCCGGTTGGAAGGAAAGCAAAAAAAGGTGTGCCCGCCTGAAACAGAAAATATAAATCCTTGTTGTTAGTGTGAACTTCAACGTGAGGACGACTGTTCGAGGTCATTAGAGAAATCTTGCCTTTTGATTGCAAAAATTTATTACACTTTGTGCTGCTGATCCTTTATTTATTTTTTACTCCTCGTAGAATCAGTTTCTAATTGCTTTTTCAGAGCATCGACAAGCGCCTGATATCAAACTGATTTGAAAAAACGCTATTGTGACAGAAGTAGAAAGTTTTTCTGCGGTTATAATAGCAATCAATTTATAGGCGAGTGTGAATCATATCAGTTTATGAAAAAAAAAAAAAAAAAAAAACCGTAATTATTCAAGATATATGTTTTGTGCTCTTTTATGGCACAATTAATTTATAATTTCATGAGAAACTTGCTTAATGAATGTAACAAAAGGATGAATCATACCGACTGTCCCTTGTTTATTCTAATTTCACGATCAATACCAGAATGAGTCACGCGCTAATGTATATATTTACATTTCCAAAATTAATTTAATTGTAGAATTCCGTCACAAACAATATAGTCTCCCGAGACATTGAATATCCGCTACTGGAAACTGATTTTCATAATCGATTCGCAAGAGAGCAATCAGTTCATCCTTGGGATTTCAAATCTTTTCAACATCAAAATAATTCTTATACTTGGAAAAATTATGAATCAAAATGTACAACTGAAAACTAAAGAAACAAAAAAACGAAACGGAATATGCGTGTGCGTCCGAAGGAAGCCGATTGAAATGCGAAAGTTAAATTCCTGTGCGGATCGTTGGTAAACGACGTTTTTCCTTAGTTCAGAAGGCCGGTCGATCTGAATCGTCAAACCCAATTTTTGTCCACTTTCAAAGCATCGCTCGCAATTTTCTGCCCAATCATTTTAGTTACGCTCCAACGTGAATCAGTTTCTTTCGTTCCGTCCTGTCCTTTTTTGATCGCGAGCGTTTCTTCTTTTCCCCCCGTGTTACTCCTACAATGCGCGTATTTTTCTCCAAGAGAGAGTCGGTCTCGTTTTTCCTTGAGCTCTGCGTCGTATCTCAACGGATATGTTTCGCGTATTAAGTGCAGCTTATTCTTAGCCAAATAAAATCTGTGTTACGGTATTTGCTCAGCTTTCGGTCCGGGCGATCTGGTGTCTCACCGCGCGCGGGGACATAAATAGAGTTCGCTGATGTTTATTCAGGATCGTACTCTCTCGATACTCCGAGACAATTCACGCGAGAGCCCGTGTGCTGGAAGTAATTTCTTGTTTACTCGCCGGTGCGGGACACTGTCAAGCCCGTCTCACAACGAATCTCCAAGTGCACGGTGCGCCAAAGGAGGAAAGGGAAAAGCTCTGCAAACCCTGAACTCTCGTATATGTATTTATACAGACTCAATCTCCTTGCAATTCCATCACAAACTGTACAGAAGTAAATCCCAAGAAAAATCATCCGTTCTTTTTTCATTAAATTAGAAGCAAAACCTTTCTCATCTTTTATGTAAAACTGTGAAAATTTGTCTTCCTCAATGCATTCATCCCATCTGAATAAAATAAATAATTTGTCACTCGATTTCATTTCAAATATCGCCATCACGAGTTTATATAAAGTCGGCCCTGTTTAATAATTGATTATCATTTGATATAATTAATTCTGTTATTCTCCCGACATCGGGGTTAATGTTTTTGCCATAATCAATGTTATTAATTTGTTCAAAATTAAATAATCCTCGTATTATATTAATGGTAAAAGCAAACGCGCAATATGGGCATTAACATGAAATATACGTTAATGATAAATTTGTTGATCGTTTCAACGTAAATGTTGCGAGTATCAAGTACATCAGGTTATTTATTTTGTTTACATCGATTGTGTATATTTAGTTAATCGTGCCGTATTTTTTTATTTTGATCGGCAGGGGTGATTTCTATTGTTTGCATAAGAGGGTATAAACGCGAACCTTTGATACTACACTCAAGCCAGAGAATCGGCAAACAATCATTTTCTCGTTGAACACGAACGTCTGCGAAATTACGAGACATACATCATATGCAGCTTGAGCTATTCATTCACAATAAATCACGCGAAATTTCTAACGCGCTGCGCAAGAAGCAACTATAAGTTGGAAAAGACGATCCCGAATGCTCGTTTGAAACACTTCCCCAAGCCCTTTATGTATACACACTTGCCTCCTGAACAAATAATAAATGACGAACAAAACTATATACCGGCTACCTCTTCCGTCGGGCGAAACTTCTTAATATCGCGCGCACCGAGCTTTGCGACGCATCAAACCAAAGCCCGAAGGGTCTTTGCAATTGTTAAAATTTGATCCTCGCGCAGAAGGATTCTCAGATGTTCCCGAGCACGTTACTGAATCCATTCAACTGGAACAAAATGAAAGAGAAGGTATAACAAAACAATTTCAAGTTTCAGCAATTTCGACATTAAGCTTGATCGTGAATTCAAATTCGAAAATTTCAAACAATCTGAAAACAGTCAAGGTTTACGCGATAAGGCAAAATTCATTGACGCAACGATGCAATATTTCAGCTACTTCATCGCAACGCATCAGAACACATTTTCAACTTTCAACTCAAGAATGAAACACGTTGCAAAGTAATTGTATATCTTTTTGATCCTAACTATGGGAATTGAAAGAAGCTAAACGTAACGAAGATGTGCTTTGCGCGGCATGAAAGCAGGGAATTTAATCCCGTGCAAAAGGGGCGACCTCTCCGTAAGGAGCGCAGTTATACTGCCGGTAGTTTTCGATCGGATTCGCGATCTTTATTTCAAAGAACTTGAAAGCTGTGTAAACACAGCGCTGTTTAAATTGTAGTTATACAGATGACTGAATAGTCATCCCCGGTTTTATATATTTGTCCAACGCAAAAACCAGGTATACCTTTTTGTGTATATTTAACTCGCATTTCTTTTTTCCTATTTTTTCAATCATTGGTGAAATTTCATTACACGATGTGTCGTACGTACGTCTGGCCACTCTATATTTTTCATCGCGTCCTGTTTTTCAAGATCCATCGAGGATTTTGTTTTGACAGGACAATTCGTAGATTAGAAGAGCGCGGATGCACTAACTGAGCGAACAAAGACCCGCAGGCTCTTCTGAGCGTATTAATGTTATCCCCCGCGAAATTCAATGTCTCTGAAATTTCTTCGAAACGGTCGTAGAAATAATAATAACTCCAGATTTGTCACAGTCCGAAAAGGTAGGCTGAAAGACCTCCGACAGTAATCAAATTTAAGCGTCTTTTTCTTAGAAGCGTATCAAATAGGCTGTTTAGTGCGAGAATACAAAAGAAAAAAGCGCTGGTGTTTTGGTAATGACGAATTTTGAGAGAAAGTCCTGTGCCCCTCTCTTATGATAAATACTCATGATTTGTTCCCGTGGGCTCTGATATAAAGTGTGTGGTTTGTTCGTGGCGTTCTATGTGGGTTACGCGTAAATCAAACTCAACGTATAAATCAGACTAGGGGATCTTTTTTTCAGTTTAATTAATTTCGTAACATCAAATATACTCATAAAAACTGGGAAAATGCAATAGCAGATCTGTTTCATGTTAGTATGCATGAGGAGGGTAATGTTCAAAATTATATGCCAGTTTTATACTTTTCTGGAACAGTATATTTATTGACATAAAAGATGAATGAAAACGAGATTTATTGTACAATTTGAGGTGGTGTTGAAAGTTATTTTTCGCTTTGAAATTTCATGGGATCTAAAATCTATAGAACGAGTTGAACCTGAAGCAGTTGCAAACACGCGAAGGATGTTTGCTCTTTCAGTGCTATTCGTTTGCGATCGAATTATTCAGAGTTTCCTGAAGATACTTTTAAGAATCCATTATTGGCTCTATTTTACAATGTATTTAAAATATCTTTTGTGATGTTGTATATAGAAGTTTAAGATATACTCTTTGACAAAAAACGTAAAGTTCCTTTAAGAATATTACGAAAATTCATTACATCATGATGTGGAAGTGTGAATTCCATGAGGAAATTGCATATAAAAGTCTATCTTTGTAACTTAATGTTTTACATGCTACCTTTTTTATGGAATAACTTAAACGTGTCCTCTTTATTCAGCATTTTCGAATCGTTTTTACTATAGTATGAAATTCTTTATTAACTATCATGCTTTTCAACGTTCATTTTCTCTTATGTTTTTTTGAATATCATTCCAAAAATATCCTTGCATAATAACATCCTCTGCTGAAAGCAGAGCCCCTATGAGCTCAAATTCTTATATATGATATAAAATCATCCAACATATCTCGAATGATACTCCAATTCAATTTTCATTTGCATTTTCTGATGCTCTCTGTATTTTGAAAAACATTTATTTCTCCACTCAAACGAGTGGGATAAACGTCCAATCATCTATCAATTCAATATATCAATAAAATTTATATCACAAATATTGTTATGACCTTTCTTTGGATGCATAAACGTTTGTTTAAAGTCGCTCGTAAATAAAATATTGGGTGCACAAAAATAACACAAGTTTTAATACGAATAACAGAGACAGCGAGTGTTTTTTTTTTTTTTTAGTGTCCTGCACAGCGGGGCGTGTTTGGTCGTTAAACTTGAAAAGGTACATGCAGAGTTCAACGTAGGTTCTAAGATCACTCGGAATGATTTCGAGACCAGCTTGTTAACCTTTAACTAGATGGCGTCACTGGTACCATTTTTCCCCGTGACTGCTTGTCATGGTTTTGTAAAATTTTCATAAATGATATATGCATGACAACTTGCACTTCGAAAGATGTCAACAAAGTTAATCAAACAAGTAGTATCTTATAGAAAAATTTCGTCCATAGCTCTTGTATCAAAGTCTAAGAAATTTTCCTAAAACAAGCAGAAAACTTTACGGTGTGTAATTTGTTAAAGAGCATAAACATTTTTTTTTCGTCCGCGCACCGAGGAAACAAATTCAACGCGACGGTCGTAATTCAAGTACAAAACACTTGGAATAATGAAAGAAAGACGGCGAAAGGAAAAAAAGGCCGGGCGTTACCACCACGCGGTCTTTTCGTAATCAAAGAGTTCGAGGTGGCAGCATTCATCAGCGCTTCACTTTGCATACAACAGTCAATGAATATACCGCGCATATAAATGCAAAAGCGGCCATGGTTTAATTAAACTTGCGCGATTGAGCGACTAGCGACTTTCGGGAGCAAGTTTCGGTAGCCCAAAATATAGTTAAAAAGCACCCAGCGACCGGAAATTTTATGGAGCAGGGAAAATCGCAATCGCAATACTTTTTTGGTTTTTAAAAAAATAATTGTTTTTGTTTTTTTTTTCCCCCACAAAGTTGTTCACACACGACGTTATTGAGATATCGACGCTGTCATCAGAGTGCGGGAGGTCGACAAAAAGCGAAAGGTCGAATATTTTCCGGACGCATTTTAACGACATTATTTGAGCCAGCTAAACAAACAGGAAAGAAGCTGCTCTTTTCCCGCGCACGTATCCCCGTAGCCCCTGAAATATCGAAGGCGCGCATTCGGCACCATATTGTGCCATTGTGAGATCGAACGGTGTTCGCAGAAAGAAGTTTTGTCGGGTGCCCGATTATTCCGATATTCCGTTCCGATGTTACGTTTGAATTCGAAATAAAGCCAGGCAACCCTGCGGCGATCGAGTTATTAATGTAAATCCGGTCAGAGTTAAATCTCAGGTCGTCCCGAAACTCGGCATCCACATAAATTGAAAGAACAGAGGTGCTGAAAAGGTCGTAATGTATATGTCTCAGATATGTGGAATTCGTGTCATTAGTTTTTATTAGAAACTCAGTGGCGACTATGAAAAAAAAAAAAGACCCCAGGGGTGGTGTTTCGGTATTTGTTCGAACTTCAGGCGGGAAAATGAAGATAAAAGCAGAGTGTTTTTCCAAGTGGCAGACGCATCTGAAAGGAGTATTTAAAAACAGCTGTGCCAGTTCAGTCCTGTAAGCTACTTTTGCACCCACACATCACTTTTTCCCTGACTTATTATAATGAGAAATTTGTTGGCCTGCAAAAAAAAACTGTTAGAACCAATTTTGGAATTAAAATTGGTTTCTCACGTGAACCATATTTTTAATAGAGCAATTTTTAATCAAATTCCAAAACCCGACATTTTTGTTCTAATCTAATCCGAAGGAGAAACGTTTTTTTTTTACAAAAGCGAATATTGGTGTAAAAGAAACGAAACTAACGAAGTGGATGTTGCCTGAATGAACATCGACGGAGCTAATTATACCGCAAATGATATTCGAGTACGGCAACAACGTTTTTTGTCAATCACGCTCCGACGTTTTAGATAACCAACTTTTAATACGCGAATAACCGACCAAACACGAAACCACAAAGTCCATCGTGTGGATTCAAATTTTTTACATTATTGTTTGTCGAACATGTGTAAACCTCGATGGCTGATGGTATATTCATACTCTGTTTGGACACTGGTCTGCGTCACAGCCGGTCTTATTTATTTATGCATCTATTTGTTTGTAAAAAATAGACACTATTTTGCTTAACGAGCCGCACGTTTCATATTTATCATTTAAAACATATACATGTCCAGCGGAGTGTGTTTGGCTCGTGTTGCTTCATGAATTGACTTGATTGATAAACAGTTCTATTTGTCACGCAGTGCAATGTGAATTGATATACATCGAATCAAATGTCCTCTGCCACGCTGATGTTTTATTAAGTAAACGACCTTCGATGTACAAAATCAATTCATTCAATTAGACTGTTCAAATTCATATCTTAATTAATATTATACATTAATATACAAACAATGTTCGTTCTATTTCTATTCAATATTAATTTGATTTATAAATTTAATTATATATTTTCGGTTGTTCAGAAGAATTTGAGGTGAAACTTTCCTCCTGTTGAATTCGGAAATCGAACCTAACCAGGACACTAAACACACTCGAGTAGAAAGGAATCGTTTGGACCCGTAACACGGATGCGTAAAATTAAACAATTAATCAGTGCACGGGCTGTTTGATTCGACACATATTGACACTAGGCGGAAGACGATTACTTCTCACAGAAAATTGTACGTGATTTATAAAGCCGGTCTGCAGGATAGAGGCTACAATACGATTCGTTATGGGATATATCGCGCGACCGGCAAAAAAGTTAGCGTGTTGATTGTGGGGTGTCGAAAATGTTTAGGTCAGGATAACTTTTCTTTCCATGAGCCAGTTATTTGCATTACAGATAAGAATGTTTGTTTCGAGCAGTGCACACGACGTTGGACGGAAAGCGCACGACTTTATTGGCAAATAATGACTTTTTAATTGATAAAGATTTTTCGTCGGCTGTAATTTTCTCGACAGCAGGAAAGGGACAGAACGTTGTATATCCGAATGGTGGTAAAAATGCAGGGAGTAATTTATATAATTGGAGTGTAATTTCAAATAAACACACACATAATTCTACATCATTGCCCTTGCCATTGCATAATTAGGGGAAAAAGTTTTATGGCGCTGTAAAATTATACTTCCACTGATGAGGGAGATTTCCTGATAAATAAATTTTCAGAAAATTCACTCCCACGAGTTAGCGAAACGCTACGTTGTGGAAAACACGTTTTAATGTACATTATTTGACATTAACAAAAGTTGATTCGCCCCACTTCAGGCGGCGATCCTCGTTATTACACCGCGTTAAAAAAAAAAACAAGGAAAGAAAGAGCCAATTTGAAAGTTGAGTCACTCTTTGTTGTGCCGAACTCATAAAAAAAGTTGAATGAAAAGTTTCTCTGTGAAAAAATTATGTAACGGGAGCGCGAAATTTACAATTGTTTGTAAAATACAAAAAGCCCCGCGTCATAATTATGCCGAAAAAAAAATGACAGGACAAAACAGAAGACGAAATAAAGTTACAAATATTTCGAGACTTTTTACCCTCGAACCAATGGAGTCGTGTAATATGTACAAACACTCGAGGAGCCGAAAAGTTTCCAGACGCTGGATATTAAAAGTCTTATATACGACTCGCGATTTCTATGTTTCAATGAAGTATTAAAAACAAATTTTGGAAACTTTGGCCTTCGTAAAAAGCCATATTTATGGAACGATTGTAGACGCGGACATATAATTATCTTACCCCCAAAACAAAGTTACACGTTTCGCAAAAGTTTTAGCAAATAAGCTATACACGAGCGAGTTTATTACCAAATGAAACTATTAAGTGATTAAATCGTTCGAAAAAAAGGCGTAGATTATATGTATAAAAAGCTGTTGATTCATTGAAAAAGGCAAAGCTAAAAGTTTGCAGTGATAACTCTGGTAATTAAAAGGAATGACCATAAAAATAGATAGTAATTGAAGGTGAAATTCTAACAGTAAAGTACAATTATAACGGAACGGGAAGTCGCTCTCGGTCGATATCAGTATCGAATTCGGTTTCGCTTTAATGAAGGCTGATACAAAGACATCAAGAATCTGGTTGCCATACCTGTAGAAAGATTGCGCGAACGCGTTGGTAGCCGAGAGTGCTGTCTTGGTGCATTTTACTGAAATTGCCTACTACGCTGCTTCTACGAGCGACCAGCCAAACGAGAAAAATGAGTTTAACACGTCGAGTGCCAACGCCCAGCTAACTGGACATACGGGTTTTGCCGCGCGGACCATGTCTAGTGGAACAGGACCTTTTCAATATCGCAGCGTCCGTTGTTTTCTTTGATCCAAAATCTGTCTCTGAGATAATTTCAGACGTCAATTTAAATGAATTAATTTCTTTCCATTTAATTCATTCTTGGACCGTTTTTACCAAACCGAGATCATTTTATTCTATTTCTTTCCAAGATTTTAAGAAATATTTTATCCAAAAATTAACATCAGTCGTCAAATAAAAGGTGAAAATTTTATTACAATCATTTTGTTTGTGGTGGAAAAAAGTTGATGAAAAAACATAAATATGTATAAAATATTGTGTGGAAAATTATTTCAAAGTGAATATCGGCTAAATAAAAAAGCCGGATTTTTTTAGGTATATTCAGTTATCAAAGTTCTGAATATTTTTTGCAACAGTGCGGGGCGTTGCGGTTACGCTTCATCGAAAGATAACGCTGTTCGTGCAAACTTGATCGCAATATCATCTAAATTTTTGAAGCTCGTTCAAAGAGCGTCTTCTTGCTATGGTAATTTATTCAGTTGCACATAACCTGCTATGTAAAAAAAAAAAAAAAAAAAAAAGAAAAAGAATGTTAGTCTCATTAACTTGGCAGCTAATTTTACTGATTAAACCAGCACTGTGCAATGCATGGCTGTTCTTCACTTAACTTGCATATTTTTTAAATTGAACGTCCCTCGATGCGATCAAAAAATTCATTTTTCGACGCCTCTTAAACTTGTTCTTGATTATGACCAATTTTCGTCGTGCTAAACAAATTTGTCACGCGACCGGCTCGACGTATTATGAGACAAGCAAAGAGCATGTGCAGTTTAGGAGCATACGCCATTTTTTAAATTCAAGCAATAACTTTTTTAGTATATAAAATACTGAATATGGAATTTGTTCTTTACATTATTTACTTTTATAAAGAATATTTTATTTTATAATGTTGTTTTTTTTTTTTTGCTATTTTAATTTTTGTCGTGTTGTGTGTTTTTTTTACGTAAAATAACATATTTGAATGGAACAGAAATATTATGCTGCAAAGACAGGGTTAAAATGTAAAACATTTTTTCTCGTGATTTTTCCAGAAAAATAATAATTGAAACAAATGAAAGCGCAAATATGAATGAATGTTTTTTTTTTTTTTTTTTTTTTTTTATAAAAACACGTACACCTGTTTATACGAAAGCGAAGTGAAAACGAATCATGAAAAGACACTTGCAAAACAAATGTTTCAAATGAACAATATGTTTCAACGGTAAAATAATGATAGAAAGTAGATTTACAAAATGAATTGTTTCTGCATTACAACACTGATTTTATATTAGCCGGAATAATAAAATCAGTATCGTAATTCAACTAATTTGGTTGGTACTTTCAATCATTCTATATCACATTACTACACAATGCAAATCAAAATTTATAACAAACCAACGTAATGATGTTGACGAAAAAATTATTCCGAGCACAGAACAATCTACATAGCTGTATATATATTTTTGCTGCACACTTCTCTCTTTCAATAAGATAGCTCTTTTTACTCGTTACATTATGCATCGAAAAGTCAACAACCCTGATTGGATCAAAACCAGTTTTCTCAACAATTATTATAGATCCCCAATATATTGTTTTGTGCACCAGCGACAAGATCTTGAAACGCATTCACGTTTTATTGAAGCGTATATAAAACCACTGGTTATCGCGGACGTATCTGAAATTCGGTCAGGCGGAGTAATTTTCGACAAAAAAATCTCGTCTGCTCCGCGTGATCGTTAGGAGATATATTTTTTCCATGCAACTTTTCATGGTTAAAAATGTGTTAACGCAAAATAAAGGGTAGCAAGAACCAGCTATGAAAGATTGGTTTTCACTCAATCATCACTCAAAAGTGATACACATCTTACGAGAGTGACCTCGCCAGCATGGTCTGATGATGAGATGTCGTAACGATATCGAACAAAAGGTTGCTCTCTCCACGTTCGGCAGAATTAATTTTATGGGTGCTTTGGTTGGCGTACGCAGGTGAATAATTCTCCAGGCACCTGTACGGCGTGCGTCCCGACAAAAGGCAATTCTTGTTCAGGCCGTTATGACGCTACTTATAACGCGCGCACTTTTCGCGTACTCTAATGGACCCCGGTATCAATTTTATTAATGCGATAAGACCGCGAGATGACGAGCACGCCGGCACTTTATCGCGTATTCTTTCATGCCGGCGACTATCCCAAAAGAAATGGTTATCGTCTCGTTGGAATTTTTCGCCGTTATGAAGATATACGGGGTGTCCTGAAATTGCCATTACTGTATTCATTATCTATGTTTTGGTACACTCGTTAACCAGATAAAAAATGCACGACGCGGCGCCTTATCTGCAACCGAAATGTATGCGACTTGAAACTGGAGATTAATTTTTATTAATTAACAAAATATTTCTTTCGACCGGGGTCCCGTTAACTCGTGGTTGCGTCCATAAAAAGTGGAACTTCAGTGTATCTGTGTCTGTGGTGTATCCTCTTAATTGACACCTGATGAAAACGGGCCGAAATATGAGCTTTCGTATTTAGCGTGCAATAGAGAAAGAGAGATAGAGAGAGAGAGAGAGAAACAACCGCGTAATTCGTTTTGCATGTTGAACATCTTTAATATTTCCCCTCGGATGTATTTCGTGTTTACCGAATTGCTGAAATGTACCTCGTCGTCGTTGAAAAGTGGAATCTAGTTAAAAAGTGTGAAGGAGCCCACCAGTGGCGGAGGTCGAGATTATTCAGAATGGTTCGAAAAATAGCGGAAATGCGAGGCAAAACGTTGGGAATAAGTCAGCCGGCGATATCCGCACGGATCTTTTATATTTCAGTTGAGCACAAAACGCAAAACTGCGGACGTGTAACTAAATGAACGCAAGATACAGCGACAATAACAGTTAACGTCACTGTCAGTTGCAACGGGCTGTGTCTTGATGAAGAATGATTTTCCGTTCGTACTTAAGACGCGGCTCTTATAAAAGTACCAATTAACTTTTCCGCATAATGTCCTTGCTATTCTCATTCCGAAGGATCCACCGAAACTCCCCGAGACAGCATAATGTAATACGCATGCAGCCGGAAGAAATGACAAAAAAGTGCAAACTGTTTAACTTGGAAACGAATGCAAAAGCATTTTTCCTCCTTTCTTTGGAATAAATATGTGATTAAGTTTTCTGAAAGTTTGCTGAAAAAGAGCGGAATGTGAAACGAACAAATATTTCCTCCAGGAGCTCTGCTTTTATGTGTACACCAACAGAAGATTTTTGAACTACATAATTTCATAGAATTGAGAGCCAAAAAAAAGTCGATGAAAAATTATATCTCCCCGAGTTCGTTGGAAGAGGATAATTTTTAATGGAGTCGGCGATACAAACGAACGTTGATATCTTGATCATCATGTCGTCGTTTCATGTTATATCTTTTAGATTATAGAAGACCCACAATTGTCGTCAGAAAAGCAAAAACAAGTTTTCTAATGTCTTAATGCTGCGTCTAGTCTCGGGTCATTTTTCATTTTTTTTCGCCAGGTGCTCCCGTTGATTGTGGAGTCAATTTGGAATCGGATACAGGACACACTATGGACGCTTTAACGACTCTTTCGGCTTCAAAGAAACGATTTTCTAAATTCCATCAATTAACATAAGTCTGATAACATGGCGGGGCGACTCATCGTCAGGTGATAAAAAAACGACACACGTTTGCAATGTTACCTGACAAAATGTTACAACCCGCGTCTCTCTGATGTACGCTCGTGACAATGGAAATTAAATTTTTCAGATTTCATTCATGACATTGATATAATGTGCACGAAAAAAAAAGAGAATTAAATAACTGTATAGCAATATCAGAGGAATGTGTGCTTTTATTTGGAAACGATATCGCGACATACCTGGCGCGTATAGTTGCGGCGGAAAAATGCGTCGTGTACTTTGTGCCGAGGACGTAATGTTTGCATGGAATTCAAAACAAAGTGATCGAATATTTTTGTCGAAATGTTTGGCGTGATTGTAAAGAAGAATGTCAACGAAAGGCGAACGGATCTGAATACTACGTGGAACGAAAGAAATTCATGACGCATAGCTCTGGCGCGCTCGGTTTTGACCGTTCGGTTGAACAAGATTTAATTGCGTGCCTGACTAAGCCGAGCACTCATAATCTGCCGATTCTTTTTGCGTCAGCGAGACGGGGCGGAAGACTAGCGACAGGGGGACGGGATTTCATTAAGGCTCTCCCGTGAATTAGCAATTTAAAAACCGGCTTAGTATCACCGGGAGACGAGGGTCTTGACGTCGTCCCCGGTCCACCCGGGCTCTCCATGTCCAAAGGGGAAACGCGGAAACTCAGAGACTCTGTTACCAAGTGGAATGCAACTCGCCCCCGGGGAGGCAACAGTTCGACGATCTTGACTCCGTAACTTCTTTGAAGTATCAATTACAGACGGATCCTATTTATTACGTTTATCTGCAATTCAACGCTGCTTCTTATTTTAATATCGACTCATTACGATCAAGAGGGCGGCCAATTATTCGCGAAAAGTATAGCCATCATCTTTTCGTTCTGCTTTTCGTCCCCCCCCCCCATCTCTCTCTCTCTCTCTCTCTCTCTCTCTTTCTCTCTCCCCGTGAAGGGTGGCGTTTAATTTTAAATGAAAAGTTTTAGTTTTCGGATATTAAAAATAATTTGCCGAGATATATCGCGTTGAGTTTAAAAACGAATAAACTGTGCAAAGTGGGGTACATCAAAGGAAAATGAGAAATAATTCCGTGACGATGGAAGTATGACTTCGTATACTCTCTTTTCGTTTCATTATCCTTATTCTTCTTCAAATCTGCGAAGAAATAACTAATAACGTCGTCTATTTTCATCAAAAGTGAGAAGAAGAACGTAAAGTGCGAGAGCTCTTTACCACCCGTTGCGATCAAAATGATATCTTTTAAATTATTGTATATTTAGAGAAACGCGTATAAAGAAACACGTTTTGTGGAAGTACAAAGTTATACCTTTCTCTATGTTAGCATTAATTATCTCATTTATTTATCGTCATAAGGAAGTTTATGTGTGGGAAAAAAATGTTTTATTGTTTTGTTATGTGACAATAAAAAATGTCCCTGTGGTTTCGCTGTGTGTTCCAAAAGTGTAAAACAAATTGGCTTGACGTTTAATCTGTCAATTATATTTGGGAATAAAAAAAAAATGGCACGGTAACAAACTTTTCTTATCGCAAGAACATTTTGACATCACTTGACATCACTAATTAAACGTTTGTATTCCATGCGAGAGGTCATAATTATGGTATTTATTTAACAAAAAGTGAATTGAACAGGCGATTTTCTCGGTGTCGTAAACGGGGTAGATTGGCAAAGTTTACACAACCTCAATTTGTACGATCTGTCGGAGATCAGAATGAAATTATGACGACGACCCTTGGTGTATCTTGTGCCGATTCATTAACGACGGCGTAACGACGTCAGTAGTGCGCGCAAACGCAATCTCAATAGCCCTCTGATGGTCGATTGTTTTGCCGCCGGAAGTCGAACTGGTATACCTTCGTTGTGATATTCGTGTCGTTAAAAGACACTTATGTTGCACACGTATAAGACCAAATGGGACATGAAAGTGCGCGGCAAAAAAGTGAGCTAATTGATTTCTTGTGCGTGCGAGAGAGTCTTGGGCGTCAGAAAATGAAGTCGTTTATGATTGATCGAGCTGTTCGCCGGCTCGATCTCTTTTTTCTTAATCACCAGCCTCGTTACTCAATTTTGCGTATTTTTAGAAAACGCCGCCTCTAATGTCTCATTAAGATGTCAACGTGGGTGTTCGGTTCAAAAAACCCGCCAGCTCAAATGAAATCGAATCAGTGCCACTAATTGATGACGAATGCACCGTAATTAACAAATTTCCACCCAGCAGCTGTCGGGCCCGAAATTTTGTGACGTTTAATGTCCAAATAAACTTCTATATTCCATTTTTTTGTGACTTTTTGGACGCAGGATTTTCTCAACAGTTTCTTATGATTGATGAATTTTCAAGAATATTTGGAATCTCGTTGCAAGGTGTCTGTTGCGCACCTTTCAGTATTTGCTGGCAAGGTGTTTTAAGTTCTTTTTCGAAATAATTAAGAGAACGCGACATGTATCCTAATTAAAGGATTCGTTTGGCATAAAGTTGTTTGTTAAAATTCCGAGCTAAAGTCAAAAGGTTGTTTGTGTCTTGGAAAAATGTTACTCTTACTTTCGCGAAAAGAGGCGATTGTTAAAACACTCAAATCATTTAAATTTACAAACTATATATTTCAGACAAAGTTCTCACTTTCTATGATTATGAATTTTTTAGTTCTTTACTTTTCGTGCCGATAAAAGAAAAGTCGTCGAAGATAATTTGTAGATTAAAAAAGAAGGTCTAGTAGTGAAAAGTATAATTAAGTTCGGATTAAAGTAATGAATAATTGAACTTTCAATTAAGCAATGGCAATATCTAATTCACATATTTGAGAATGCATCAATTCAGGCCAAGAATAATCTCGATACTTTTTTAATAAAAAAATCCAAAGTGTTTCATTGACGTTGTGTATAAATAAATTCATTTAATTAAAGGAAAGTGTATTACTCAGGCAAATCACTTTACCATTGCAATAAATTTGAAATAGCCATCTATATAAACGAATCAAACGTTTTCAACTTGATATAATTATACTCATTGGGAACTTGAAATAAATTATGCAATTAAAATTTGCTTTACAGCTTTGTTCCGTCAAAGTGCATAAAAACATAATTACATTTTTAAATTCTTTGTGTGTAATTATGTATCATTTAATAAGAATCCTTGTTGAAACAAACGAGGTAAGAAAGACAAGTGTAAAATATACTTACTTCTAATTAAAATTACTTCCTTGAAAAAAAAAAAAAAAAAGAAAAAAAAATATGATAGACCATCTCATGTGAAAATGTGTAACTATTTTTTTTATTATTAGTATAATCATAGCACGCGTGACAGTGCAGTGTGAAAATTATATAAATTTATCTTCGATCAAAGTTGTCAACCGGAAAGTCGCCATACATAATTAGATCAAGATATTTAATCTTCTTTGATCTTTTGGAATTAAAATATTTTCCCAAGGAAATGTGTATGATAATTGTCGTCATTTTAGCATGTGTTACTTGAAAAGGAAACGTGTAACGGAATGAGAGAATAATTATATGTTAAATATAATAGCACAACGACAAATCAAGTTCGAAAAATTCATTTTTTTTTATTATTCACTGTATTGAAATGCATAAATAAGCGTAATTTCTATGAAGAACGCTTAACAATAATGGAATCATATGGGTGTTTTCGAATCACCTTATTACATATATTAATTCTAAGTTTATAATGTCATATAGAAACGTGATATTTAAATTCCACATTTACAGAATAAACCTACTCGCACACACCCGGCTAACAACCGTGCAAAGTTCGCTAGATTTTCATTCATGCTTCGAGCATTCACAATTATCCACAGACAATTTCTTAAAAGCCTTCTAACTAGACCGCGCGCCAGTTTTCTCACAATACGTAATACAAGCCAAATTTATGACCTCGCACAAAAAGAAATCTGAATAATCTTGCTATCCACGACATGTGTGGTAGAGAATTCAAAAAAATAGTGGAAGAAAAATCTTTTTTTTTTTTTTTTTCGAAGATCTTAAACTACACTTGACATGGAATGGTCCATAACTTATGGGTCATAATTACGTTCGCCCAAATTGACGTACGAGTCGAAAGAAAAAAAAGTCAGCTTTGTGCAATCGTTGGCAAATTGTTAGAACGCTGCATACTTCATCCAGTGACATTTTGATGTTCGCATAACTTATGCGCAATTTATTGACAATTTTTTCAGCACAAAATATTGCAGAAGAAGTTCGTAATTAAAATTTCGATCAAACGAAAAGAACTTAGAGGGGAGGGGGTGGGGGGAGGAGAAGAAACTTTTTTTTTGAATTATTTATAATTTTTTTGTCTCCATCGAATTAAGCTGCTTTTGATATTCAACCTGTCATCACCCACATAGGGCATTTGAAAATGACAATATGCTCTCAATCGGATTCCAAGACTTGGAATTAAAATTCAATGTTAATGCTGGCGTCCGGTTATTTGTGAGATGGGATCAGCGGAGCGCGTTAATCTCCGAAAATGGTTGTTCGTTTATTGGAAGCAGAAGACAGTTCGAGGATGTGGTTGACAGGCGTGCGATACGTGGAATTGCAGCGGGTCTTGACTTTAGTTTCGGAACCTTGACCGAACCCCGTGGGTGTCCACTGGGTCAGGAGTCATGTGATCCGGCATTTGCACACTGGGTCAGCAGCGAATTCCTCTCATGGCGTTTCCAATTTTGAGAAGCGCGCCACCGGGGCCGCACGCGCGTAAAATTAGCTCCGCTCTCCTGCTACAAACTCGGACCGTGACGAGCAATAAATTATAATCTCCCAATTTAACCCCCTCATAAATAACGCACGCTGCTTTCTTCGCTGTGAAACGTTAATGGCAACCGGCCACTTTATTCCAACCGAGAGGATCGATTGTTCGACGTACTAATTTAACAACAAAGACGTTTTTGCGTCGTGTGGATGTGTAAAGAGAGAGACAGAGTAACGGAGAGAAAAAAAGGTGGATATTTGTCCTGGTTTTTACGAGGTTGTGATAACAAAAAATTGGTCGATTTGATTTATAATGGACAGTCTTGAGGGCCCGGAGAAAACGGGCGTTTACGAGTTGGGCCGCGACGGTTGAATGGAAAACGTTTCTTTTGGTTTTTCAACGCAAGGGTTGTCGACGTCGTCGAGTTACACGAGGCACAATTACTATTCGTCTTGCAACATATTAAATTTTCGTTCCATTACATCGTTTGCGGGGCAAAGAAAAAAGGGATCTCGTATTACGGTCCAGGTCGCTCGTATATCTCGCATAACTCGAGCCCCCTCTTCGTTTTTTTTTCTTGCGCTAAATCTTGTTTTGTTCCAGACACACCGACAAAAATTTCGTTCCTACGAAGCGACTGCCACTATCTAGCGCACGACGATTGGTTCCTGCTTCAACTGCCGTCGTACTGCACGTTATAAAATAAATTGCCCTCGTGGCCATAAATCGCAGGTGCTTTGTGGTGCCGCATCTAGGAGGGCACTTTAGATCATAACGAAAAAAAAAGGGAAAAAAAACGAATGAAAGACTTTCTCAGTTTTTTTGGAAGCCTTTTTTTGGAAGTCTTCATATTTTGACTTTTCTCGGTTCTGGCGATCGATGTCTCGTTTTTTTGCGTCAATTGAAATTTATTTCTCATGAATAGGGATTAGTAACGTGTGAAAATCACTGTGATTCCAGACACAAAGATCTTAATTCTTTTAATTCTTGAATGCGGATTAAAGGATTTAATATTTATAGTTTCCTTGCTCAGTAAAAAATAACGTTCAAGAAAAACAGAGTTTGTGTAGTAATTTGTAAAGCATTATAAAATGTTTTCCTATATTTTGGAGTATTCAAAGAATAATTAGAAATATGTTTGTTGAAACAAATTATTTACCATACTCTACATTTTGAAAGATTCAAATTTGTCTGTTATTGGAATGAGAAATTTATTTTTATTTCTTTGAAATAATGGTTTGAAGTTTCAAGAAAGTGGGGACAAAAGGTCTGGTGGCTCTTTTGTTACCTGAGGTCATTTAAAAAGGCTGAAGAGTGCTGCCATCTATACTAATTTTTCATCCAGTACACGAACTCTGATTATTTACAATGATTGATACCATCATGAAAAGAGATAATGAATTGTTATAAGCAACTAATCAAAATGGAGTATAGGCAGTTATAAATAAATCGAATAAACAGGTCGCCTCAATGGGATTGAACGAATGAGAAAACTTTGTAACGAAACATCAAAACCTCTAGAGCAGTAAATAATGTAATAATACAAAAGCGCATTGATTATTATAAAACAGAGACGCAAGCGCCAGACAAACGAATTAAACTGTGTTCATCGCTTTCACAACTTGACATTAAACATTTGATTTTTGCATGACAATAAGTGGAATGATTTTGCATAATTCTGTGTGTCGCGCACCCGAGGCTTAATCTAGATAATTCCCATAAAACAGTTATGAAAACAGTTTCCTCTAAAACTCATCAATCACCGGTGCCTTAACTCTTTGACATTCCAATCCCGTAATTCCCGCTGACATTCCCCGACATTTGCCGACCGATGACTATCTACTCAATTTTCATGTAGTGTACTCTAAAACCAAGGGGAAAATCGTCGTGCGCGCCAACCCGCCATCCAACCCGAAGATAATCCAAAGTTTCGATTCTCGCCGGGTTATCTCGCGAGTTGTCGCGGAAACTAAAAATTGATCGCAGTGGCATCAAAATTGTTGTCCGTGGAGTTGCTCTTTATCAGACATATAATGGTGTCGTGCTGTGTACCATTTTTGTTTGAAATCAAAAAAAGTCCTTGATACTGCAAGGATTTTCTGTTCTTCGATTGGTCTGATGGGTCACACGCCTCGTGTACTTCGCGTGCCACTCACTTTTGTTTCCCTGCAACTTGGTCGGTGAATGAAAGGGGCTGCGGGCGACAAGCAGGTCGGCCCATAATTCATCGATTTTCACAGGAGACAAAAGACTGACAGCTGTCAGTTTTGATCTTTGACAATGCCGCGCTCTGACCGGAAGTGGGTCAAGTACGTCCAGACCAGTAGCTCCCTGCCGATTTGAAACAAAATGCAGCCAGAGGTTTCTTAGCACGTGGCTCGGCGACGTGATTCGTTAGGCAAAAGTGCATTAGCGCGAGAACACGCCGAAACAGACACGAGGTGGCCGACGAAACTTCAACCGATTCGATTAAATGTCTGCTTGTTAAATTAGGTAACCGCGCGCTTTTCATTCTTCTGACGGATACATTCTGTGCATTTGAATTTCAATGCTGGATTTGAGTTTCAATTGTTTCGCCGGATTATCATAAGTGACAGGCCTTCGTCGAGTCAAGTTACTTTGCAATTGACGGTTTTTAGTTTCAGCTTTGTGTTTCCGCGTGCATGATAGTGTTTGAATTTCATTTCGTTTAATGCAATAACAATTTGATCTAAACGTTTGAATAGAATATAATTGGCATCATTTGGTGTTATATAATATTTTTGATGGAACAAAAAATTCGTACGCGTTTTTGTGAAACGATTGTAAATTGTATTTGTCTTTTTGTTGAATAATAAAAAAAGTTGAAAAAATCCTCAGGCACTGATAAAAGAATATAATGAAAGTTGAGCGAAGAATATCTTTTGTTATAATTTGATAAGCCACAAAAAGGGCTTTTGATTCAGAAGTGAAAATATAATCAAATTATAATTTCATATTTAAGAAATGTTTTTTAATTATACTTGTTCATTCAAAGTAGATAAGAAGATTTTTAACTTTATTTTCTTGGGGTGAAAATTGTTTAACCCAGTTGAAATGAATGATTTAATGATTTATTATCGATTTAAAAAACATCACCAGATTTTCGTTTCCAAACTTGTCCAGTTTCGTTCATTTATCTCCATTATCTCCTCTAAAATATATTTAATGAGTTAATTTCCAGTTCTGAGTCTTTTATCTTCAAAGTGAAAGGGAAATTCGATTGACATTTTTTGTCTAAGCCGCGCCTCTGGAGGCTTGTTACAAACGAGTTAAAAATGCTTCCAACCCTTCGTTGGTAGGCACAAAAAAATCGTGAAACATAGCCTGGGGATCGTTCACCGCGTGTTTCCCTTTTCTCCAGACATTTGCGATCCCTAATGACGTCTCGTCGAAATCTTAGAACCACAATGAGGGGTCGGTGCCGAAGCGTGGCGGTAGGCACTCTATAGTTCCTGGCATATCATTGAGGAAATTTGCACACTTTCATTGAATAAAAAAAAAGTTGCCAAAAATGTCTTGCTCAAATTGTCCTTTATAAAGACAAAAACTTTAATTTGCACGAATAAAATAATCTTTATTCACACCTCGATGAATTATTTCGAAGCTTTGAAGCACAGATTTCGACCAAGGGAACTTTTACTAACAACAATATAGAAAGTTTGGACTATTGACTCGGATCCAGAAATACGAACTGGCGTGTGATTGCTTTGTTTATAAGTTGCGCTTATTAATGAATGAACGAATGCAAATCCCATAACCGGCATTTTACATTGACACAACTCGAGATTCAATTAATAATTTTGGTCCATTCGTGGTCGTCACACGTAACATTTAACGACCGGCGCACTAATTAGTTAGTTCGTGGTCTTTCTGTATTCCAGCAAGTCTCTTCTACTTTCATCCCTTGAAGCGATGTTAAACTCCATAAACTACGCTGCAGCATAGCGCGCGAGATACGCGTGTGCAGTAGCTATATGTGTGTATCGGTGTACACGAAGAGAGCGCAAATACGTATACTCCCTGGCATCGGGTTTGGCCGACAGTTCCAACCCGAGCCAGGTTAAATAAAGTGCTTATATAGAGGTTTCCGTGCCTTCGTCTTACTTCCGACCATCCTGCTCGATTTTGCATACACGTTTGATTCGAAACGGTGAGCGTGCGAGTATTGATTCTTCCAGCAAACTGCATAATTAAGCGACTTCTAACAAAACGCCCAACACTTTTTCTTTCGGCCTGCTGTTACGCGGAATCGTTTGCCCCTTGACTTTCAATTTTTTTTTCTCTCTCTTGTTACTTTTTCTTTCGGGCTAACTTTTTCTCCGCCCCCTCCCCTTCCCACTTTTTTGTTCACGCGCTGCACTAAACATGTTAATACACTCGGCAACGTTCCAATCGTTCCTCATCTGCTAAATTGTTGTCGGACCTTTGCCCGAGCTTGCGCCAACTTCTGAAATAAGGAAATCGTAAAACTTTATTTTGTTCAGAAATATGCCCGCGACTTCTATTCAAATGGCAAATTCACTTAGATGTTATTCATTTGATATACTCACACAATTACTCGAAAAAGTTTGTTCTATGGATGAGCATTTTTATATATTCTCGGTCGAAAGAACTTCAAACAAGTCTTTTATCTGTCAAATTACAGTGACATCTTTAAAGAGTAGAGTTAATTAATGAGCATTTTGTGTATAGTTCTATATCTTTTTTTTTTCTTTTTGTTTTCGCGACAAATCTCAAAGCGATGTGTAACGACGAAAGAAAAGCAGATGCAAATTCTCCACTTGCGTTGCACCCGCTCATGCAGAAGGCTGTTGAAAAAACTTTCATTTACCAGTCAGCAGAAAAAATGCTACCATTGGCTGATGCTTGTTCCTTAACTTATCTGTGACGGAGATGGCTTATTTACTTGGAGGTTCAGGATTCATTTCAGTCAGCATATTTTGGCCTCGTTTGTTAGACCAGAAAGAAAGTTACGCTGCAATTTAAAACGTTCAAAAATCATATTCAACCTGTAAACTGCAAGTTGAAATGGCGCGTGCTGAGTTATGTGCAACTTCTGTCAGAACTGCTATAGCGCCCATTGATTGCATCGTATTAATGCATACATGAAAAATTATACGAATTTTTGATCATTTTCTCACGACCAAAAAGTTTTCGCGAGCGAAATTATCAAAAAAATCGTCGTTCTCGTTGGAGATATTAAATAAAAGTTTTATATACCCTGGTCATTGAATTTTTTGCATAACTTTTTTTTTTTTTTTTTTTTTTCACAGTAATTTTTTTGTTCAATAGCAACGACAACTTTTTTCAATATGAGACAAAGCGAATGATTATAAATTACCTGCAATCAGAGAGCAGATAATTAAAACGGAATCATCAATTGAATTTCTGATAATTAAAATCGTTCGGTTTTTCAATGGTCACTCGTTTCAAAATTAATCACAAGGTGTGCAAGCGAAGTACATAAATTAACATATCATTAGCAGCGGCTGGACATAAAACGCTGTTAAAACATGATCGCGCGAGAACTTGTTGCGTGGCGTGCACGTTTCGCAGCGTGAACATGTAAGAGACGCACGAAGTCGTATCGTTTCGGTCGCACGTTTTCGGGCGCGAAGGGTTTTGCACCGTGGCAACAACACACGATTCGACAGTTCTGGATTAAAGATGTGCTTACGCGGCATAAATTAGTCTCCGGAGTAGCGCGGTTTATGCGGTTGAATTAGTACGCTCGAAGCGTACATGCGTCTTCTCTTAATTATTTCTCCAAAGTAATAGCTGTTATAATTATCGCGCTCGGTTGTTGCGCTATGACTCGGCGAAATGGGACTTAAAATCATAATCATCATCGCGCGCGGGTCTCTCTTTTCCGGTTCGCACAAAAAATCACGAACATTACAATGCAAATGCATCGCCGCGTTGCAACAAATTGGACGCGCTCCTGCTGTTGCAACACATTAGCGACCGGGCGCACACTGCCACGCATTTGTTATCAAATAATTAAACGTCGCATAATTAATCGCAAAAAGCTACGCGTCGAACAAACAACGTTGATATTAAATAATCACTAATTTTCGCCGGGGTCTCTCGCGCTGGAGCGCACGTATATCGTAAACGCAAAATAATGAGCATGTACTTTGAGTGTACACAGTTATTAGAAATAATTCGCGCTGATGACCGGGATTATCAGAAAGTCAAACACTGTTTTATAATTGTTTATAGATGCATGCATCGGCGTTTGTTTGCTCTTTTATACGCCAAGACCAATTTACATCTCATTAAAAATGAACGGCTAGATTGTTTTTCAGAGGGCTTTTTGTTCTTTGTATACCTACGTATATACCCGTTTAAAAGTCACCTCATTCAAAGTCCGGCATATATTAAACGAAAGAGAAAAGAAATTTGCAAAATATCGTGGAATGCAAAAGAAGAAAACGAAAGTGGGATATAAAAGCGAAATTGAAATATACGATACAAACATCTGATACTCGATGGAACGTATCGCGCAAATACTTTTGCCGCACCATTGTGCCCCGAAAACGTGGGCAGTCGTAAAATAATATGTAAAATATATATTCGTGTGCAACCGGCACTCAACGGGTACATTAGGGGGGACTGGTTTTGCGACACGTGTATCGGAATACAAACGCAACTCGCTCAATGACGCACGCAAAAAATGATGTGTTACATTAAAAGCTTACTTTACATCTAACATTTCGCAATTGGTACAACTGTACTCTCGACAATATCATTTCATATACCAACATTAGCGAGTGACGTACTACAGCGAGCTTTTGCGTGTTACCGCGTGCACAATTACTCTTCCAGTAACACGAACGTGCACTTACAATTTGACTAAACGCAACCATAATGCACGTATACGTATTACGGATTCCCTTATTCGTACACTTGCTATTCAGCATCATGCATTTTTCAACCTGCTCGTCGACTGAATATAATAATGTTATTTCAAACAAAAATTGTTCCATTTTATTTGAATTGATTATTCATATATTTTTTTTTAATTTTAAAAAATCCCACATGTGAAATTTGATTCAAATTTATCAATCAAATTATTTTAACATCGATTAAAACCTCTCGTTTGAGAAGAACGAAAACAAGATAAAAAATCAATTCTGTTTCTTTTTTTCGGTGGCATGTTTATAGCGTTTCGAGGAAACAAATAAGAAATTTGTCTTCGATAAAAGAGCATTAACCATGGAGGTGTCGCGTAAGGAATAAAATAAGGACTCCTGACAAGTTGAGACTAATTTGGAAGCACAAGACGTTTCGTTGACGTGTAATTTGGCGATTATCTCTGTCGAATACGCGTCCTTCGGCTGATAGCGCGGGATGTACGAGGCATAAAATTTGCTTCGGGCGAAGAGTGCACGACGCGATCGGCGTCATTTCATCAGTTTTTAAATTTTTTCATCGCACGTCCGACGGTGACGCGCACTTCCCGCGCACGTTCACAGTGACAGAAACTTTCGGGCTACACGAAAAGATGAAATAAAAAAAAAAAGAGGATGCAGCGTACGTGCAGCTAATATAACCAATCAGCATTTTGACTCAATCGGCACTCGAGGAATATTCGAATCCTTTTCTCTATCTTTGTCCAGCAAGTGTATCAGCTTTGCGACGCAATTTCAGATGTACACAAGTTGTTGTTTTTCTTATTTTTCAATTTTCGTGTGATGAAATTTTTACTACAGTAAAAATAAAAATACTACAACCGAAAAGTGTACATCATTTTTGTATTCAGCCAGGCAAAAATATAAATTGAATTCTCTTCCTCCAATTAACTGTTTTTGTTTTTACTTTTTGGACAACCGATGTCAGAGACATTATACACCGCGACTTCAAAAACTTTTCTCGGGGCATTGCGGTGTAATCTTGTTGTATAAAAAAAAAGTATTATTATTATTATTATTATTTTTTTTTTCAAATGGTTAAGCAGTTGTCAGAATGAAATTTCATTTTGCGATGTAGATCAAAATAGAAAATCCCTTGAAAAATGATGTTCTCATCGTTTGCATTCCATTGAGAATTTTGCATTTGCATACACCACGTATATGGAAAGTAAGTTGCTACAAAACCCAAGCACACACGTGCACTTGAACGTTTCCTTCCGATAACTAACAAACTTGTTCCCGTGATTAATTGCGAAGAGATTTGCAGCTAAACAGGGTCATGAGATGGACGCATCTTTCCATGGAGCGTTGGCAGCAGCCAATAGGGAGCGAGCAAGAATAGCCCTCGGACAGAGAGGGAGAGAGAGAGAGAGAGAGAGCGGCCGGTAGCATCGAGGTGACGTGAAGCGCACCAAACGAGCATATTACCCATGGCCCAGGGCGTTTGCTCCAAATTGCAAGATTACTTTGGCAAAACCCGATTGCGGGATGTGTAATTGTTTATTCATCGCAGCCCTCTCGTCATCACCCGCAGCGCCGTAAGACGGATGAACTTTGCGCAACTGCGCTCGCACTCTTGTTAGACCGGCTACCGTCTAGTCCTCTGAGACTATACTCCTCGCGAGAGAGCTTGTTCTTCGCGCGGAGATTAATGGCGATCGCGTAATTATAGTCCCGACAATCTGCTTTTTACCCCGCCGAGACAGATCTTATCTCTTTGTTCGCCGCCACCTCTTTTTGCCTACTGCTACTTGATGAGGCTCGCGGATTTTCAGTTCTCAGAGCGTTTTCCGCGCGGTGGAATGAGAGCGCTTTATTCAGCGCGCTGGTTGACGAATTTGTTGGCCCCAAATGGCTTCTGTATCGTGTGTTTATAACGAAGTACACTTGAAGTTTGCACAAAGTCCAACTCGAGAGCAAACTTATACACCAAGAACGTCTAAATTTCATAATAACAATGACGTTGACATAACGTTTGCATTGTACTCCAGGCGAGTTTATCGAAACATTGTTAATTACACGCTTTTGCTTAAGCTGTGATCAACGACCGAACAAGGTTTTGCCGGACATTGCCAACGTTGTTCTGTATTTTGATCGTTACAATTTCAAAGCTGGCGAAGTGCATTTTCATGAAAATTTTATAGAGTGAACTGTAATTCGAAACGGTTTTCACTGATCTGTTGGATTGTTTATTTTTAATTTTCACTGTTAAGAAAACATTTTTGCTGCTCTGTAAAGACTGTATCTTGAACAGTTGGAGTAACTGTGACACGTGGGGAGATATATGAGATATTTTTTTGTTTGAACGCTGAAATGATGTCTGTAATGAATATTTTTTCGTTTACGTGGAGAATGTAAATTTTCATATATATCACTCTCTTCAAATTAATTTTCCTCTAGGGCGTCGGTGCGTTTTTACCCCGAATTTGTGTAAACCAACTTCTCCACCGCGATTGATCGAGGAACTCTTTCGGTCCGTTTAATTTTCATCGGCTCGGTTCGTACACTGCCCCTCTCGAAACTTGTTTAGACAACATCTGCCACTAGCAAAACGACCAGTGCGTAATTTCAATGAAACACAATAAAAGCCAAAGTCCCTTTTGTCCCGGCGTGTTATAAATAATTCGTTCAAATTAAAAGTTACGGGAATCGTATAAATTGTGAGGCCAAGATTAATGCCGGGGAACAAGAAGCAACCACTCGAAAAGCAAAAGCCGACACTTGAACGATCCATTTCGAGACTGCGGAATGAATCATTACTCGCGCCGCGCAGCACGCAATCAAAGAAATCCGGGCGCCCGAAAACCTGGGTTTTATTAATAATAGGCCTGCATGGAAATCTAATTAGAAAAACGATACACCGTTTGCGTGCGACTGTCTGTCAGATGAGCGGACAGGCTACAGACCGTAAGGTTCCCCTTAATTCGTCACTCGGGCTTTCGGCTGCGTGACCGATCGTCCCGGTGTACACGCGTAGGAGGTGTGTACCTAACGTGTCTTGCAGTTGCCATATTTGTCCAATGCATCGCGTTAAACGAAAAGTTATCGCCAAGCCATTAAGTTCAGTTGCTAGATAAAACGTCAACAAATTGTCCCCCCCCCCCCCGAAGTTGTTGCTTTGATCGGTCAACGATCATATCAGAAAGGACAGACGATGTTCGTGAATAATTTATTCAATTATTCTAAGGGAAAAACATTTTCATCAAATTTTCCGCCGGAGTGTATGACAAAAGACAAAACTGCCGGCATCTATTGTGACTGAAGAGTCGACGGAAAGTGGCGATACGCTTGATAGATATCGGGTATATTTTTGGAAGTCAGGATTTGAAAGGGCTTGTCGAGTTTTTTGCGCTCTTTCTCGGGACAAGACAAAACGCCGAGTAAACGGCACAAAGCGCATTAATCTGCTCTCTCACAAGGACACCCCTTTATCACAAACAGACACGCCGCGTTAGCTTTTGATGCACTACGTGTGATACTTTTTTAAAAGCCTCGTACGACAAAAATGAAGGAAGCGACACACGTACGACATGTGCAAGTAAAGGGTAATGCGAAAGGCATTACTGTAAACTCTCGTTTACCCGGAGAGTTAGCATTGTGAAGTGCAGCACAAAGGTTCAGACTAGCTTTAAACGAAAGATCGTATCAAAAACCTCAATGGCGTGTTCCTACGTACGAAATTTCGTAATGTAATAACAAATGAATTTGTAGTTAAAAAAAGAGACGTTTTTAAAAAAGCGGACACGTCAAACGAAAAAAAAGAACAAAAATAACAAGTGAAATAACAGTGTTTGAGTCAAAGAATTGTTCATTTGAAATTTCATCTCGCCCTGTGATCACGTACGGGCGCTGGTGCAATTATTTAATAAATAACTCCAATTAAAACCAGGTCAATGACACTTGCTGTTTAGCCTACTCGCGAAACTTGTTGTCCGCCATCGCACAGTGTGTCATCGCTCGACTTCCAGCTTCACGAGCCAACACTAATTACTTACTCGAGAATAGCTCGAATGAGCTCAAATATTAATTCATAAATCGGTCCTGAAAACGAGATCATTATTCGAGATATGACGAAATTTGTCACGCGAGTTATGTTTACGGTAATTATATCACATGCGGAGTTTCCATAACATTCTTATGAAATATATAATAATCATTTTGACGAAAGTTTTCGTGTGAACAAAATTCATCTAAATGATTTAAATATGCATTTTCAGAAACGATGGGTACCAGTACTTTTACGTGTAGAATAACTACACTGCACTCTGTATTTATATTTTATCTCTTTTTTGTCTTTTTTTTTTTTTTTTTTTTTTTTTTTTGAAAAGCGAAAATATACGTTCCAAGATAATATTTTGCTATGTGTAGGGGAGCGTTAAATTAATTAGATTGACTGGCATGATAAACGGTTTTTTGCATATTCTGTAATATTCATTACCGAGCAGTTAAAAGGAAGTACTCGGTTTAATTTTACTATTCGCAATAGCCGACTTTGATAGTTCAGCCAGTTAAATCATACTTTTATTTATACTTCTAGCACTTTCACGATATCTTACGCATATCTTGATATGCAATTTTTGTACAACGCGAACTGAAATAATAAAACAAAAAGAAACATTAAATAAGAGCGCAAATTAATCTATCGTACCAATTCTTACACGCTTGCTTGCTTTTCTTTAGTTTGACATGACGAAAATTCACGTTTACTCTCAGCATAATAATAAAAATTTTACCATCTCCATCCGAAGAAAGTTCACATTCAAATTACATCCAACACATTTTTGTTTCTTTTTTTTTTTGTTTTTCATACAAAACTTGACGAAAAACGATTCGCAAGATTGACACACGGGGTGATCCTTGCAGGATATTTTTGTAACCGCGAGGCCGATCCGGGGCCGTTGAACTTGGCTCCTTGAAACGCTCAAGTGTAGCGAGTGTCGTGCACTTTGTTTGCAGTGCGCTGCGCGCGTTTACATTCATAATATTTAACCGCGCAAATAATATTCAATGCCCATTATCGGTATTTTGATATTAAATACGAAGAAATAGCGAGGATCAACATAGCGGGGCCGAGTGTGTGTGCTTGTGCGCGTTGGCTTGGCCTTTCTATGCTAAACGTATGCGCGACAACGCAAAAGGTATAAAAGAACGAGAAGCAAGCGCGAAAAAAAAGATAATCTAAAATAATGTTACGTAATAGACTGAAGGCACAAAGCGAGACGAAATTTATACTCTGTGCTCGGGCGCATCGAGTGTACTTTATCGATCATCGTCGAACAACTTGCTCGGACGAGCACTTTAAGCAGCCATCGATGTAAGGCCTCGTAGGATCGTCCGTGAATCATGCGCGACTCGTTTATATGCAGCCGGTAATGAAATACAGTCGGGAATTTAAAACTATCCATCCTGACAAATATAGGGTGTGTGCCAATAACAACGCGCCCACGTGATCCCAGAGAGCCAGTGCGTACATCTTTGTGTGCGCGTCTCTCTCGGCTACCAAAGCTCTGATCCGCTCGCTTTGATATACACACGCGCGTTTCTGAGTTGTGCGAGAGCGTTATAAACGCCGTGCAATTACAGCAGCTACAGTTGCAACCAACACACGAGCGTTACCCCCGATCGAATTTCGCGTCGTGCAAAAATGCACGCCATGTTAACTGGCCGGTTCGATGTTTTAATTATCGCCCGATTTCTCGGTCGAGACACGGGTCATGGGGTCAGTGCCGCGCTGATTGTCGAAAGCGAACAAATAAAAGATCGCCTCGACCGACGCGCCAAACAAACCTGTTAAAAATAGCAGGTGGTATGAAATTCACTTGTATTAATGCGCCCGTTGTCACTCGCGTACACTTCTAATGAGGAATGCGATCCGACAGCATTGCCGAGTTGCTACCGGGCGCCAGATACAATGTATAACATCACACGTTCTTGCTCAAGGCGTTTCGGCCGCAATTTTTAGAGGTGTGCATCGACCATTTATAGCGCCAAATTTATATGTTTTGCAGCGAAAAAGTGAAAGCCAAAACCAACAGCACCCGGCGGGGTACAGTCAAACAGCCAAGGTATAGAGTGTAGTTTTTTTTTTTCGTCATTTTTAACCTTGATTTTCCTTTTCGAAGCATCAATGTCTTCTTGCGTGAACGGACTCTCCAAATTTGAATAAATAAAACCTTTTTATTTGGACTTATTTTGAAGTAAATTTTTACTTATTTTACTCAAAACTGTCCTCAAAATAATATAGTGTCTGCTTAAACAACTGGGTTGTTTTTTTTTTTTTTTATAATTGAATAAAAAAACTAATTTTGATGAAATTAAATTATTTTAATTACCGATTTTACAATGGTAACAGCTGTTTGACTGAACACTTCAGGTTTATAATTTCACGAATTTTTCTGAGTGAAATGAAAGAGAGTACCGTCTGAAGTTGGTTGTAGTTTTTGCCTGGGAACTAAAAAATCGTCGTATCATCTGATTCATTTTCTGATAATTGATCATTCAGTTGGAATCAACGCAGATTGCACAGTTCTAAGACCGTCCCTGTTGTCCGTGCGAGAATTCGGTCGCAGAGATGAAGAGCCCGTTCCCAGGGTCCGGCTAATCAAACGAGCTCAGGATTGCATGTAATGGGGCTCTCGCACTCGTGTTTGCTACCGACAGTGATTGCACACAAACGCATGAATAATTGACTGGAAAAGACTCCATGGCCGAGCAAATGAAGCAAATTGAGCATCATCCGTCGGCTCAATAATTCGCCTTACTTTACGCACCGTCTGCTCTTGGGACGGAGCGTCGATTTCATGACTCCATGAGAGAGGTACAAGTGCGATGTGTTTCTCGCTCTCCAGCAACCACCTTTGCGCAACCTGCCCTCTGTGCCCAAATTGCGGCTCCAACTTGCTTGGCTATGCTCTTTAATTAGCCATTGTGGTGTGTCCCAGCCACCAGAGCTCTATAGTTACGACTACGTAATTCGCTATTCTTAGTGAAATTCCCCGGATATTCGAGAGTACCATTCTCACTGATGTACTCCTCGCACGTCCTTCATGGAAGAAATATCTAATTTAGGCGCCTCTATCACCAATTTTCGCTATCCGCATCTTCAACAACCCTCGACGATATTCCTTTATACTTAAAATGACACTTTACCGCCACGTTATTAAGCACCCTCACAGCTCAGATTCAACGGTCATCCATTTTATTTGTAAATCCTCGGAATTTGTCAACTAATTACAAAATCCAGATCAAAAGTCAATCCCATAATATAATTGGCTGTATGAATGTTTATTGTGGTTGTAAAAAAGAAATAAGTAAATAAATAAAAGTAAAATCAAAGACACAAAGTGTTAAATGCGAAATGAAATGTGTGGGTGGTTGATCAAATGACATGCAAGTTCGTTTGCAATGATTGTCACGAGTGTATATAGTTTTGGCGACTTCACAAAAGATGAATTCGCATGCACGCCATCAGAATGTATTATCTACAGCATGCGCGAATCAAATTTAGCTTCCTCGTCTTCGTCTTCTCGGGGCATGAAGAACAATGGACCCATTTGCCGTAGGAAATACATATTACTTAGCCCCCGTTGGACTTGGAATATAAATGATTGCAAAATAAACAGTCGAATCAAATGAGACTATAATCGAAATACGCCGGTTGCATCAGCTTTAATTGTTTGCAATTGTTTGCGATGTTGCAGTCAGTTGTAGCCGACAGATGGATTAGCATAAAATGCTCCATCCCGTTATTCTTTTGATGGCGATCGCTTCATTTGAATGCTAAACGTTATTGACGTTTATCGTTTTGTCTACTTTTGTTCGCCGGTGTCATACAATTCAACGATACACGACTCTTAATTCGTCGCTCGGATGCAAATCTGCATACTATATTGAAAACAAAAAAAAAATATATAAATAACAACACATCATCGCACTTTATTTTCTGTTGAATGAACAAAATTTACGAGCGTGAATGAACAACTTGCGCCCCTTTTGAAAAAAAAATAAATTGAACGTAAATTAATTACCGTCAATTCATCCAAACAAAGTACAACGGACTCGTAAATCAGGGAATGAACATATCAAAAATCTGTGCAAAAAGCATTGAGCCGAGAATGAAGCGATTAAAATAGCAGCGGCATAAATTTCGCCGCGGTAATTGTTTTTGTAACAAATTAGTCAGACGGAGGATCGGGACGTGATAAATGTAACAAGTAAGGCGATCGATCAAGAGGACCGGGGGTGAATAATGAACGCGAGCGATTGACACGATTGGAACGTAATAAGAATACCATCAACGCGGTTTCCGGCGCTTCTAATTATTTCGGTGCCAATTAGCAGAAACGATCGAAAGTGTCGCGGAGGGTGGAAGAAGGAAGAAGGGTGCAGGGGGGACCAGTTGGTCATAAGCGCACGTCGCCTCCGGGCCAAGAGAGCATCGCGCTCGCCCTTGGCCGGCGCGCTGCCATATTGATTCGAGGCAGCGCAAAACAACCCACTAACCGCCGCGCCATTAACTGTAATGCGATGCTTTCTTACACGATAGAAGCGGTAATCTCGGCGCCATTAAACCAGCAACTTTATGCTCGCACGGCGCAACGCGAGCGCATCAAGTTCCCTCTTTGGCGAGCGTGGCAAACGCTCGCCGCACTGCGAGCAAAGAACCGAACCATAAACCGCGCATTTACGGACCTAATAACCGGTCCAGTCGATTTGCCGCCTCCCCCCGTCTGACCGGACTTTTCTTACAATTAACATTGTCGTTTCAGCCGAGCTAAAACACGAGAGGCAGATTCGCCGCGCCTCCGCGAGGGCTTATTAATAACTGAACGCCCGCGATAACCGATGGTGCGGCGCGCGCTACCAACTGGTTCTTTTTATCGCGACGCCGCGGTTCGTACGTTTTTATCGCATTATGGTGCCGATAATTAGGTTTTGTCGCTAATTAGAGGACGTATTTATTGCCCGGCAAAGAGCGGTTTGATCGTTGGCGCGGATTTACGTGACATGCTCCTTCGGTTGCGTTTATATGGTATCCATTTTTTTTTCTCTTTCACCAAGGAGATACTATTTTTATAACCATCGAGATGTTTTAATTATCATGTAAATATTTTAATACGGATAATTAAGCGAAAATGTAGTACCGAACGGGTGTCGCTAATTAGGCAGAATATATTGTTAACCTCGTGTCGATGGAGAGTTTTCAACTTTTTTATAGCATTTTTTTCTCTGATTTCAGATCAAAGGTACCTTATTTGGCGTTATTGTGAAACACACGTGCTCGAAGGTGTCTTCGGAGGTTTGGTTTTTTTGAATCTTATTCAAGCAGGTGGATACCCCAAGGTACATACTTAAAAACGCCTTTTTAATGTTTATTCGATTTTAAATTCAACAAGTATACTTATTTGTTCTTTTTTTCGTGGAACTAGTTCTCCATTGAAATATACATTGGAAATATTCCAATTATTCGCACGTTACATCGAATCGTCTCTCGGCTTTAAATTACATTTTGCGTACTTGCATGCTCAAATAAACGAAAATTGCATTTGCCATCATTAAACATGCTGGAACTACATTTCAACGTTCGAAAATATCGAGAGTATATCTTTAATTATCGCGTTGCATTCTGATTTCAAAGCAAGAATCAATAAAGAATCCCGGGTAAAATTCTATGACACGTTATCTTCTATTCCACATATAAGAAGCGGGGCATAAAAATTCCAAGCACGGGCTTGAAATATACCGCCGTATAAGTTATTCAAGAAATTCCTTGGTAACGAGACCAATTGAAATATAAAATGTAATACTCCAACCACGCCCGAGGCGGTAGTTAGCGATAAGTTCGATTCAACTTACTACAATTATGCCGAGTGATTTGTTGTGCTACTCGCATCAGCCGTGCGATACTTTCAATGTCCATCTAAACACATTTATTCACCGTCCGACCTCTGGCTGAACTTCGTGCCAGATGTCCGCGACAAATGAAAGCTCAATTAGCACGCACACGATCTAAGCGTGTGCCAAAAAATGAAAAAAAAAAAACAAAAAAAAAAAAAACATAATAGGAAATGTTGTTGTCTAAATGCAAACTCAACTGATTCAGCGAATTGAGGTCTCCCTGGTATTCTAATTCGATAAGGTGTATAATAAGCATGGTTACATACATGCACTGTTTCGCGAATCCTAAAAAGATTAAACTTTGACAAATCGCTTGACCGCCGGCGTAATTGCATCGTATTTATCTTCGCCGTGAATGGCGCGTATGAAACCTTCAAATATTAGCGGAATAATTTGCCGTGCGCGAAAAAAGACTTCGAAGCTATTTGTTCCGTGGGATGAAAATTACAAAACTAAATTGCGTTAAAATTTTTGTGAGAGACCAGAACTCGACTATAACAATTCATGGAAGCAAAAACGCGATGAATAAAGGGGGGAAACATGTCTGCTCGTACAAAAAAAAGATCTTTTCGTCATGTTTATTTACTCACGATGCCGCGCGCTGTGAGACAAAAATACGCGATTTATATACTAATGAACATTGCGCGCGTATTCAATTTTGCCGCGTGCTTTTTTGTTGCATTTAATATTTGTAATGAACTTTTTCCCACGACTGCCTTTGGCATTGCTATCGCGATGCAATTGGTTTTCCCTGAAGCTTTTCAAAGTTGCACCCGCGATCGATAGCTTATGAACGTGGCAAGCTTTCTGAAAGCCAGACGTCTCCCTTTGCGTAGGCTAATAGGACGCCCACAAAAATCTTCTTTTCTCTTTGCAGTTCGACAATGATTCGCGCATACCACTGCAAATTCAGTGCGCGCTTTTATGATAAAATAAGTCCCTTATGAGCGCTCTGCTGAAAAGGGCGAGAGATAGATAGAGAGAGAGAGAGAGAGAGAGAGAGAGAAAAGATTGGGAGAGAAAAAAACTGAACATGCATTTTTGCGATATAATGTATGCGCAAAGCAGACGTTTTCACTTAACGTCGACGAAATTCGAATCATTGAGCACATTTAATCGATATGGCTCTTGCCATGAGAGATATCTTATATCTCTTTCATATCATACACTCCATGAGAGTGTATGATATGAAAATTTCCTGAAAGTATATTATACACACTAAAAGTCATGATCATTTTTTTTCTGTTTAAATGTAGAAAAGTGCATCTTTTCAGAGCGAGAAATTTCTAATCAAAATTATTGTTTGAATGAGATGTAACTTTCTAATCGCGGTGTTGGTGTGCGAAAGTATAGAAACACAGTCATCCGAGATATCCTAACGTGTTGATTTTTATAAATACGAGTAACCGTTGTGCGAGGTATTTTTTTCTAAAAAGCTGTGGAAGTGATACTCGACCAAGTTGAAAACCTATGTAAGTGAAACACGCAAACGTTCTCACCGAATGTCTGCGAGTTTCGAGTCAATGAACATCTTTAATCCGCGCGAAGTCTCGTAAGTTGCTATTATCGTATTTGCATATGCGCGTATCTTAACGCTGTGCCGGCTCCGTTCTTACGCTACGCCTTAGCCTGGAAAACTGCAGCTTAGAGACCGTGCTGGCGATAAGAATCGTCATTTATGATACTCCGATTGACGTTTCCTTTTGCGATACTTTTGTAAGAATCATATTGAATAATTATCTCGAAGCATTATCCAACTATATTTTAGCAATTATGTTTTTATTTCAGTGAAATTTTTCATTTTACAATTTTTTTGAATGAAAACAAAATCTAAGTCAGTATTTATTTTAAATGTAACAAAAATAATATACGAAACAGAGTTGTTTGAAAAATAGGGCGCCTTGTGCAAAGTGAAACCCAAATGTAATCTTTAAATATCACGTTGCATCGACGAAACAAATATATCCTGCAAAAATTTGCATCATAACGGTATACCGCGGTGCACGTATATGTTTATATTTCAGACGGAATCTGATGCGGGATACCGATGCGCTTTTAGCAAACCTCTTTGTTAGTGCTCACTCGCGTATGTTTAAAAGCGTTAGCATTTATTATAACAACTAAACTGGAACACGCTTCACAACACTTGACGACGCAGAAAAAAAAAATAATGCCTACAAACACGTTACCAACAGCCGCGACAATTTTACGAGGTTGAAAATAAAAAAAAAAACAAATATAACAAAAACAACAACCAAAAAATAAATATGTCATAAAAGTCGTGGCGCGCAATAAAAAGTGTATATTAATCAAAAGTGTTCGCTCGCAGACGAAAAACGCGGAATCAACATTTCCGACTACCCAATTATCCGACTTGACAATCCGTAAAGTAATTTTCGGTAATGGATTTTCAATATCGCCGGAGAGCCTTTCGATGTGTCAACCTCAACTTGGGAAACAGCCGCGCGAATATTTGGCACAATAATGTGTTCAAAATAATGGATTTTGACTTTAAATGTAACAGTAAACGTGACAAATGGATTGCCGGCGCGACAATGTATCGCGAAACGTTCACGAATGGCGAAAATGCAAATCTGGATACTTGAAAAATGCACGCACCGGGAAGCACTGAGTGCCCGCCATGAAAAACTGCGGCTGCCGGCAATTATCATGCACACAGTGCAGTTTACATAGTACGCGGTGGAGGAGGGGAAGGATTCGTCGACCTGATATATCGGCTGCATAAAACGCGATAATATTATAACGCGCATACCGCATGGACAAAAGTCGCTGGACGCGCGATGTCTATCGGCCTAGCTTTTAAACTTGGCTAGGTCGCGTATCCGCTTTCTCGCATTGCAAAGCTATAACAAAGTCGCCAAATCCCATTGTGTTACTTATCTGGCGCGCTCCGCGTCACACGGGCGTAACCACCTTTATTTCCAAGGTCGACCTTTTTGTCGCTCCCATTTTCGTTTGGTGTGCTCCACACCGCATCTTCACGGTGCATAACAACCCAGCGATCTGCGAGCAACTCTAGCCTCTATCTCTTTTAATGCGTCACGATGAACTCATGAAATTCTAATCCGCTATCGATTTTTGAAGGAAAAACGATTGTTTCGTAAAACAAGGTTAGAATACATATTCAAACGTTCGAAAACAAAAGAATTCAAAATAGTTTCGTTTTGTTGGAACTATTTGTTCGAAGGCGAACGAAATTTAACGGACATTTATTTGTTTGATCTTAAATGCATCTATTGTGGTTTCGAAAGTAAAAAGCTCTGTAATTTTCCAGTCCTGAAATTCGAAAACTTTCACATAAGCACGTATAATCAGTTTAACCGACAATTGAGCTTTAACGCAAAAGTTCACACATAAAAGTTGTTTACTGATAAAATACACATTTTCCACCTTTTCTTCATTTAATATTCATTAGGTTAATACGCTCTTCTCTCGACTCTTTCAGTGCCAACTGCACTTTACTCTGCTCAAGTTTCAATCCGCCGTATTCACACTTGCCATATCCAACCCATTTGTCTGTAGAAAAATATTACCTTTTTATAATTTAGTTTATTAAAAAAGCGTTATAAGTGAATCGAGATGAAATCTTTTTACCGACTGTGCTCACATCTGGCTCAACCAAGTTATTCCACTCATGTCCCACGTGTATTGATCTCTGCCTCCATCCAGGTTTGAACGAAAAAAAACATGCCCTGCGAAAAAAGAGGATTGCGTTGAAGATTACCTCGAATTAGGCATTTGTTGATAAACTCATTTCGCAAAGTTAATTGAGAAGCAAAAAAAAAAAAAAAAAACATCTGTGATGCTATATATGCTATACGTGACATTGAATCGCTGGTAATTTACTAACAATCACTCTGTATAGCAACATATTTACTGCATATATGGTAACCTATATGCGGCACTTATGGAATATATATATGCAGTAATTTATTGCAGTTTTCTATAATGTGTCCCATATTAGAAGGATTAACAAAGATTTTTTTTTATTCAAAGAGTATCATGTATTGTTTCATGATAAAGAGACAACGCAACGCCTTTACGCCATTTTCTGTACTTGGACACTGTCCAGTCTCCTAATATATTTCATCATTCCAGCTTGATGATGGATTTGTATAATAAATACATGATTCACAGAACATAATCCTTATGCTAGTTTTCTTAATAATATAGAACGAGGATTTTTTTTCTTCTGATGAATGACAGCGACATACATGAATGACAGCGGCACACTCCCATAACGAAATCGAATAACTTTCATAGCGCGAGTGAGATCAACTTGCAAATAAATAACTCTATTAGACTTTCTCGCAACTCGGGGACAAGAAAATCGTGCGATTAATTAATCTCCAATCGTAAAAGATCAATTAAGAATTTACGAGTGCTTTCGCAACGCACTTTTTTTATTAGCGCGGAGAACAAATGCATAATCGCGCGCGGTCGCAGTTGAGCAATAGCTGTCGCACCGAATTATTAAAACACTCCTATCAAGCCAAGGAACTCGCTAAATACATTATTTATTGGCCTTAAATGGCGCTCGGATAATGCGCTGGCTTGACGCGCACCGATCGTGAAATAAATTTTATCGTCCCACATAGCTGCATCACAAATTGTCATATCCGTGGATTGATTCACACAACGGTTCTCGCCACGGATAAAACGCGGCCCCACTTGTATACACATCGCGATCATAACCTTGTGAAAAAGCGATATTTGTTGTAAATCTTGGCTGCGCGTTGAATTATTTATCAACCTCTGTATCGGTATCGATTTATTTCGTAGGGATATATTTTGAGGTCTTTTGTCGTACGCCGTAACTTTGACGTTGATGTTGACTATTCTTGAGAAAAAGAGATGAATTTATCACGCAGGAAAAGTATGTTCCAGCGCGAAATTGGGTCACACGACTAAGTAATAATCGCTCAACGTCAGAAAACGTACGCTGTCGGTGAATTTGCGAACCGCTCGATAGGTGTACTTCCCCGGGCGCCGCTCAAGTCGCTCAACTTGTAACCATGCGCGCCCAAGTTAAATTGTGTTTCACGTGCTGGCGTTGTGCGAAGACGCCGGCGGTATTATTTCCGGGGCCCATCACCTCTGCAAATTTAATTACATGCGCGAGAGCTTTTCGCTCGGCCGCTTAGCGCCTCCCGCTTGTTTTTTTTCTTCGTTTCCATTTGCTTATCGCCATTCATACGGGCTTATGTTTGATGTATGAATCTCTGACCCTGATTGTCTTCGAGACACTACATATGTATTTCTCGTATGGGAATAATTCAGACCCCATTCCACAGGGTACCGCGATTTTTCTGTAGACTTTCTTTTTTTTCTCTCTCTCAATGGGTCTCCTCTCGCGCGTCTCGTCGAGCCTTTTTGCACGAGTTTTTCTCTTATAAATTATGGAGTTCTCCTTCAAGGCTTGCTCCTTTTTAAAACTTTTTCGGGCTAGCTTGTTAATAATTTATTATTCAACCTCAAGGTCCCGATTGAAATTTTAAACTCAAAAAGTTCATCTTGTTTTTGTTGCAAGAAGCAGAGATTATTAGTCGAGTCATTATATTAGACAAGTTCGACTTCATTTGTTTTCACGGATTTCATTAAAGCCAGGCGCTCGTGACTTGTATCAGCATTCAACGGGACTTAGTTTGATATATGAACCCCAGTCGGTGACCCAATTTGCGACAGGTGCCTTAATTTTAGACCACTGCCGCGGCAAAACTGGCTAGTTTTGTTGATACCGCCTAATCACTCGAGTCAACAGAACGTGTATGTTCTGTCATTGAACTGTAGACGACGTGCCAAAAAGGCATTGAATAGAAATTGGTTGTTATCACTTTTATTCGGTTTGCTTTGTTAATAAGGAACTTCGCACCGATGGGTTCTCATCGATGTATTCGAATCATTTGCATGTATTCATAAGTGCCTCCTAATGGACAGGTGTCAAAAGTTAAAGGTCGAAAAATCCGCTTTTAATGAACTTTCGAGAGGCAATAATTTACACCGAGCCGTCTCTCATCGTTGGCCTATCGAGTGGTGTCCATCAAACCGAAAGTCTCACAAAGTTCCAAGTAATTCTTGAACGCTGAAGAAAGTTGGGAATGAGAATTGATTTGAAATTGGGCATAAAGATTTCAATTCGCCTATCACTTTGCAAGGACAAATTTGTTCAGGGAATGGAATCGTCTTGTTAGTGCGGGGAATGTGCGTGGATGTAATTTTTCCATCGAACAATGAAACACTACGATCGGTATACCTTTATGAACTTGGGACTACGGTCGGCTGATTGCAAAATCATTCGATGCCTTTATTTATGACTTTCGTACGGTACGTTCATGTCGCGCGGCTAAAACAGTGTCAATGGGGCGTTTATTATAAAGTTCAATCGGTTGACATGTAGGTCAGAACAAACTACACGAGCGATTATAATTTTAAATTTTGCGATGCTGTTGTTACGTAACCTAATTTCCTGGCTCCTTTTCACAACCGCAGATGTAATGGAAATAATAAAACGCCGGCTATGAGATTCGCACGATACTATTTCATGCAGAAGTAATTTACAAGACGTGTATGAGCGAAAATCTCCGCGGTTTCGCGAAATGTATGAAACTGGTTCCAAAGTATTCAATTGTAATGCGTCTACATATATAGACGTAATTTCAGCGGCTCTTTCGAATGCACGGCCAGGATTCATTTTAAGAAATCGTTTATCATTTCTATATTACGAACTTTTCGCAAAACGAAGCGCTATTCTCCTTTAAAATTCCTTTCCGTGCAAGTGCTAAATCAAAATTCGCAAACGCACACCTCGCTTCCAATCGGAGCTGCAGCAACGACCGGACGAAGGTATATAATATCCGCGCGCTTTTATTTATTCAAACGCATTTAATTATCGCGTCCGGGCCATCGGACTTTCATGCAGCAAGGTGGCGCGCCAACTCCTGGGAATTTTAATGTTTCTAAGCGCAAAGCCTGGCAGCGACACCGAAAGTTAATGGAATTTCATGAAGCGTAAAGCAAAATGCGGCACGCTGGAAATATCCCGGACTCGTTCCAAGCGACAGTGCACATTTCTTTTCGTGTCGTCCTTTTTCGTGTGTCTCGTTTCTTGCCGGGGCGCTTCGCGATCCTTAACGCCCTCGAAAACTTTCTCCGCGCACTTTTGTGTGCTTTCAAATATGCCCACCAGCGCATAAATCGCCCTCTCGGAAACCTGCAGATATATCTGGCAGCGTCACCTGACATCTACCTCGCGCGGTGACTGATGTCGGATTTGTCCAGAAAGGGTTGGTCCCCTCGCGTCTGCTTTCCTGAATCCTTTGTGCGCCACGTCGGATTTATGGCTCCTTGCGATGAAGAAGTATGCTTTATTTGACTCTAATCTCGGATCATTAATGTACATCGCGCATCTTTGTGCCCGCGAGTACTCGACGAAAAGACCAAAAAAAAAAAAAAAAAAAAGAAGAAACGAGTGTTCATAAATCACTGAGTGCACCGCGTTGAAAGATATTTTGAGAGATATTATTGTGCCGGAACGGGGGATTGTGTTCCTCTTTTTCCCGGTGGAATGCGCGCTGCTTGTTTCGAGTTTAGAGACCCGTTTTTACGGCGGGCACGTAAGTTTTGAGAAAAGAAAAAAGGGGCGCGCGCTATCTCGAATCGACGGTGCGCGCTTTCGGCTACAACGATCGCACACACACGTGGAGCCGCCGGAACACCTCGCGTGATTAAATAGTTGTTGCCCGACCAATCAACTATTGTAGCAACCAGTCGTTGTGTCAAGTTACGATCTGCAAAATGTAATATCTCGGAAATCAAATGGGCGTAATAATTGTGTGTGCGTTTCCGCGATAAATCAAAACGCCTAGTCGCTTTTTCGAGCAGTCCTTGGAACCTGGCCAATCTGATGCTTCCAAGCATCCTTGTCGCTGAGAGATAAGGGAGTTTCCGTCGTATGGTACTCTTCACGAACCAAAGACCGAAGGGTTACACTCCTAGTTGGATTAATATTTTAACAGCTACGCATACCCGCCGCTCGATGGGTCTTTAAAAATGGCTCTCTGATTTGCAAGTTTGCTACCGCTGTGTTATTTCGCCGCTTTTGATCTCCAATATTCAACAAGACTCGATTAGCCATCAGAAGTTATCTCAACATTGATTACAAATTGACATTGAGATTTTGTTTTTACGCACAAAACTCGAGGAATCATCCGAAGCACCATCGAAGGTTTCTTCGTCGCAGCAGATGAAGCGAAAAAGGAGCCTTTCTGGAGCCTCTCTGCGACAGTTGAGACCACTCGAGCGACAAAGATTGAAGTGCATTCCAGATCAAAATTAACATCAACAGCAGGCAATTTGCATGGCCGACACACGATCCCTGCGAGCGTTGCACCTCGACGCGCGGATTGCAAATTTCTTGCCGGATACTTTTGATCTCTCTCGGGGTGGCTTGAATATCGCGAGCCGCGAGTACACTCTGAACTCTCTTGGGGGCTCGGGTTTGAAGTGGGCCGAGTGGAGCTAATAACTGCGCAAGATTAAACCAGCTTTGTTTGTCAACAACTGGTGGAAGCGCATTAAACAATTGTGTAGCCCTCGGCTCGCCTCAAAGTGGCCGTCTGTGCGCTCGTCTCGTTTTCATTAGTGGACTGCAAGCGGCCGGGCACCTGCAAGACGATGCCCGGGATTGCGATCGCGTCCGTCAGCGTGGACACGTTGCAAACGATGTTCGGCAATGGATAGCGCTCCCACAAGTGCACGCTTGTGCATACCTCGGACTCTTGCTATCGAGGCGAGCACGAAGCCAAAAAGACGCGAACGAGTAAGAGGAGGAAGGGACGAGCGAGTTACGAGTTGCCAGGAGTGCGATAGCGGCCGAGGTAGTCAAGAGATAAGTGTACAATGGCAAGGAAGCTCGGGCTCCGTGCTTGATAAGATCGGGTTGGTCATTACGAGTGTCTCGCAGCGGGGGACACTGCCTGGACATGTCGGGCTTTCGATTCTCATCCGCAGAGAGCGCGCGCTTTTATTCCCCTCGGTTGATTCCCAGCCGCGCGCTCCCTGCTCTTCGGGTCGGGCACAGTTTTTTTCTCCACGGTGTATCAAAATGAAATAAATATGAGCGCGCAAGAACATGACGCCACGCGAAATAATAAGCAAAAGGAGCTCGATCTGATGCCGTGCACGGTCCGGGGCGACACTCTTCGCTCTTTCTTTCTCTTTCTCTCTCTCTTTCTCTCTCCCTCTTGCTCTCGCGCTCCTTCTTTTCCTCTCTTTCTCTCCGATCGAATTGACGATTATTGAGATTCCGTTTTTATTGCTGCCGAGGCACGCCGATGGCTCTCGCGATCACACACCCGCGTTTATAAATCATCCGCCGGGGACAATTACTTTCTATCGCGCGGCCCAATCTGCCGAAACATTCGTCCGGGTAATCCCACAAAAGGCTCGCGCTGTAACCCGTCCGTAACATAAAGTAACATATATTGTTCGCCTACGTATGTATAGTGTATAAGCCCGAACTTGAATGCGTTTCGGTGCTCACTTCAATTGAAGGAACGCCCCGTGTTTTTGTGCCACGCTAGTGTCTTGCGTTTTATACGCTCGGCCTCCTTGTCCGATGGTCCCCCATCGCGGATTAATGCGCCGGTGAATGTGCCCGTTAAAGTATTGAAGCTTTCCTCGCTCGCCGACGAAGTCGAGCTAAACAACGACGGAAAGTGAAACAACGCCTGGGGAAAATGCGCCAAGGGTCGCCAGAAAAAGTGCAACCCGGCGGCGTCTATTTAGGATGCGAGAGCTGACAGCCGCGCCGGCTACGTGAAAAATTAGAAGACGCGACAAAAAGCGGATTCTCCATTTGGGCGAAATCCTGCTACAATCCTGATATATATTTTATAGGCATTACCGAAGACGGTGCCGCTTGGTACGGAGTAATCTGTGAAAGAACTGGATTTATAGAGTGTGAGGCGAGACCGAGAAGGATAAGTGAGAGAAAAAAAAAAGAAGGAACCGAGGAAAAAAAAACTTAAGAAACGCAACGCCTCTTAGCAGGTGAGAACGTTTGTCATTGCTATTTGATCATTTCCGTTTAACCATTTTTTTTTTTACATTCTTACTCGATAACTGCCGTTTCAATGCGGTTATTTATTTCCCACCTTTTATTACTCTCTTTGATCAATTGGATAAAAAAATAAAGGACGAGGACAAAAAACTATCGCAGTACAGTTAAGATTTTCTAAACGTTTTCAATCTGAATATCACAATGATCTCTAATATTACTTCCTGCAACGTTCATAGTATCTCTAATCTCTTCGATCATCCTAATTTGAATTTTACAATGTAACAATCATGTGTTGGAGGCGAGATGATGCGGACAATGCGAGAGTCCAGAATAAGGACAAAAACAGGACGAGCAAGACACCAACACCTCGGTGCAGGTGAGAACGTACGCCGGTCGAATGGATCGTACAAGTGGTACTGCTGCATCACGATGGTCGATATCCCGTCAGCGTGACGCGTCTAATGGGTCTTCGCGCTGGCCGAAACATAAGTCGGGACACGTTCCATGCAGCTGGACAATTGTCTGGCCTCGCAAAGAGGATCGCTTATTGAAAAAAAAAAAAAAAAAAAAAAAAAAGGAGTGAGCTCTTTTTAGGCACGCAATTGACGTGGCCTTGATCGCACGACGAATTACAGACTCAACGGCTGAACGTCGTAAATCGTCGATGGAGCATTCACATTTTCTTCAAGGATACTTGTTAATTACGGAGTATGTACTTCCACGCGGGATGTAAATTACTCGCCGGGGATATTCACGCCCATCGCTCGCTCGAGTCGCAGAGTTTCTTGCATCGGCAGCGTGTGAGAGATAGCCGCGCAAAATCCATCGATTTACAACTTTTCGGGGCGTCGATGGACCCGCAGATAAAAATCAACGATCTTCGCAAAACAATGGCCACCACCGATCAACGATGTAATCGTCCAATGACTCGTGTGGTCCTGACCGCCGAAAGGTTAACGGCCCAATGCACCAGCTCAGCACTGAAAATCTATTAGACGACATTAAAACGTGTTAATAATTCATGATAAACAGGAAGCCGCGACTATGAATTTAAATGAAAGATTTTACCGGGTACATAGGTTAAAAAATGCAGCACGACCAATTACGCGGACATTATTTTTATCGCCGAAGCGGATTAATTAAATCGTTCAAAAATCGGTTATTGATGCGATCTAACGTGCAAACGTGTAATCATGTCGCTGATGCAAACAGGATCGAACTGTAACTTATTCTATCAATTATTACATTAAGCACCTCGCAGAGAGATTAAAATTTTATGATGATGAGTATTTGAATGCCTACCGTTCCCTTTATCTTTGCCAATAACTTGATATCATTTTTTTTGATATCATTCGATTTATAGAGTTGAATCGCAGATATCGCGAGAGACCTGTTTCATTTTTAATTACTGGAAATTATTCATGTTCGTCCAGTCGGATATCGAAAGCTTATTTATCATAAATCAAATTTTTCGTTTCAACAGTTTGAAAAAAAAAAAAAGAGGATGTGAAAAGAACGATTTTTTAATCTGCACTCTCCTCTTTTTTCATTCCCACTGCATATCACTTTAAAACCAAGAGATTCGTCGGATTCTGTGTGACCTATATTTACTCGTAAAAGGCTGAACTTCTTCGCTTATTATGCTGAATTACCATATTCCATTAAAGTGTAACTTCAATTTGATCCAGCCTCCTGAAGAAAGAATGCATTAAAATGACCACCAAAAGAGACAGTTGACGATGAAATCTCGTTCTCTCTCGAATTTTTATTCCAGTTTTTACTTTTAGAAATCAAAATTAATACCAAGAATAATTTTATACCACCGCGTTGCATTGAGTCCGAGATGACTATCATCTTTATTGTGACAGATTGCTTCTAATCAATGTTTAATTAACGGCAATTGAAAATTGTCGCTTTTTTTCATTAAAATAATAATTAATGAATAGCAAAGCAGCGCTCATCAATCATACTAAAGATAATTTGACGTTTTCGATTCGCAACTGATTCAATTATTTATTACTCCCGGTTTTTTCATGACCAGTTGAATACGAAAGTTTTTTTCAAATTGTCGAGAGCATTTTTGTTGAAACTTAATTAAATGAAAATTGATCCGCAGAAAATAATGCCCGCCGTTCATCTTAGACGTTCTCAATGAATAGATCAAAAACTGATTTAAGAAGGAATTTCAGCGTGGCAGATATCGTTCGACGTATGCTCGGCTGCTAATTTCTTCGGCTATTAGTTGCGTCTCTGAATATAAATCGAGCTATTAAGAGCGAGACGAGGAGTTACGCCAGCGGCTTATGCTTGCAGGACCATGCATGCAACGATACGTATATAACGATACAGCTCGGAGTAATAAGCGTCGTTACACGCTTGTAAATGGGCATGTATAAATCTATACACGATTTGGCATACGAAGAAGACGTCGATTTAATTGCAGCTAGATCCACACTTGACATCGATATCGCGAACACTGACCAATTCTTTTTTTTTTTTTTTTTTTCTAACTTTTTTCCCTCTCTCAAGTCGTCTCATCTCGTCCGTTCAAATTCATCTCGCCGATCCTTATCAATGGCTCGTAATTTCGGCTTTCATTACCGCACGACCTCTTCGCCGTTAAAAATGAACCTCTCGTAAGTTAACGAACGAAACTCCGCCCACAAATTTGCCGTACACGCACGGGGCATTCATAATGATGAATACGGTTGGCAAAAAAATTTATCTCCGCGAGGTTGGCACACCTGTTATTGTGTTCCCGGCTTGTTTACAGTTACAAATGCAGACGATTTGTAACGCCCGGGCACAATTCGACGTCGCTTTGACGAATGCATTTATACGTTCCCCTAATGTCGAACTTGTACCGGTCGAGAAAATTGATGCGTGATAATCTATTACCTCATGATGCGGCTGGAAAAAATTTGCCAGTTGAGCTTGGAAAAAGATTAAACTATTGCGAGTTTCAAAAGCTAACCTTCGGTAATTTATCTGAATATGATCCTGATGAATACCCGCTGATGAGCTTTTCGTAACACTCGGAGGGATAGTTTAAATAACTGAAATAAGAGTCCCTTAAAGTGATGTACATCCGGTTGCAAAAGAAAATAACAAAAAAGAATGAAATTTCATTATAAACTTCTTCGTTCAACGCACGTCTTGCAGCCTCGCTGGCTGAAGCACTTTCAGAGCTTCGTGTGTCATTGAAGACTTAACGGGTGCTATCGAGGTTTATAAAAGCGTAAAATGCGTTTTTCGTGACGTGACTAGTATAATCGAAAGCATGAAGATAATTTCAATTGCGACAATCCCATGTAGGAGTCAAACTGAGAACAAATTAATTCGAGTCATCAGAGTGAATGAAACGGACAATTATGTCATTTCTTGGACAGTAAAACGATTTCCCCGAATGACGGCGCTGCTTATGGGTACAGTGCGTGATGCGCCGGATCCACGCAGTAATTTGTATCAATAAAACGGGATCACTGTAGTCGCTGTGTACGAAAACAGCGTACGAGATTATCTGCAAATAAATGAGTCGGAGTTGTTTCGTGTCACAAATAAAATTCAATTTCAGCTGCTTGTAGAGCGTAATGCGAGGAACGTCTCGTGTGAGGTGCAAGATTAGATGGATGTTGCGGCATAACAGTCATGGTCTCCGAGGATCTTTGGTGATTTACAAGATGACCGCAGTGACGTTCAAGTCATTAGGCCGAGATATTTCGTAGATGACCCGCATCGCAGTGGATGCACCCATGAAATGTTTCACACACCGTGACACATCTCGTCTCTTTTTGTACTTTTTGCCTGGCTCCCTCTTCCTCGGCGTATGTCCGCCGCTGCAAAATTATTACTAAGTGCCAACGTCGCCAAGATTGTACGTCTAGTTGACGAGCGCACTTTTGTTTCGACCGCGTCGACAAGCCTCGCACGTCCAGCAACATGCATGACTTTTAATAATAAAATAAATCAACCATTTCGACGGCACTTTTTGTTTATGTTCGTTCTTCGTTTTGTTTACGAAACGCCCGTGTACTGTGCGAGGAGTTATTGTTGGGATACTTCTATCACGGCGTGTCGCAGTCTTGAAAAAGAAACAAAAAAAGTTGCGATCTAATGGATGATGGTATTTTGTATTGCCTGAGAAACATGCTCCATTCTTTTTTGCAGCTCCAACTCTCCGCGAGCATTTAAGACTAAGAGAAATGATGACTGCAATTTTAAGGTTCCGTTTCAAAAAAACACTCGTCTTCCGCAGTTAATACGAGAGGGTAAATCAAATTGCGTGAAATGAACTTTAATGATCATTGCGCTACTGCAAAATTTTACGCAATGTCAAGAGAAATTAATGTAAAAAAAAGTGAATTGATCGTGAAAAGCAGAGAATTCAATTTGCTGTACTTGCTGAGATACGAATCTTTGAAGATGTTTCAATGGATTTATTAGCTTGTGAGTTTGAAAATCTGCAGATTTGAATGTATTTTTAATCAAAATCATGTCGAGCTCATCTCTTGCAGATGGAATACAAAATTTTATAGACATTGAATTTCCAAAGTATTGATCTACAAAAATTCGTCTTCTAATTCCCCGTGTTAGTTTGAAATTAACGTTCCCTTGAGTCTAAACGGCGAATACACACGGGTAGAGACTGAAGATGTAAGTCCTCTTATATGTGATGCATAAAAGGCATATCATAATTAAGTTATCGCCGGAAGTGATGAGGTAAAGGAAAGCAGGCAAACTGCTCAACTTTTTCTGCACAAAGTTTCTAAAGACGAACGGGATAAGACAGAACGAACAAGATGCGAAAATGATGTATGACGGTGAATACACTCTATAACGAGGAAACTTTGCATGTGCCGTTCACCGATTTCAGCGAAATTTGAAAGTTTCATACGCCGTTATCAATTTACGCGTTTATTGCTCCAAAATTTTGTGCCGCCGAGGAGAGATTGTTTGCGTCGTGTACATTCGTGAGAAGCGTCGATCAAAATGCCCTCCTCGCCAATCTCGTAACGGATTTATTTTATAATCTTACAAATTTATTGCATTATCACTTTTTGTCCCACCTTTTCTGCGTCAAGTCGATTTCGAATCACGATGCCCCAGCCGCTTTGTTCTCCGTTATTAATACTGCTGATGAAATCAGTCCAGACGATATTGTTCAATTTTTTATTGATTGACATCTCCGTTCTTGTAACTTGTCACGAACCGTTTGACATTTCTCTTGAATTAAAAAACTGTTATTGATAAACGTGAAACAAAAAGAAAAAAAAATCATTTCCCATCCTCGTGACAAACAAATTTGTGATGTTTATCCAACTCTTCCATTAACGTCAACTCCATGCAACATTCCAAGTGAAAGTTTAATCTTTCTTGTTACAGATCTTGATGGAGATGAATTTGATCTCGAGCCGCCGCTGCAACCTCAACATTTGGAACATGCAAGATGACTCGTGTCGAGTGTCCGACTTTGAGCTGTATTTTAATTCAAGGTAAGTATATAAAATATGTTTATTAATTTAACAATAAGTTGTTTATGCGCAGTTGGCGTGCATCTTTAAATGATTACTAAAAGTTGTTGCGTATTAAAAACGAGTTTAGGTCTTGCGATAAATAAATAAATATTGTGGCACTGAACAAAATATATTAGAAGATTAAGATGTTTTTTAAATATTAGTATTAAAAAATACATTTTTTAAGACTTGAATACAGTAAAAAAAAAAAGGTCGTACTTTTGATTAGCGCCATTAAAAGTAGAAAAATACATTTAATATGATTTGAACACAAAAACAAAAAGTGATAGGTTCCTTCCCCTACAGCAAAACCGCCGGCATCAGCGCTGATAACCGACGGTTGATATATCAACAACCGTGAATGACACTGCAAGACGTCCAATCCACTATTCAAAGCCAACTGTTTTTTTACACTCCGAAAGATATCATCGGACTTAAAAGATTAGCTTGACCTTCACGTCAGCGGAACCCTCTTACTTGCATAAAACTCGAACCATTTTATTAATTCCGAGATATCTTGTCCGATTATGAAACCAACAATTCATCCCAATATAAGAGTGTTATCATACCCCGAGGGCTTGTGGTTTCGGCTTCGGGTTATTATTGTTCGGCCTATTAAATTCAATTCCAAGTCGAGTGGGTGCCTTTTATCTTGAATTCTATTAATCCAATGACATTTATTAAGACTTTGTTATCTGTAAATCGGTGACTCGAGTTGTGTGACCTTTTTATTTACTTTTAACGAAACTTGCAATCTTACTATTATGTTTTACGTCAAGAAAAAATGATATTAATTGAATGATTTTTGATTAATTGGTAAGAAATTTGAATGGGTGAAAAAGCAAATCGTATAAACGTCTAGGATTCACAGCAAAACAAGCGCGCGTCGAAACAAATGAACGGTTGTTGTATGATTCGTTATCGCGGTCTTGTTGGAATGAGCCGATGCAGTGAATAATATCAAATTAAAACGTAGCTACACGAGAAGGAAAAGGTAACAGAGCGAAAGACGTACAAGATCACGATATCGACATACGAGTTTCGCTCCGACGATACTGAAATGCTGATAATACCGTTCGCAATAGACGCAAGCGAACGAAACGAGCTTTCCTGATTCTTGTCGTTCGATCCGTCGAAGAGGAAGAACCAAGAAAGAAGAACGCGAAACAAATTATCTGCCTTCTACCCGCCGTCATGTCAGCGAGCTAATCTTCTTAACTCTCCTGCAACGACGTTTCTGCTCCTCGAATATGTCGTCAGTCATCAACTAAGATCAGTCCCCAAAACGATCCGGCCAAAATTTCACAGTTTCACGACCGAAAGACGGAAACGGATTATTAAAAGATCAATACGTACGCTAGCTCTGATCGGCTTATGCGCTCCACAGCGAGCTTTATTTTTCGCAATTCAAATCAAGATCCGATCTAGTCGGATCGAACTTACTCAATGACTCAACGCCAATATTTAAATATCGTCCAAGTGTATTGTTTCTGGTTGCCAAAAATCGCCGACTAAAGTCCAAAATAATTTCAAGTTTTCATTCTATTCAGTTTTTGGAATTTCAGATGAAAGACGAATTTGTTACGTTAACACTGTGGATCTTCTATGTGTACCGTTTGTACCTTTTGAGTAAGTTTTTTTTATTCGTTTTCTGATGCAAAGATCAATTACAGATTCACCTGAGGAATTTCTTACGAAATTTATATCTTTTCGTGTTCGAAAGCCGTGGCACAGAAACGCGTGTCTCGTGTCGGAAGATACGAGACCCGTCGCTTGGAAAAGTATACGGAAACTATCTGAGGACAGGGATCAGAGATTTGATCCCATCACGTGCATTCTCCGATTCCTTGTGTGCGTGCGCGTAACTCGATTTTTTCGTTTGGTCTCTCATTTTTGTACAATTGATATCGTAACTTGGGCATGCTGCCACGTACATATAGTCTCTGGAGCTTAGGAATGGAATTCGTACTCGTATTTTGGAAACGTTAAAAACAGATGGCGGGATGAATATTTAAGTCTTTTGATTTTGAACGGTACGACAAGTTGAATACATCAAAACATATAATAAATGTCAAAAATCAAAGAACCGTTCTATATTTTTTAGTTATTATTCAAAATATTCGCCAATTTTTCAAACTATACAAACTTACTTCGTTCGAAAAACAAACTTCAAATTCAAAACTTTAAATACGAAAATTCGAATATTTTCAACAACCATGTTTATTATTTTGTTTTGTTGAAACTTTATCCATTTTATACCGGGTGCATTCTCGTATCCTGATGTCGCATATTAGTTACAACTGCCGCGTGCTCATTTAAATGAATCAGTCGGGGGTCCATTTTTTATAACTCTTCTGAAAAACTGTCACTTTATTTTTCTTGCCCGGGTTCACTCAGGTAAAACATTCCACTTTGAGCAGTGTCACCTGCTCAGACATCATTCAAACTAATAATGACTATAAATCTTAATAAGCGATACGACAACGATCGCTTTTTGATCGATGGCTGTTAAATTTTGCTACCTGGTTAATCATTGCCGATAAATAACGTCAAATGAAATCAAGGCAACATTTCATCTTCGAAAAAATGTCGTCAAAAGACTTTTTCACCAAAATTAATTTTCCAAATCAAAATTCATATCCAAAGAGAAAGAAAAAAAAACCACATCTCTCCTCTCGTATATTGTAAAAACATCAAGTTTCATCTGAAACTGGAAATCTCAATTGCAAAATAGCAGAAGGTAAAAGCGAGTTGGCATTGGCGTATTTCGATCAGTATGGCTCGCACGTGCAGCGTGCACGGCAGATAACTAAAATCAACATCGTCATCTAGGCACGCTCCGTCAAAGTTCGTCAAAAGACATCGAAAGCGAAGTGTGTGTACTCCCGGGGTCGTGAGCATTTTCCATGCTCAACTGGCAAAGTTCAATGATTAAGCTGGGCTACACAGCCGGTCGCGGGTTACTCTTGCAACGTATAATTTCGAAGTTGCACACACAGAGTGTGGCGAATGAAATAGAGAAGAAGGAGCAGCCGGAAGAGAGGGGGTCTGACAGAAAACGAGGAGTTTCCGTCGCCGTCCAGATTATTGCGATATGTCGCGGATACAATGTCAGGCAATTATTAACCTGCAGCGAAGCCCGAGGCGCACGTACGAGTTACGTGCGCGATTGCTGAGATGTATGTGTATGTGTGTGAGTGTGCGGGCACCATCGGGAGCTAGGTAACCAGGTACAACTCTAGCTGTCCACCGTGGGCAGATACGTCATTTGACTGCTCATAGCTGTGGGGAGTCGGGCGAACGTTTTGCCGACCGAGGGAGAGCACACATTTTTCAACGGCCCTCTTGACACTAATAAAGATTCCACTGGTGGCTGCGCTGCTGCCATGCAGACAATCCCGCTTGACGACTATAACATAGTTTCGTATACCCGTTCTTTTTCTTCCCTTTATCTGGTCGGCCGTATCGCGGTGTATTTACTCACAAATATCCGAGCAATGTTGATCAGCCCACTGCTCCGCCGACCGGTCTAACGCCGATTTTGATTTCTAACGAAGATGACAGTTGAGTGAGATCGATTGACTGCAAAAAAAGGGACGTCTTTAATTGGAGGTTTTACTTTCAACGCTTTCTTAGTTCCGTCAAAAGACAAGGCATTGAATTGCATTGCTCACATTTTATGGTCAAAGTTTTGATTTTTTTTCCTTTCGTTTTTTCAAGGTTATAAGAACTTTGGAATTATGAATTAGGTGAGCTTAAATAAATGCTCTTTTATTTTAGGATTGTTGAATTTGAAGGATCATCGTTCGTTTATTGAATTTAGATAAAATATCAATGTTTGATGTGCAATAATCTTGATCCAATTCGAATTCATGAGCTTGTTGATTTTAACATGTGCACTCAAACGATAACAATGCTCAATTTTTTAAAGTAAGAGATTAATGACACCGTGTTCGTTTCGTATCACTTTTTATAGGTGAGAGTGCTTCACATTTCACATTATATCAAAAGATATAAATCAAATTTGTATAATGTAATACTGTGACGTTAGTAACGAAAATTCGTGCAAAATCGATGTTAAAAATTCATAGATTTCGTTGAATACAAATAACAACATTTTATCGTTATATTTTGTGTTTTCAAATGTCACCTTCCCACATTTGATGGAGTCTGTATGATTTTCAGGTTGACATTATTATACAATTTAATATTTCACGATGGCGTGTTTGTCATGTATGAAAATTAATACAACAAACTGGCTGGCATTCCACGCTTGATATATTTGATTTTGTAATCCTTCGGCCATTTATTTTAACACCATTCCCAAAACCAAGACGAACAATCCTGTTTTCAAACACAAAAATGACCTGACCAATCGCTCCAGATATTCCATAAACCATTCACGATTCTTATCTCTCATTCTCGATAAGACTTTTCAGGTCAAGCATTGAAAGACGGTTTCATAATTAATTTTTCACCATTATCATATCTATAACAGTGGCATATTTCAGTAATTACGACAAATCCCTGTCATTTATCATCGAGATTTGTTTCTTCGGTATCAGAAGAAAGAATAAAGTGGGGGAAAAAAATTACTGCGAGTCAAGTGACGTAGACCAAGAGGTTCTTCACCTTAAAAGATAAAAAAAAATCATTTCATTTACAGAATAACAAAAAATTGCAGCAAAATTGAAACAGTTTCTTAAATCTGGGTCTGTTTATCTAAAAGGTTCTACTTTCTTCAGGTAGGAAAAGCGTTTAGTGAAAGAGAACCACGGTGTGACGATGATTAGGCTGATTATCATAACGTTACAATCGTTTCGATACAAGACAGGCAAAAGTCTGTCCAAGTACAGGCAATTTGAATAAATCTTGAGTCTGAATGGTTCGAGACCTCGCAATCAATCATCCGACTTTATACGCGATACGTATCTTGTTGTTTGAAACGGGATACATATTGGCGTATAATAGAACAGCATGGCTTAAATATTGTTATTATTTATTATTTTAGCGCATCAAAGAAAAGGGTGTAGCATTTCGTTCGATACGAATTGCGCTGAATCATCGTTCCGCCACCTCCGTACAGTGCTCGTGAATTCCTCAGTCTGAAATATAAATCAGCTCGGACAGCGATAAACAATTTCGTTGCTGTATAGCTGAGTGTCGTCGTTACCCTGAATAAAAATGCACCGCTGCACTGTCCGGCTTAGACAATAAGTAAACTGTTTAGAGTAAATAGATCATTTCCTTGGCTAACACGTGACGAAAATATGCTCGCCAGAACCATCTGTCAAGTACACCTCGTTAAAGTTCCCTGTTGAAGCCACCTATTGAGCTTCTATTCATTGTGCATGGCAAATGCGGAATAATAAGGAAATGACTTTTTGATTTTTGCTCTCTTGTTCTCTTTCAAGTGTTTTCAAACATTTCAAAAAGGGGCTTATAAATTACTGAACCAAGTTTCTTTATTTAGATTTATGAAACACAATATCCACCGACTGGTAGAATATTTATGGCATAATGAAACTATTCAAATTTTATAACAGAGAGAGAGAGCAAAAAAATGCATAAGCATTTTTTGTACCCATTTTTTTTATCCACAACGAGATTACGAATCCGAAAATGTTCTGTCGTATGCATGTTCGATGGCGTATTGTGTCTAGCGCAGCATTATTTGGACCTCAACTTCTGCCTGCAATCCCAAGTATGAGACGGATTCGTCGATTTCCCGTGAGTTCGTTTCGAAGACGAGCATAAAAATCCCGATGCGTCTCTCGTCTAAACGCGACAATTGGTTCAGTGACTTGGAAACAGCCGTAATAATAGTGGGGCCCCGAAATTTCATGCCACACCGAGCGATGTACAAAAAGAACATTCCTGACATCATCTCTTGCACCATCCAATTAGAGACTGATTTATCGCGAGACAATCGCCGCTCAAAGACAATCAAAATCAGAAGCACATGAAAAATAAATTTCGAACATTCATCTTACATTTAATTTTCAAGATTTTGTTTATTTGTTATTTTCCTAATTGTATTTTTGGATTTTTAAAGTTTGAATCTTTATTGATTATTATGTTATTTCCAATAATTTTAATTTGTATTCATATTTTTGTTCTCTTTTTGAAATTAGTTTCATTTTCAACTTAACTTTTACTTGATGTTTCATTTCATGATATCGTGAGATGAGTTTTTGTACCGTCTTCATTTGAACTTACTTCATCGAGTAAATCGCTTGGAATAGTTTTGGTTAATAAGGAGCAGTATCTCGTAAAGTGAGATACGGTTTGTGAAAAAAGGGGGAGATCATTTATCCTGCAAAGAAGATAAGCGTCTGCGGGAACTCGTTGCAAGATGAATTATCGCGACTCGCGCGCATTGCATCGTCATATCAAATCATCTCGGGATAGCCCGAACTTGCTCCATGTATCTTAATAGAGAATAATGTTGCGCTTTAACTTCGATACGTTGTTCACATGATTGCCGTTTTTTTTTGGTGTATACGTCGAATCAAAATCTTGTTGGGTGATTCTTGCGGGACTGTGTCGAATTACGTGAAAACTTGCCAAGGTGCGCCGCGGTCAAGTTTACTTTATGTAATCTGAACGTCATCTGGGTGATTTAGGTAAACATCTTTTCTCATTACTCTTGAGAAGATAGTTCATGTTTTTGTGCTAACAGCTCACAGTTGATTTCACCAAACCATTTCACTGGAATAATGGAGCTCATACATCCGTACCGCACAAAACTCGCAAATTCAACGAGAGCATTATTTCATTGGTTAATGATCCGAATGTTATGCGATTCGGCAACAACGAATTTTAGATTATTTTTATAGTTTAAGTTCTTTATATACTCTGTGCTTCGTTTGTTCTTCGTGCTTATCATCAAAATTAAAAAACTGGAGATAGAATGGAGTTGTTGTAGAAATGTTGTTCATTCATAATGAAGTTTGTACAAAGTATTAAAACGAGCAATCAAGTTCGATAACAAATTCGTCCGCGAAGTTTTTCAGTTTTACGCGGTAGGAGGATGAACAGCTAATATTCGTCGTCTGAGCCCGACAATTTGTAACAATTATCTTTTTTACTGTCACTTATTGATGGTTACAAGTACTTTTTATCGAACGCTTTCCGATGTTTCTTTATTATATCTCCTGTGTCATCTGAGGTCAAGTCTGAGTGGGGGCTCGAATGTCCAGAACAAACGAAAAAGTGCAAGCTGGAAAAAAAAACGTTGGTACACTTCAAAACTGAGTGGGTCTTTTTGTTTGAATGTTTTTTTTCGTCAAAAAATATTTGTGTCTATTTTTGTAATCTGTTATGTACGTTTTATTGTGTTGTCATCAATAGTGTGTTTGTGAGAGCAACCACTCTGCGGTTCGATATTTCGAAAGCACCAGGGGTGGCAGAATGATTCTTCAAATATATATTTACGAAATGTTAAAATCAGACTTTCCTCATTGACGGAAATGTATTGTTAAATATGACGAAGCCTCCGCTGATGTTATATTGAATCCACACAAAATTCGTGGTTCGTATTAAAAAATGGATGTTTCTATGGACGCTAATATTTATATACAAAAGTTATTTTATTAATAAAAATAGAACTTCTTTTTAGTCCTTTTGATACAAATGTTAATCGAATAAGTGAAACTGACGTTTTGATATACTGATTAAGTGGAAAGTCAAAAACGCGTATATAATATAAGTTGTTGGGTAAGAAACTGATCTTTATTAGATTAGAAATACTGCGTGCATTTCCTGTAATTTATAGTGTCTGAAGGTATGTCAGCCCGCATGTGCTTCTGATTGGCAACTTGATAAGTTGGTAAACGCGTGATTAGGTAGTTGACACCACGTTTCAATTTCTACATCTGATGACTATCATTTTTCATGTGAATAAACGTGTAAAGATGAGGGTCACGGAATGATTATCTGCCACTCTTTCTGAATGTCAAGTCCCAACTCCGTCAATCACACCGTAAAATTAAATCTCACTTTCATTGGAAAAGAAATTATAAATAATTCAACAATCAATGAGCTGTATATTTTTTAAACGGTCAAGAAAACAGAGTTTGAGAGCATCATTTTCGCCAGGCTCGCTTGAATGATCATATTTAGTGCCACTAAAACGCTTTGTCGTAAAACGTGCGCTATATATCCAGAGAATAAGTGAGAGAGCCACGCATTTATTATCACAATTACAATTTGTATGATACAGTTTTTTTGGTTCGGTGGGATCGTTAGCTTATCATTACTGGCATTTCTCACGACTATCGTGAACAAATTATATATAAATATACGAGCAGCCTCGCGGCAAATTACAGTTCAGGGCGAGCCACAATGATCGGCGGTTTCTTTTTCTAAGCGTACGTTCAATTTTGTTACTAATTGCAAGAAAGTACTGAGGACGCAGTACTCAGCACGGTTTGCAAAAACTACCTCGGCATCATCTCGTTCGGTTGGCGATATCTTTGAAACGTGCTACCATGCAAACTTCCAACGTCAGTGGCGTGATATGCATTGTGTGAAAAAATTGTATCTAAAAGATACAAGAAAATTATTGACATCTGAAAAGAAGTTCATTTACTGCGAAAACTTCAATGTGAAATTAAGACAATTTTCGTTTCACTATTTAACCCACATTTTAACATCTTGCTCGTCAAGTCTAAACTGATAAACGACTAACGTTAATGACAGACTGACATGACAGATAACCGATATAAAACATGCACATTTTTTTTACAATTAATATCATTCTAATTAAAGTCGTATTTTCAACTTTTTAAAGTATTTTAGAGTTTTTAAATTTTTTAATTGCAAACATCTTCAACAGAAACATTCATTTCTTTGATCCATCTCAAAAATTGTGTTTCATTTATAGTCATGATCTATAAAAAAAAACACACACACAAATCATTTCGAATTCGGTTTAATCTATCAGATGAATATTTTTGGCCGTGTTATGGAGATGTAAAATTAATTTTGCATTTAAAATGTTCAAGCGGGATTGTAAAATGATGAATTGTATTTGAAGTTATAAGTTAGTACCTGTCGATATGATTTAGCACCAGTTAGTCCACGTTGGTGTAACTTTGTGACGATTTAAAGCAAACTCTTGTTCGTATTTGTTTGGATAAAAGCGCCATCAGCGATTAGTTTCCAATTTCTTAGCGACGTTGGGAGCCTGCTGGATCTACCGGCTCTGGTCACTGATCGATTCAATCATTGGAACAGTTACTTTCTACCTGGCTCTAGAGTTAACTGCATTAGAAGATCTGGTATCACGAGGGATTAGCACAGACAGAGCCTTCGATAATTGCCAATATTGCTTGATTACTAATCGTTAGTTTATTCATTGCATTGTGGCGTAGCGCTTAGTTTATGCATCGTTGTGATTGAGTATTGCTGTGTGAATCCTCGAGGTCTGCTCTATTGGATTATGAGGTGTGCCGTGTAGATTTGATATGCTATAAAGTTAGACAATATTCGGCTTAACCTCAGATTGGAAACCTAAAATATAGTACCGTTAAAATAAAATGCAACTTCATCGTGTGCATATTTTTGAAATATATTTAAAGGAAATTAAACAATTTATTTGATTTGACGAATAACAAAGTCTCAAAGTCAATTTAATTATATGGGAATAAATTTTTGAACACCGTATTACTGTATGAATATAATTGCATTTCAATTTATTCAGCAATTATTTGTTTATCGTTTAATAAAAACGGAATGCAGAGTAGTGTGTTGCGAATGATACTTACAATGGTATGAGAATATTTAATTATATCCGTACTAAAATATCCAAAAATAAAGCAAAACCATGTTTACTTCGTCACCGTTACCGTAGTAACAATGAACGTAACATTTTAATTAATGCAACTTTTGGAGAATAATTTTTAATAGAACTTTGTCGTAATTACTAATCTGTTTGCGTGTCAAATTAAAACATTTTTATCTCAGTGTCTTTCATTTCATTAATTGAACTAATCGAATTCTCAAAGAACCGTAAGATAATTTCTCAAAAATAATGATAATATACATTTTGAAACATATCATAATGAAAAATAAAGCGTTCATAGTGCGGTTATAACGTAGACATTTCAACCGAATAATGTAATCTTATCGGTTTCAGCAATGTGTTTAGTAGTTGCGAAACAAATGCTGAACAAGCATCTGAATATTCATTGAATCGATCATCATCGAGACACAAATAATAATTACAACAGATGCATCCATCGTTTGACAATCAATGTCAGGCCCTTTACAGGAGCATGTCGCTTAGTTTCAATGTAATGCATCAGTATGACAAATAACCTGTGTCGCACGTTTGTGCATAAATGATACAATACAGCACGCTGGAGTGAATGTTGGCAAATTTCTGGTTCATTAAGCGTATGAAAAAAAAAAAAAAATGAAAAATTTAAATGCGCTAACCAAGGAGACACATTTTTCATTGTTACGTTTTGCTCGCGAGTATGTGTGGGAATAAACACAATTATACGTCGAGAGTTCTGCGAGTGATGATAACAAAAAAAAATCTATACAGAAGGTTTTGAAATTTATAGTCGCACGATTAAAAAAACAGTTTTGCAAAAATGGTATTAGTCATATATGACAAAACGTTTATTTTTCTTGTTGTTCAAACATTTGTATAAATCATTCCACCAAACATTTAATCTGGTTGATATTCTTTCAGGTTAAAAAAAATTGGCGAAAAGAAAAAAAAAATGTTTCTGTTTCAAAAGAAAAAACAACTCGAGCGTGAGCCGATGAAAGTGCAGGGGGATAAAAAAAAAAATTCGTGCATTTTTACGGACTTTCAGGCACAAAATTTTGCTATTTAAAACGGTGAAATTGACTGTGCAGGCAAAAAAAAGGAAGAACGGAAGAAGAGGTGGAATAACAATGTCGAAAGTGGCGTAAGTTATCCTGATAAATCAATTTGCGGATAAAAATGAGCGGCGCGAAGTTTCGAGCATTCGAAATGGTTTCGTGTGCATGTAAAATGCAACTGAATATATGTACGACTATTTTTTCCGAATACGCCGGTCGGATTGACACGAAGTGCTACACGTATATTGATGTTCACGTGTATCTGTGTTTTAATGGAAGTGAGGCGACACGACATGACTCTTGAGCGAGCTCGTTCAGCAGCCGGGAATATACGGCCTCGACCTTTTCTTCCAGAAATAAAATAAACCTCGGGCATAAATTCCATTCGCGCGTCCACCGGAGCGACTTTCTATGGGCGCGCATCACACCGACATGCCCTCGCTTCTCAATGGGCGTGCGCTCGTTTGCATCATTGTTTCTTCGTCGTCCCTTTGCGCGTTTCTTTTCATTGCCGAACAAACAATCACACCGCGCATCAGAAGTAAACAGGATAAGCACTTGGATTAATGAACCAGCGCGATTGTTCCGTTAAATATTAATGCTATTTCTTTCAAAATTTCATAGCTATTCTATATAGGTATACAGACAGCCCAAAATCTCGCGGATCCGACTGAGCCCGAGACACCATTGTCTTCAGCTCCTTTCACAGTCTGCAAATCTCATTCAACGAGCAGCAAGCACCGCTAATTAAACGCGCATTGTCATAGACAATTCAAATTTCTTCGAACCCTATAACATTATTACGATGATGTAATATTAATATCTCTCAGTTTCTCTGGATCGCGCGCGTTCATTCAACGAAATACATCAGATTCTCACTAATTAACATTCGTTGAAACGTTTATTGCATCTCAAGAGCTTATTATACCCTTGTCTTCTCACTATCTGCAATCAAAACATCCTATCATTTGCGAATTTTAATTAAATTTTTTCAAAATAACTATTATAAACAAATAAGCTGATATGGCGGCGCTCGTGTCGCCCAAGTTCAACGTGCGTTGATGCAAAATAAAGAAAAAAGAAAAATGCAAAACGTAAATGAAGAAAAAAAAGGAAGAATGTAGGACCTGCCGAATTCGCAGGTACACGTTTCGTTGATTTGCCAGATTGTCCTTGCATGAATAATTTATCTTGCGACGCACAAGTACCGTAAACGTGTATCTGCACACACGCGTGCATTATACTTTACATATATAAAGTTTACAAGCGTTACCGACGGAGTAACTACGTATATGAATAATCTATCGAGAATTAAGCAAGCCCGGAAGTTTTTGATGACTTTCCTCTTCACACGGAATACATTATAAGCGTGTGGCTCGGGTCGATGTTTTGAATTCACAGGCTCGTGCATGAGCGTGTCTACGAAAGCCGGAAGCAACAGCGAGAGCCGATCGCGAAGCGCGATGGACATGGCATTTGCGCTGATTTTCGCGTCTACTTTTTGCCGTTTTGTCAACCAACGTAACATGCGTTAAATTCAATTCACCGTTGCCTCGTAGTTAAATAAACACCGCGAGGAATGTGTTTCGGCGGCAATTACGTTTCGCTCGCGCGTACGTTTCATACCGTGCTTTAATTTTTTTCTGTTTTTCCAATGATTACCGCGGGATAAGTTACGGTTTTAAATTATACAATTTGTTTCGAACAAATAAAATTTTCACTGTAATCTCGCGCGGCGGTTCACGTTTGAAACCGCCTCAGCTCTGAAATTTACACCGCTGATTTTTTTCGCACGTGTTTACACTGCAGATAGAATGCTTGGTCATGCATAAATACGCGTACTGGCAAACTATAAATATCTCGACAGTTCATCAAAAAAAACAGAACAAAAATAGATACGGTACTTGTGAAATTGGCTTGAGTGTTTTTCATTATGTTTTTGTGAATGTCATGCTGTGAATAATAACTCGCAGCTTTTTTTCTAGATTTCTACGGTGTGACAACTTGGTGACCGTCGCAATATTTCAAACCTGGCAAAAAAAAAAAAACAAAAACCAACGTTTTAGTTTAATCGAAATTATGAATGAATATATTCATAAACGTGGCGGACCGAATTTATATGGCGCCGTCTCTTTACTCTCTAGATTCAAAAGTTTAATTCAAATCACGGTATTATTTACTACTTTAGAAATGTTTAACGGTGTAAAATTATAAAAATGATTGGTCCGATGTCGTTACACAAAGGATATTTCGCAATCGTGGGATCAACAAGTACGCGCGGCAAAAATTGATCGCAAAAGTGTAACGTAAGATTGAACACAAAAAGTAAACCGCATTGGCGCGCATTCTTCGTTAATAACGTTACGAAACGACAAATCAATCGCATTATATATATTTACTTGGTGTATCCTGGTGTGCGCAATTTTCTCAGCCCTTGTGAATTTTCGCACTCGGATTGTTTACGTTCCTCTCAATCCGTTGAATTATCAGAAACAACCGAGGAAATTTTATATATTTCGATTAATTCTGTAACACTCCGGCAAAGTAATTTGGCCATCATTGTTGTCAAATGTTTGCATTCAATGTTAATGATCCCGCGATGAGAATGTGTTACACTTCGCGTACATCAATTTGCAATAATTTTTTGTTGCCTAGGCAGCTGATTACCAGTAATTAATGCGGTTTCAGAGGCAGCGAGTTTTGAAAAAGTAGATTCCATGTCGAAACTGACATAATCATATGAATGCCATGCATTCTTTTTTTTTTCATTTCCTAAGGCATAAATTGCTGAATATTTGAATTACAAGCAAAAATCAGATATAACGCACGTCGCGGCTGTATCAAATTTCAAAATCTCATACGACGTTTGATAATAAATGTTTCGGGACGACTCGCTTGTCATTTCCATGCGGGAAACCTCGACTATTTATTCTACTCGCTAAAATATTTGCTCGATAGAGACACTTTTTCTACGACGCGTTGCATAAATTAATTTCTAATGGAATTTTTGATTTATTTGATAAAGTAACAACCGAACAAAGAACGAATTCCTTATTCCATGTTTGACGATTTTGTTATGTCTTTTTTCTATCTCGTCATAATTCTCTACGACAGATGTTTGAATTTTGCAAAGAGAGAAAAAAAAAGGGGGGACGCCTAATTCGAAAAAGTCGTTCCGGAAACATCAGGACATTTTTATTAGAGCTGTAGTTATTAATTAACTTAAAAACCGCCGGTGATTTAATCGCGATCGACAATTATTACTGAAAACCGGCTCTACAGTAAATTGGTTAATGATTTTCCTTGTTGTTAAGGAAAAAGTTCGTTGGGAATCAATGAGACGTACACGTTTAGATCATCAATCCCTTTGACGTAAATTGATCGCCAACTTCAAATGTAATTCAATTACATTTTGCCATATTGAAACTATTGACGAAAATAAAAATGTCATTTACTTTGTCCCAGAGAGGTTCTATTGAATTAAATATGTTGCATTTTCAATAATACAAAGACCTATCTTTGAATGCACGATTTTTTTTTTAAAACAAAAGTACATTGTATTGATTTTTTTTATTTAATAATTGGAAAATAAAATTGACCATGCAATTTGTCATTTGAGCGGGACAAAAAAGTGATTATGAACGTGAATGAGCTGAAGGTGGTGACCATTTTTAATAGGACGTAAATTGATCGCGATTGAGTGCCCTTCAATAAGTCCGGTATACACACGGGAGCTCGTAGATGACCATATATAAATATGTTTTCTCAGTCTGTAATGCACAATTAATGACATTTCGATGATTTTTGATTTCTCGGTTTGAGAGCGCTTTTAATAAATGAAAAAGAACGGGGTGAAGGGGAGGGGGGAATCACACGAGCAAAAAGTGGCACGATGATACTTGTCCGCGGCTGACAGTCCTTGTTCGCGTCCATTTTTTTTGTTCATTTTTGCCCCATAAAAGTAAAGAATCCCTCGTGCATCGTTAGCCGATAGCGTGTCAGTCAATAACGTGAGTATAACGATAGAACGATCGTTCGAGCGGCTCTTATACAATTACCGTTTCCGTCGTTAGCAGAGAAAAACGACAATCCCACCTTGGCACTCGGGCTGCGCGAATCGCCAGGCGATCGTTTGTCTGGAAATCGGATGTGTAACGTTTCAAGGCCACTCCAGCTGCAGTTGGCTTATCTCCTTCTCGGGCTATAAACAGCCGCGATCGCTAAAATATACATACAATAAAATTTGCAATTAAAATGCTTACAAACAACGTCGCTATAATTGTGCGTTTGACATTCGTGTTATATATATTTGATGGCACGAAGATAGTCAACTACAATTCGTCGGTTTAACAAATTTAGCCTCACTTTTATGTGCTCACATTTACACAACCCGTGAATATCGCGACGAAGAACGAAACTCGCCGTGAGGGACATTTATTTTATGTAACAGGAAAAGTAAACTCAAGTCAAACAATGCCGTGCGCGGTGCCGACCCGACGATATAAATTCTAAACAAACTCCGCTTGAACATTCAATTATCAAAATTAAAAGAACCCTCTTTCTTACAGCGCCCTGCACCCTCCGTCGCGGTCGGAGAACCCATTTGCCATTAATCGCCGAACTTTGCAGCCACCATGACTTTGCACACCGGGGAGAAGAAGAGAAAAAAAAAACAAACTTCCCTTCTGTAAGTATAAAATCTCAAGGTCAAGCTACTGATGCCGGAATCAAGTCGACCCTCGGGCAACATCTTCGACCTCCGCCTACATAACACAATTAACAAAATTAAGGCTGACCTCGACGCGGTCGTCCTTCTAATCAGCCAGGGACGCCAGGATTGCAATACATGTGAGGCCATTTTCTTTTCCTCCAAGGTCGCTTCGCCATCAGTTTTATCTCATTTCCCCGTGTTTTTCTAAAACACCGACCAACGATGTCCGTAGACACGCTATCCTTAGCCGAATGGGATGGTGTTGGTAGCATCGATAGCTCCACACAAGAGCAGCGGCTGCTGCCTCTGCAGAATCGCGATGGATCTCCTTCCGTCCGTCCTTGTTGCTCTCTCCGCTGGTCCGTCTTCCATATCTCTCTTTCTCTCCTGCAGAGTCGAGAAGCACGGTTGCCTTCTCGGAATAGTCATCTCTACATGCGTGCGAGTTTACGACCGGTCCGCATTTCCCAGTAGGATTGACCACTGCAGCGCGGATAGAAAGAAGAAGGCGAAAGAAGACCGGTAGAAGTGGCAGAGCGAGAGGGAGCACGGAGATAGACAGAGAAAGCAGTCTCTCGTACTTGGGCGCGTCACCGGGCGCATTGAACTTGAGCAGACTTATGATCTCGACATTCGCCGTTTACCGCTCGCTCCAGGCTCATGGCTGCTTCGGGCATGCCGCCGACACGGCTGCCAACGCGCTCGGTCTGCACACGAGAGCTCCCAGAAACTTGGTGCGTTCTTAGTGATATATATATTTAAAGCTCGTCGAAAAGTCGTTATTAGAAAGGAAATGATGCAGCGACGTTTATCGTTATCGCGAGCGCGACAAATTTGATTGTCGGACGCTCGTTTTGTTTCGGTTCGGGGACGCACGAATTATTACGTAATGCTGGGGTTGCCCGTGCGACCGGGCTGGGTGTTTGGAGACGCCGAATAGCCCCGTTGCCAACGGCAAAATCCGTCCTCCTCCGGAGTTGTGATTACGTACAGGTTTTTGATATAGTTTCGGATTTCAAGGGAAAAGCGCATACCCTTTTTTTACCATCCGTGTTTTCACTTCTTTTGGACATCATGTTTATCAGTAGCAATTTTTTTTTATCCAATTGCTGTTGCTACAATTTTGCTCTTTGAGTTTTTAATATGGAGTTTGAAATTCATTACATCAGGTTACATAAATAAAATGAGATATTCTTTTCAAAACATCAGTGTAATTTATTTTAATTTTGTGTAGTTTGTTAAAAGAAATAAAATCGCATTTACATTATGCTCACTTTTGATATAGATGACACAAACATTTTTAGAATTCAAATTGATAATATTAAAACTTTCATAATTACTTTCGTGGAACCTCTGCGATAGTTAAGAATGGTTTTACATAAAATGTACATTTATTAGTTAACTATGCGCGAGGATACCTGCCGCGGAGATCACAAGCACCGATTAAAACAAACGAATGACACAAAAACCTATTCATCATCGAATGAATAATTTTTAAACGAATAACGATTGTCTAATGAGACACTATAATCAAATAATTCAGTTTCTATAACCACATATCGTTTTGACGATTTGAAAAATGACTTATCAAAATATTTCCTGGCTGTCAAGATGTAATTTTTATACATCGATCCTAAACGAACGAAGGGTCAAGGTTTCTAACTCCGATCGATCACGTTAATTAATTAAGAGCTTTGAGTTGAAGGAAATTGTGCAAAAAAAAGTTCTGAAGCACATCCTTATAAGTGAAGAATGTTTTGTTTATCAATTGTGAAAATAACTCGTTGCTTTTAATAGCTCTAGATTACTCAGACATATGTTCTCATCAAAGAACTTTACTTAAAAAAAAGTAGGGATAAAGATAACAGGAAAAGGGTAAGAAAAAATGTCAAGTCTTTTTAGACGTTTGCTCCATTAATATTGATTTATTTCATATCACGATGTGTTTCTTTGAAGTCCTCTTATACGGATTATTGCAAACTCACTTTTGCTCACTTGCATTGGCTCGTGTTTACTTGACCGCTGAGCCTCTGCTGCTGTTCTGCGCTCGCTCTTCTCCTCGCTTGTTTGAACCTCTTTCGCTTCTTCTCATCCTCCAAGCGAGCAACAGCTGTGTATTATAAAATCGTGCATATATATACACCGGGGATACTGGAAGTGATGGCAGTGACGTTTTATGCAGCTCGAACGCCAAACCTCAGACCGAGAGGACTTTGTCGATAAATCACAACAGTTTGTTAGTTAGGAGTCGATTCCATAAATGCATACTCATTTAAATAGCAATGCATTATTATCGATACGATAAATTTGATCAATAATCATAGTGATTGGTTGTGAAAATGGTTCTTTCAATTTTTCTGCAAAACACCTAGGAAAACAAGTCTAATGTATACCTTTGAGAAACACATCAGTCTTACAAAGATAATATCATGAAAAGAATTTTTTATCTTTCTCTGCTATATGCAGTTTCTTGAAATCGTTTTCTTCTGTGTGGATGAACAAAAAAATATTATATATTTTGTACAACCCTATACCTAACTTACGGATAAGGAGGAAAATTATATCTAGCAGTATGGAAGGGAAATATAAAATCAGTAAAACTGAAAACTAGTCAAATTGGTTCTGGTGAAGTACAATTTCTGTCATAAAGGTCGAATAAACCTACTGATTGTGACAGTTATCAATAGTAGTGAGGCATTTTTAAATTACCTGCTTATCCAAATTTTTGCTACATACAAATAATGTAGCAAAATATAAATATGAAAATGCTTATGAAATCCGAATATTATTTCAACTCGGCACCGACAACACAATGCACTCGAAAAAAAATTGTTTTTTTTTTCTTTTTTCTGTAAGATTTTTTAATGTGAAAAAGTGTCATTTGTTGCTTTTTGAAAAAGAGATAGTGCAGTTTCTCTGGCCTTTTTTTCGACCTGAGACACTACCGTGTCTCCTGATGAAACTTTTGGTTGGAAAACTAGTCGAAAATTGGATACTATTTTGATATTCCAATCATACTCGGTTGCTGATCGATACCCAATAGCTATTCGAGGTGCTCGTAACAGTCGATGAAAAATGTCTTTCGATATCTCGTTTCCTTATGTGAAGTTGAGGAGACACAGAAAATCGCATCATGAAAAATGTCGAACATTCATTTGAGTTAATCAGTAGTTATATCTTCAGAAGTCCGCGAATCAAAGAAACCAGATAAATTTGACGGAAGTGCGCTATTGCCGGAGGGGAAAAAAAGGGATCGATCAAACTATCATTGATATTTTACTTTTTTGCGAGAATAAAAATGATAAACGGGCGATGAATTATTTTAAACGATATCGCTACTTTCTGACACGGGAGATACGACGTTAGAGTGTGTTTTTGGTTCTCAAAAGTTATTTGAATGTAAAACAATTGTTGATGGCCTTCGCAATTATTTGTCTGGCGCCAGTTTCGGGCGAACGGTTTTAATTGGCTAATCACGACAGTGAATTCGTGGCTGTCAAAATACAAACCTTGTGACCTCGTTTATTTCCTATGAGGCGATTATTTTGAAATGGCTTAAGTTTATGGGGTCAATTAAAGTATCACTTGATAGAACCATAAAATTTGTTTTATTAATGACGGTTTTATCAGCAACAGAAGGAAGAAAATAATTCACATAATGGGAAACAAAAATTTCACATTCGAATATTATTTCCTAATAAACAGAAAAACATTTTATATCACAACGAAGAGCTTCATTTTATCTCATAAATTATATTTTATGTTATTTTTCGAACGATGAAGATCTTTTGAGCGTGGATTTTCACATTCCGGATAAATGGATGAGAGTGATGAAGTAATTTTCTGCGCACATTGGAACACCCTTTTTCTATTAGCACGATGAAATAAGCAATCTGGGTCATTTAATATATATTTAAATGAAAAATCATGTGCAACTTTTGTCTTTCGTTTTCATTCATGTTCGACACACGTCGGTATTTTGAAAATTTCATGGCAAATTCGTTCACTTTCATTATATTCAAATTGAAATGTAGACCTCTTAGCCGCTGTGAAATTAAAATATCGCAAAAATTTTGATGAATTAATTTGTCTAAATTAAAGCAAAAAAAATTCAGAGGAAAAATTACGTTTCAAAAAATGTAATCGTTGTTGGCTGAAAAAACAAATGACATTTCATAATGTTTTAATTGAACTGGCGCAAATACAATTATAAAAAGAAATGCTACAGGTAACATGAAAACTGTTACTGTTTTTTAATTTTACCCATAATGAAATTGATTCGATAGATTGAATAAACTCACCGAAGTCGAACATTTGAGATTTTTATTTTTAAAAAATGTTTATTATTTTCAGATATTGATACATTTTCTGGATTGTTTTTTCTGGAGATTGACAATGTCGTCTAACGCGTTTCAAATAGATGGCCAATTTTTGCGACGCGGTATTGAAATATAAAGTAATTTACTTGAAATGAAAGTGCTCGAAAGAGAGAAGTGTGATAATGATGACACAGCAAAAAAGTGACAGCGCAAAAACACTGCGGCACATTTGAACCCTACTTATTAGTATATCAGAATTCATAATGGCATTACAAGCAATTAAACTTTAATGTCGTGCGTGTGAGAAAAGAATTGCAATTATCGTTTCATTGAAATTTCTCTCAGGTTAATTTTCAGGTGTGAATATCATTTCTCGTCAATCAACCTGTAATCGACAATGCATCCACTTTCATGCACGAACATTTTTTTTTTCTTTTCATAGATAAAACTCTCGACCAAAGCGACTTTTTATCAAGCAACATTTTCCGTTTAACGCCATCTAGTCACGAGGCGCGAGACGACGATGAAGCGTTAATAAAACAGCCGCAATCGTTTTCTTGAAAAATAATACAAGAAATTTTTCTTGCGTGTGCAACGATCACGAAAGGGATGGGAGCTGACACAAAAAAGAGAGCGCCAAAGGTATATAGAAAAATAATCGCTGGCGCTGTTTCGTGCCTGCGCTACAAATTCCCAAATATGCTCCGTGTGACAATGAAGAAGTGCGCACCCGACTTGCGAAGTAGTCCTGTGCCGAAACTTCGTAATTATATCATCAATTTCCCGAGCCGCTAAATTAGTTGACAAAATTTGTCGCTCAATATAATTAAGCGCCCGGCAGATTCTTGATTCTCAATTGAAACGCCGTAAATAAATAAATCTTTTCTTAATTTCACACCCGAACGGGCAAACGGAAAATTAAAATGGCGCGCGATCAATAAAGTTGAAACGCTTACAATTTATTTGATAGTCAAAGTTGCGTGGATATTAAACTTGCATTATGGATTTTCAAGTTACAGCGAGGGCAAAAAAAATACCTTTCGCAAAATTGCGAATTCAATTTTCTTTCCGGGTCATTGGTTCTGTTGCATCAGCATTGTGCTAAAGTATTGTTTTTTTTTTTTTCTTATAACACGATTCATCTCATTATTGGTGTATAATTTTGTTGGCGTAATAAAACTGACTCTTGAAATTACATAAGGAATTCAAACTGTTTACATATAATTGCATACTCGAAAATGTTGACTTTGAATTGTGTTTGATGAAAAAAAAAAAAGTTGTAATTGAAACTTTATACGCTATCAAAGCTCCGTTCAAAAAATATAGCAAGAAAAATATTTTCATTTGGGAAAGATGTTTGTTGATTAAATGGGATAGCGCGGGTGTACGTGCAAACATCGCAGACATTGTTCATGCAAACTGCCATACGTGGCGGCTGCACCGACACCAGTGTACACAACGCAACGCGTGATTCATAAGTCGATCCCTCGCATTTGTCCACATACATTCAATAAGTGTCAAAATAAATTCAGTTCCTCGTGCACGTCTATTAATAATGGTCGGTTGAGTGTCTCTGTGTATCTACATGTAAACTAATAATGCTAGTTTGTACGTAGATAATACGAGTAGTTGATGTGTGTCGTGTATAACGAGGTGCATGTGAGCGCTAAGTATCTATGGCCGTGTACGCCGCCTATGTAAACCACAGGTCGTAAAAGCTTACAACAGTATACTGTCTAAAAAATTACAAAACGCTAATGCAAAAAAATGTCAACTCTATTTCTTTCAATTTCTTTTTTGTACGCGGTTTTTTCTTCGTCGCCTATCCGTTTCCCACTCAGTTCACATCCTCATTATACTCGACGCAAAAAACACTATAATTTCATCCGGCAAGATTTAATATTTTTATTACAGTTGTAGGAGTGACATAATCGACCTAATTATTCGGTAAGCGTACATTAATCATCGCCACACTTAATCCTGTCGAATACAATTGTCGGAGCGAAAAATTTCGGCGTCTTTCCCAGGACGTCAGAGAAGGGACATCCGGTGTAACAAAAACAGCCGATGCGACGAGATACAAATCATGCCTAAGCCGGGCTAACTACAGTGGAGGGAGCCCGTTTCATTTCAAGCAAAAGGGCAGCCTTATATGGCACAGTCTCCACGCCGAGTCACGGTGGCGGAGGCCCCGCTCTCTTTCTGGAAAGCAATTATGTATGAATCTATGAAATTACTACAATTTCAGACGGGATCCTGTGGTTAACTGGCGTTCCTGCGCCGTGACCCGATACGTTCGAGCGTCCACTTTTAATTTCGTAATGTCTATTCACTGGGAGACCGCGGTAACTCCTCCTAGTTGAAATTCGTTCAAGTCAATCCATAATCATCAGCCGAACGCTGAATTGTTTTTGTTTTTAGTTTTTTTTTTTTTCGATGCACACCTGCGTACGCTACAATGAAAATCTCATATAAAAAGCGAGCTAAACTTTTGCCTTTTTTAAGTTTGGATTTCCAATGTTGAAATAATGTTGATTTCAGTATCTTAGTCAATTTCATCTGAAGCTGTTCGAAGCGAGCTATAATTTTTGGTTTCGGTAAAAATTTCTGATCCAGATTATAATTTTGGCATTCGTTTCATATTTGATCGGATGATTCATTAAAATTTCAATACCAACGCTGGCCTCTACCTTCCGAATTTCAAACATGTATCATCTTCTTAAACACGATCATATAGCTGGCCATTAAAAAATTCCCGCCGCAAATTTATTTTGCCGTAATATATTCGGTTTCGCGTTGCTCCGCTGCAATTTATATCACTAAAATTAATTACCGTGGACAAATTTCCGAACATTTGACTACAATTACCTGCACACTGATCATCAAAATGTGTACCATTAAGACGGCCGCGGCTCACATAACTACTATATTTCGGAGCGGCCTTAAAATTTTGCGACGCCAACCGCTTCATCGTCTGTTTATTATTTGACGCTGCAACAAAATCTTAGACCGAGTGTTAATTCGAAAATCATCTACAAAAACGGATGCGCGGCTCCCAAGAAAAAAAAATTTGTTTTAGAATTTTATAGGAACCGCGACCGTAATATTAATAGCCGATCGTTTTGGGGAAACTGATCGATCGCAACCCCGCATTACACCCAGGCGCTTTCATAATAACATTGTGGCGGCTCTGTTTTCATTCATGGTAATTTTGTCATTACCTTTCCGGCAGACGTGTCTTTATTTATTTTAAACTTGTATTATCAAACGTCGGGGCGATCATTTTGTCCGCATTTAGATGAGTTTTTAATTTAGCGTGACGCCAGGTATTTGGTTTAACGAGCAAGAATTCAAGGCCCAAGCCGGGGCTATGAATAATATTAAACGTAGTTGCTGACGGATTATGTGGGTTATTCGGTGGACGCGCTTGCCATTTTTATGACCTAAAAATTTGCGCAATTTGCGTGTCAAAACGTTCGACAAAAAGCGTAACATGACGTAATCGTGCATCAATAGACCTCGGGCCCTCCGTCCCGCAAATTAAATTTTTGATTAAAATAAAATTTTCCATCCGAAAGTTTTTGCATTTGAAACCTCGAATGTTTTCTTTCAACGGAGCGAATGAACTATTAAAAACAAGGACGAGCATGTTTCCAAATTGAACGGACGGAGCTTTATATTTTGCCAATCCAGCATCAATTTTCAAGCTCCATAGGAGACGTATAACAATGAAGTATGTTATGTTATCAGAGATGTAATAAAACGTCACATTTGCCGAGGGCGTTGCGAGCTGTAAAAAAATGGTCATTCGGGCGTGCGTTATTTTCGACGCAAATAAAGCTGTCCGCGCTTATGAGCCCGCGTATTTGTACCTCATTAATTTGTACGCTGATATGATATACATGCTAACCGTTAATGTGCACTTGCTGAGGCTGATATCAGGGCGCGTACTCGTCTGTTTGCCGCACCCGTATATCGAGCTGTTTGATGATCGTGCTTCTATAATTCGAACAAACGCGAAAGAAAGGTAATCTGTTAATTATCGACGACGCAAATGCTGATGATATTGTTTCATCGGCTGAGAATTCAAACATGATCCCAAAATGTTCACCAGAGATTTTCATCGGAGCTTACACATCAAGATCCTTTGAATTCGATCCCGTCGACCCAAATTATTCCGAATGAAAAATTCAAGTTTACAGAATCAAAAGATTGCATTTCTCTTGATTTCATGTCATTTTCTCTATCAGATACTGATGTTATTTGAAAATCTCTCTGTCATAGTCGAGTAATAATTTAAGAGTACCGAAATCTTTAAACTGTCAGTTTTAACAGGTTTTTTTTCTCAGACTCACACTTCAGAGTACAATTTCATGCCTCGCCAATTCGAATTGTTAAAATAATATATATATATTTTCGTTCAGGAATTTCATTTGTTTGATTTCCATTAATTGATAAAGACTCCGGTTTTAATTTTCCATTTCAGTTTCGCAGCGGAGAACGTTGTGGAAATTTAATTGAATTTGATGCATTAAAATTTATATACAGTTGTTGAGTTAAAACGCACTAAAATATACATCTTGATAAATGTCAAGTTTGAAATTGCGGCGAGGCGCACATACACATGGGTCACTGCCAGAACTTCACTCGCAATAATCTCAACTACCACAAAGTTTACTCGAACTTCTGCGAAAGTACTTATTTGAACTAATTAGTCCATTTAATTGACTATTGGTTTACCTGACGTACAATTAGACGGATTTTAGTACAAATATAATGATTAGTTGATGGAAGGTTTAGTGATTGAAATCTCTGAAGGGCATTTACAATGCTAACGAAATTTGATAAACTAACTTATACTGCGATAAACTATTCTAATCTGAAGGCTACAGGTATAATAAGGGTTTTGCAAACTGTGACCATAATAATTTTATGATAGGTATTTGTCACCTGGATTGAGCTTTCGAAAAACTTTATCCATGAAAATAAATTTACAGTTTAATTAGTAAATAAATCCAAAAAAAAACTCTTTCATTCGTTCATTTATTGGTGAAGGAAAAAAGCATACAAAAACAAACAAGAAAAATAAAATTGCCTTCGGCTATATAGAAATGTTCACAGATATCTTCACTTTTTTCAACGTTGCTATTTTTTGTTTTGCAGGTTACACCGCACAAGGTGGAATCGGTAATGACGGAAGATTCTTCGATCGCAAGATAGCATCAACCTTCAACAGGTGAGTTTCGAAACAATTTCAAAAAAAATATATTGCATTGAATCAAATAAAAATCGTTGAAGTTAAAAAAAAATTGTAAGAAATGTTGAAAAATCAAAAACTAAAATAATTTAACATCACTTGTGTAAATCGCTAGTGTGAATTTAATTAAAGTATACAAATGAAATTATTTACTCCGAAAATCTCAAATTTTATCTCTCATATTTGATGCTCGCTCATTTAAAATAATAATTAGTACCAACGTCGTTCCGGCGGCATGAGACAAACATCAAACGGTGCGACGAAATATATCAATTAATACGTTGAAAATACACTTGTCCTTCACTCTCAAATAGCAACAGAAATACCAAACTTTTTTTCACTCAATCGCTCAGATCTAATCACCCTCAATCTCTTAATTAATAAATTTTCAACCGTTCAATTTTTTTCAATCGTCTGATCATTACAAAACCGTGATCATAATTTTTCCAGCCGCGTTTTCGTTACGATAACAACTGGCAATTACAAAAGCATCAATTCTAATCAAGCTTTTGGTTCTTTTTTTTTTTTTTGTTTTTTTTTTTCTCTCAATAAACCCGCAGTGTATTGGCGCGCGTTGGATTCAAAATGTACAAATCACGATGCGCGTCATAGCGCGCGGACGAAAAAAATTGCCTGTTGTTCGCGTATTTAATTATGAAACGTGTTCGATAAAAATAAAATAAAAAAAGTGTAAAACGGATCTGGCGATGAGCTGTGAACAAGCAAATCACGTCCAACAGAATTATCGGAGCTCATTATAGATGATTCGCGATAACGACGGCGCGTCTTTATCGCGCGCGAATGTTATTTATACGCGCGTTAAACAGATACTGCGAAATCACCGCTGTGCATTAACTGCATCGAATGCTTCGGCAGCCATAATGGTCTTCAACGTTATCTCACGGGGTGGCGATAGCGAGACTGCTTTTAACAAGCGTCTATTATTCCGCCGGACCAGTATCTCTGCTATCGGCCGATGTGCATTTGCCCATGGTGTGCGCGCATCGGATCTGTTCGCTGGACCGGTGCAAACCTGAGCGTTTCACGTCCATGTAACCAACATTCTCGTTGCTTTGGAACCGCTCAAAAAATGTCTTTACTCTGATCGTCCTAGGCAAAAAATCACGAAATTGCAAAACTCGTTGTTATCACACCGAGAGAACGTTTTAGGTGCGAATGTTTACTCTTTCTGTTCCTTTGGCAGAGCCGTAATGCATGCAAGTATCGGACGCTCGTTTTATGAATTGCAGGTACAATTAGATGTTATTTCAGTTTCGGAGAAAACGCTCAACCTTTCGTAACGGAAATGTAAGATAACTATTGTGCACGAGGGGATTGTGTGAAATTGTAAATAAAATGATACCGATAATTACCGGTAAATAAGTTCGACTCTGTTGATTTAGGAATGATTTTTTTGTTCGACTGTGAAATCATTAATGGCTTAGAATTGAGCAACGCTGGAAATAAAGAAAAATGTGTTTCTTCGAGCAATTTTATGGGAGTGCGTTGTTGAAAATAACCTAACAAACAGCCGCTGAAATAAACCAATCAAGAGTAAACATCGCGTCTATTATTCAGCGCTCCCCTTTCTCGTGATTTTCAGTCGCGGGTAGAAATTCCTTGCTAATAAAGACATCGAAAATAGCCGTAACATAAATTACATTGCCAGAGACAATCAAAAGCGAAAGAAAAAGTCCATTTTGTTAAGTGTAAATATTGTGTTATGGTGCATTCAAATATGTGTCGCTTGTCGTCGTGGTTTAATCACATTTTATCGTGTTATTTATAACAGTTACAACGAAACGAGAATTTGAGTTGAACGAAACTATATTATCCATTGACAGAGAAAAAATATTTTCCAACTCATTAAAACGCGCCTTTCGCAAAACACGATCTTGCTCGTTGTTTCCGAATGATGAACAATATCTCGATGCAACGTGATTTTTCAAAGCCCCGCGCGTTAAAATTGGAAGACTCCCGAAGATATCAATTCGCTGCTGCTGCAAAATTGTAACAGGAAATACAAATCGATTAGCCGTCACTGCGTATCAGCTTTACAACTCACTCGACCATTTTTTGCAGTCGATCATACATTAGCACTTTATACGCTGTCGCGGCAATTTTTCTCCTCGACAAGTGATGAATCATGAATGAATTTCAGTGCGGAATGACATCTCGTCGAGAAAAAAATTGATGTTGCTGAAATGAGAGTGAATCATACTAATTGTACTAGGATGTGAAATGAATTTCTACGATATTGGTTTTAACAAATTGCACATTTCGATGATGCAAACTCAAATAAATTTAATTTCAATTTTTGTTTGTTGTTTTTTCTATTAAAAGAAAAAATAAAGTAGATGGGACGAAATATTATTGGTAGAATTCCATTCGTGGATCCTATCAACTGGTTGAAGTATGTCAAATAATCTGGACATTTGAGATAATCTTTTTGAAAATGTTGTTTCATCATGGCGATGTACGACAGGGTACAAAAAAAAGTCTGAAACGAATGCGTACGTCTGTGCGATTGAGTGTAGTTCCTTTTAGATCTTGCAAAGGATTTGTAATCCCCCTTATACGTCACACGGATTTGAATAGTTATATCGCAGGAAGACCCGTCAGTGGCGTTAATCGGACCCTTTCAACGTTAATATAAGTAGTCAGTCCAAGCGGCACCTGATAGAATATCTTGATTACAGGAAAAAAGCACCATGCAAAGCGAAGCCAACAGTTGGAGACGACATTTTGACTTTTTTTTGCACCTCAGTGACAATTGACATGAATGAAATACTGTTATCTTTTTTCCATTTTGAAACTCGATTAATAGTTAGCAGTTGAAATTAAATGAAAACTTGAAAAGTTATCTGAAAAACCAAAAACTGTTATAATAGTTTTAAATTCTGCTTATTGCAGTTGAATAATGGCGTGCAATAAATGAATAAGGAACGGTACACAGGAGATGAATCGAGTTGACACGCACATGCACAGAAAGATTATTTCTCCATTGTGTTCGACCGATAATGTAATGAATAATTCGGCTTGGCTTCTCGCATTAACGTAATAATCAATTCTCAACTGTAATTGTTGTATTCATTTTTATCATTTGACTTTTTGACATGCGAGGATGCTACCGTTGAAAATTTTCATGACCGGATAAATACGGAATTTGATCTCGTTTTATCAACAGCCTGATTAAATTGAAATCATCAAATGGCAATGTTGAGAAGAAAATGAATAATGGATAAAATGAATAAATGAATATGATGCAAAATGATTAGATGTTAATGCATGAATTTAAATGTTTAAACTGCATCAGCTTCCGAAGTGGGAAAACAAAGTAGATGCAATTATGAAACGACGCGGTCTAATGAATGAATGTCACAAATGAAATTCATTTCGATTCAAATTTCTGTAATATTCTTTTCAATTTTATCATGCAAGTCAATAAATTGGAAACCCGTTTTTGTTCATGTGCACAACACTTTTCATAAGAATAACGTGTACAAAGTGATATTTTTTTTTTTTTTTTTTTTTTTTTTTTTTTTTTTTTTTTTTTTTTTTTTTTTTTTTTTTTTTTTTTTTTTTTTTTTTTTTTTTTTTTTTTTTTCGCATTAAATACCATATTTTATGTCGACCCAGGCGGGGTGATATAAAAAAACCTATCTCGAATTGTCTGTTGAGGTATACTTGATTTAAATAAAATTAAACGCCCAGTGGAGAATGGTGTTTCGTAGCACAAAAGCCCCGCATTCCCATCCATCGCAGGTATATCGGCCGAATTATTATGTGGCGTGACTGTTTCTTATATTACTTATAAGTCAAACCGTCATAGTTAATTCACATGAACTTTTGAAATGTTATGTATACGAGTAACCCTTAGGCGTTTTTTCCCTTTCAACTGCTTTTTTCTCGTCGTCTAGCTATTTGTGTTGATTGTTTTTTTTCTCTTCGATGTTCGACATGAGGGGCCCTGTGGATTCTCTCGAAATCGATAGCAAAAGACTGTTCCTTTGACATCAACTCACTGATAGTGCCGTTAGATTAAAATCACCGTTCAATCTACGTCAGTCGCGGATAAAGCGGAAGACTCATTGCCGAACTAACGATAGAAAGTGCAAGCTACAACGGAATAATCGATCGCCGCTTTACGATTATCGGCGCGACAGGGCTATGCCTTAATTCGCTCATATATAATGCAATCCACTGACACGCTTTACATTGTCACGTGTCAGCATGTCCTTAATTCTTCAATCTTACTTCCGCCTCCGACGTCTTACAAGCAGCGTTAAATCATGCTCCCAGTTAAATTATTCTCCGCGGACTGTTTTCAGACATTTTATGCATTTCATAAAGTTCGTGTATAAATCGCACAAGTTCGCGCCGCCCGCGAGGATAATGGCCTGTGATAAGTGCTTTAATTGGAGTCGCATTAAATAATATGTTGAGTTGGAATCTTTTTGCGCATGTTATCATTTATTTATTTCAACGAATTAAAATTACTACAGCATGAAATTCGCAGATTTCATTTAACAGAGTGGTTGCAGAACAAATGATTTACAGTGATTCCGTCGAGAATTTTCGAAATGTTAAGATATATATATCTCGGAGATTATTTCGTGAACAAAGCTAACACATTTCAGGAGTAATATGAAAGTTAACTAATTTCAACGCTTTAGACGAAAAAAAAAACTTATTTCGACAATCAGTAAAAACAAAACTAATAACACAGTGTTTTGCGAAGGAAAAAATGTTGCCTCTGATTCCAAAGGAAAATAACTCATGTCAATATTTCAATAATAAAATACACAATTTTTATTACAAGCTGAAAACAAATACAAAATAATAAATAAAAGCGCCAGATTTACATTGCATGCTAAAAAAAAATAAAAAAAAATCAAGTACAAAAAAATAAAATGTATAAAACCAAACTGGACAAATCAACTGAACTTTTTTTCAATGCTGAAATCAGTGAATTTTCATATTACCTCTAAAATGTGTTATTTTATTTTCTGTGGCGTCGAAATAAATACCCCATTCTTCATTCATTCCTTGAATCAACGTTCCATGTTATTTGCATTAGCGAGTTTAAATAATAGTCGCGATACATTTTGTCGCTCGGTCAAAAATAAAATGTGATCTCATATTTATTGAACTTTTGGATTTCATATTTTACCTTCACCTTTCAACTCGTAACCCATAAAAGTGTCCCTAAATCACCAGAGCCAACAAACTTCTTTGAGCCTTTCAGAGGTTCTAAAAAGAAAACATAATCCAAGCCCTCGCCAAATAGCCTTCGTCTGACAAAAGCCTCTGAGACTGTGATTCTTAATCATAATATTGATCGATGTGTTGCATCTTCTTATATCGGGCCAACAATATACGTGTCAAAAAGAAGCGAATAAACACTCCTTCCTGAGAAATGTGCCACTCCTGGTGTCATTGATCAAATCAATCTCTCGACACAAAGGAGATCCGCGCCAAAAAAAAAGATTGAGTCCTGCCAGGAACTTGGATTCATTTCCCACAAGAGAGGCGCTCGCAAAAAATGCAAATTATTAGAGAATGTTAATCCACGACGAGTGTATATGCGCGGCTGTATTTTCGCTCGTTTGCGCTAACGTCAATCGCAGCAATCTTTCCAATTGAAACCGGTGATTTTTTCGCATGGGCGAGCACGTTCCGTGACTGGCATTCAGATCCAACGACACGTTGTCGCTCGCATTTGTTGTTTAATTTGTTCCTATTTTCGTTGTCAGGATAACGATGCTTGTAATAAATCAATAGCTTATGATAAAGATACACGACTGATAGCGCTTTATCTTCTTTTATGAGTTAGTGCAATTTTCAATCCCTGTCTGACACTCAGCTTTGAAAGAGGATGAAGCTTCTGATGGTCACCACTGCAACAAAAAAAAAAAAAAAAAAACACCAATACCAGATTTGATTAGCGAAATCGAAAACGAAGAAATTTCAAATTAGAACTTGGAAAAAAAATAAGGGAAAAAATTGATGACGAGTAATTACGACAAATGAGGTTTCATCGTAAAATGATGTGTCATTATGTAAGCTGATATTCTTAATCTGTTTGGTCTTGGCGGTCGCACACGAGCGAGAAGTTTCATGCTATTAGCTCTTCTCCATCGTCTTTTGCAATGTTGCGGTTAATTAGTCGGCATGAGTTTTCAGGAAATGAATTTACAAAACAAAAAAAGAAGATGGTCGAATTTTTGTATTATCCGGCATTTTGATTTTACATGTGAAAGGAGATGCGTTGTTTTTAACAATAAAATAAAAATAGCCTCGTCGATCTTGATTTTTCTAGCGTGTATAAAAATGTCAGCAAATTGTTCATATGTAATCGAGAAAGGCATCGCACGATTGGTCACAATATCATCGATATCGATGAAACACACCGGCAAGCTCTTGAATGAAAGCACGTCGCTGCTTCTGGCTACGAAGCGGCCGAATCAGTGCTTGAAACAAAAATTACGACGCTTGGGATCATTCACGCATGAGCCCAGTGGCTGTATAATAGCGGAAAGGTCGGTTATGAAAAATAGAAGGAAAAAAAATTGACGTAGCCAACAATCCAATTTCAGGCCACACTCTCCATCAGAGCATAAACGCTCGGGCATTTTTCAGTTTTATGAAAACGCAGACATTCGAGAAAGATTCCTCGTTGAAGCATTCACGCTCATCAAACTATATATCGATACCGTTTTTCAGTTTATTTTTAGGAATGCACATTTAGAACATTAATTGCTTCTGAACGGCATTGCAAATTCATATACCGCTATCTCCCAGCGGGAATAATGCAAGACGAAAAGGGAACAAGATCTGCATCAAATGTTGATCATGTTGTAGAGAGGTTGAAAATAGTCAGCTGATGTGTAATGTATTCAAATGTAGAACTTCTGAATATATGAATTATTGAACAAGGAATATACGTTTTTTCTTGTTTATTTTCGATTTCCAGAACAATTTTAGTTTTCATTTACAACGCGGATTTACCGAATTTGACGAAAACAAGGTTTTTGAGGATAGAATTAGGCAGAGCTTAAAAATGAAAATGAAATAATTAATTCATGAATTTCACTTTTCAATAGACAAATTGTATACTAAATTTGCAAAAGATTTTTCTAGATATAAACAAATGATGATAATTTTCTCCAAAGTACACCTTTGTGTGAACAAATTATATCTACCAATACTATACGAAGTGTTTATCTTAAAAAAGAGAGGAGATTTTACTATGGAGAAAAAGAAATAAGTCGTTCATTGGTTTTTGCAACGAAAGCGAGAGCTCAAGCTTTTAATCTTTAGTAATCTTTGCGCAAAGCCACTCATCTATGAAAGTATACTCCAGCTAATAAATACAATATTTATTCTTTTTGATAGCACCATGTTGGTAAAAAAAAAAAGATTTTGTAATAGGATGAAGAGATAAAATGACGCATTGCGTCAAATACTGACAAGATGTGAATTTGGGATGTATAATTTTGAATCGAACGAGGCCAAAATTTGGTTGAATTATACCTCTTTTAAGGTTTTGGTGCAATGGTGTTGATTTGAACCAATCGAAACATTTTTGTTTTATAAAAAAAGCAAGAACGAAATGCGCAAACTTTTTTTTCCCAACTGGTCGAAAAGAAGAAATGATGTGTTATTCAAGAGTAATTATTTGAGGAGTTAATGGCGTCTGGGGATGGCGTGCAAACTACGCGAAACCCATTCTTTTGTCCCACGTAAAAAGACAAAGGAGGATGGAGTCGTCTGAAATTTTGCTCTAAAACATCTCCGCTCTTTTACCCTCACTTTTTTTCATTTGCTTTCGCCGGTCGCGACTGTTTTAAATCCTCCACTGCCCAATGTAATCCTAGCCGCGAGAAGACCGGTACTTTCACCCTCGGTTAACTTTTACCTTTCTTACACGCCGATAGAAGGAAGACACTGTTCAAATTACAACGGACTGCATGGTAAACATTCCGTCTGTAATTTATTATTCGCGGGTAAGAACGACCGCTGCCACGAGCTCTGCCAACCGTCTGCAAAAGCACTCCCGTAATTTCTGAACCGAGGATTATACGTCTGTGAACCGCTGCGGAGACGATGCTCATACGTTTAGGATACATCCGATGCGCCAGCGTACAGTGTAAATAAATTTTCCTCGCAGTAGTGTAATCAAATGATCAAACATTCATCCGACAACTTGTTACATTATTCAAAGTTACGTTCTATTTTCGAGATTGCATAAAAGAAAAAAAAAAAAAACATTCACTTCTACTTTTGAAATTAATTCGTCCTTGTGACCATTTGAGATTGAAAAAAAAAAGAAGCAATTGGAAATCCAGTTGCAACAACGAAAAAAAAAGTGCAACTTAATTCTTGGACACTGCAAAAGAAAAGCAGGCATTCGGGTGAAGATAAAGTTTCAACCAAAGTCGAGGCTGAAAGGCATATAACTCTAGTTAAAGGAAGAGAGCAACGTCGACTGTTAATTTCAGTAGCAGAAGCGGAATTGCGGCGGGTCCGTTGGTTGAACAATTTCAAAAAGGTATCTCTCTCGCTGTGCAAGAGTGTACAGCTGGTCAACACAATTATTTTCAAGTTAAACGCACGCGTAAAGTTGCGAGAGGAGGCAACGCTCGCCTGTGCACGTTATCATTTTTGGTATGCGTCTGGTTGTTTATCCGCGCACAAGATGCCACTACACATTGTTCATGTTTCGCGTTACCTGCGGTCACGTTGCGGCTAATAGAAACGGCTGACGGCGACGGCAGTGGCAGAGTAGATTTTTGCACGCTTGCGGCGCAAGGTAAATGTTAATCCCACAACTCGTAATCCAGCAGGAGCAAGTAATGGGAATCTCCGAGTCTAACTGTAATTATAGAGATCATTTAATGGATTCCATCTTGCCCCTTGCTGCCGCAGAGATGAGACCCCGGCTTACTTGACTGCCACATACCTAAACACACGTGTGTACCGACGCCATCCCACACACTATTCTACTTTTTTACTTCTTCTTTCTTTGTGTCCCCGTTGCCCCCCTTTTCGGGCTCTTCTCTTTCTTAGCTCCTCAGTCTCATAGTTGCTGCCATTAAATCCATTGCATAACGCCAAACACAACCGCCACTGTAGGTTGTGCTAGCAAATGAAAATGAGTATTCCAAGACAGATTGGATCGCGACAAAAAATATCCGCCGGCAAACATCATGATACGCTCATTTTTGTGAAGAATGAGAAGCTTGCACGATTCTAGAGAGAGGCTTTGTGAGAACTCGTATGCTCCAAAAATGATAATTGGACGTGACGAGGAAGTTCAGACTGAAAAAAAAGCTATTACCGGGGTTGGAAATGATGCTGATGACTTATTGGAATTCGCTTTTGGAGACTTGCGCTCCGGCCGATGACTGACGTGACCTTGACACCTGGTCATCCGATCGTTCTTGAAACCGGATTAATTGAACTTTTAGCTGTGCGGCAGTCTTATCGATTCGGATTTGGAAGGGCCCGATCGCCACGGGGGTTTTTATCAGCCGTAATTAGCTGGGTTTCGGTTAGGCCGGGCTTCAATGGTCCGGAATTAATTACCCGCGGTCGTGTCTAATTAGTTCTAATTTGGGTCACGATCGATCCAGAAAAGCAGATAGTTCTTTTCGGCGAATGAACTTTGAAGCTTCACGAAAAGCATCAAACTAACATTAAGGGTCTCTTTTGGTGATGCTGTATATCCTACCCAGCACGAGAACTCCAAATGAAGACGATGCTAGATAATGCAGCTGCAGTTAAACAAAGCGCAGTCAAGAAAATGTTTTTGATTTGTACAAAACTTGTTGTTCTATTTTAATCAGTAATATTGAAATGAAAGGTAGTTTCTTTGTTCGAATCTTAATCAACTGGATTGAATCTATAAATTATGGAACTGATGAAGTCAACATTTCTATCAAAATGCAGAATTGCAATCTGAGAATGCGAATTCTATTTGAATTTAACAACTGAAGAACGCTTAATGTTGAATGTAAATGTGACGAATCATCATTACACTCAAAATCATAATCAGTTTTCGAGTAAAAAATTTCTTTTTAATTCTTCTTGTAATGGAGAAGACTTCGAACGTTTCTTCAGATAAGATTCTTAAGTTGTATATTTGCGTGGCTGGATTTTGTTTCGGGTTCTTTTATTGTTGCAAAAGTAAACGAGCCCAGTAACCCAGTAAGACCCTCGTCTAGTTTGGCATTCTAACCCTCGCTCTTCAGAGGCCCTCAACTGGATATTAATCAAAGTCATACTTGATCCTGGGCACGATAGCGAGAGTCAAATTGTTACTAATTTCACTCGTCTCCAAACGCATCGCATAGTTACAAATTTCAAGTGTTCGATCAATGTTAATTTTGCCTTTGTCTGTGTGTGAGTGTGTTCATGCATTTTATTACTTTGACGATGCAATTTCGTTCGAGGCTTAGGACCGACCTGACGGCGAGAAATTAGTGCTTTTAATAATTCGTGGCAATTTTGCGTTGTCGCAACGGTACTTGACGGGGGTATAATATCAGCCGCGGCACCTCCCTGTTTCGGAGTATACAATGTCTGGCCCGCCTCCTTGCCGTGGGCCTGTTGACGGCCCAACGGAAATTCCCGAACATGCAAATTTGTCCGCGGATGAGTGCTCCGCTTCTTTGAAACGTGCGGTCGTTCGACGAAATTCGATTACAGGTGCTGCCGTCGTCACCGCCCACTGCTTACTCGTTGACCCTTTTTGCCCCTTTTTGCAACCGCTTCCCTTCGTTCACTTTTTTATTTCCTTTCTCGTTTTTTTCTAAGACATTCGTATACCTACCTGACCCATCAGAGCGACCTTGAAGTCGCGCGAATTCTCGCTCTCATTATTTCTCGTTTTGCTCCGCTTCATCACTTATATCGTGCCATTTTGTACTCACGTACCGTCAACACCTTTGCTAAACGCTCGAGCGACACATGATTTGCACGTGTCTCTTTCTCGCTTAGAAATGTATCATTACATTACACATTATAAGAATGCAGATGGATTGTTATTCCGTCCCTTAAATTTAGTTTGCCTGTTCTCTTATAGCTTTTTGCACGTTTGCCTGTTCCCTTTTTTTTTTTGCACCAAGCAGATTATATGCTTCTCAGAACCGTGCTCTTTGTTTCAAACGTAAATTCAGTGGTTCATTTTAACATGAAATTTTGGCTTTGGACGCAAAGTGCTCGAGTTGGGGAGAATAAAAAAAAATACACACACTCGTACGTTTGGAGTTGTTAGAATAATTTCGAGGCATAAACTGGTCGGACGAATGGGCACTTTTTTTTCTAGCACCGGGTTAAGTAATGTTATTAATAAGCAGGACTTTCTGACCGGTGCAATTCGTTTGAGAAACTCGGAAAAAAGCCAGCCTCAGCCATGATTCAATTCGCTCAAAGAGGAACGAAGAAACGAAATATGGCTAATTGTAGCGCAGTGTTTTGTTTCGCAGTTCTTGTTTTTCTTTGTCATTTTTGTAATGCCACGTGAAAATCACTGTAATATTGTGGAAAAAGTAATTAGACTCGAGCCAGAACGAGGCCAAATGTTTCAAAATGTTTTTGGTTTACATTCTTCGACAAACATGGTTATTAAACTTTTGTTGACGTGTATAATTCAATTCAAATTCATGAAATAAAAAAAACCTTTTTTTTTTTTTTCGTCTACGTAATATGAGAGTTGATGTAATTAACAAGGAATTATTATGTAAGAACCCGACGCGCTAATGATACCTCATTTACCAAGAGTCCTCTGTTACCTGAATTATATCCAGGTAACGATTACTGACCTTAGAATCTGTCTTCGGCTAGAGCATTATTACGTTTAAGTTTGTGCGATCTGGGTATCAAATTATGTAGTCTATAAATTCTGGTAACTCTGCCTGTTTGCTGCGCCACTTCGTGGTAAATATGCAAATTGATAAAAATCAAAACTCATCAGATACATAATTGAAAGAGACGTGACAATAATAAAATGAAGGGAACCTCTAATTTACACTATCATCAAGTCTACAACGTCCAAGAAAAAGGAAACTCGACTCTGCCACCGCAACAAACTTGACTAAACCACAGACTCTATACAGACGCATAAAAAAAAAGTACTAATAGCAACAATACAATGTGTCTGGCCCATTTTACACGTACTCTCGATGCAAATGAGCGAAACAAAGTCGGGCAACGCGAGTATTATGCAAACATATTCCATACATTAGCACAAAAATGTAAACTTGTCAAAATGTTGGTGGCCTATTGCCGCGCTCGCTCGTGCATTCGAAAGTCTTGTGTACGCAGGGCAGAAAGCGCCCTCGGCCGACCGACAGAAACCGGCCTGGTAATTGATAATCGATAGCTTTAATCTGGCAGATGTATCATTTGTGTACATGCTAACTGCTCGAGTCGATCTTAAGTACCTGCTTGATGCTTTGACTACGCTGATCGCACACAAAAGTGCGGTGAAGTGCAGGGAGAGAGAAAGATCGAAAAAAAAAGGTTAAAATTGTTACTACGTCAGCGCGCACGGGACACTGCTTCGGGGAAAGCGCGAGCCATCGATGATCGAGGGCATAATGCGAAAAGTGAAAAAGCTCTCAGGCGATGCGATATTTTAGGAACGCTCTCGGGCGCGCGCGGTCCCGTATGATAATGTCCCAGAGGAACGAAAGAGGCATCACAATGATATAGTAGGGGAAGAAACTGCAGACACCGTCTCGTGTTTATCGAAACTTGGTGAAACTGTTGCCTCCCGCGGGAGGCGGTGTTTTGCGAATCCAACTACGTTGCAGCCGTTGAGAACAATGGCGAGATCGAAGGGTCGCGAACGTACGCCCACCTCCTTGCTCGTGTTTCCGGCTGCAAATGTGTCGTCAAAAATATTGTCTGATTCCTCGGAGAAAGTGGTTTGACATATATCGAGGAGAAAAGTTGATAGTTTCAACAATTTAGAGTACCAGAAATTGTAGATATATTTTTTTGTTATCTTCATATTCACGCGTTTTGTTCGGTTCACTTTTTGTCGTTGTTTTTTTTCTTCTTTTTTCGATCGTGCGAAATAAAAACTTCGCATAGCCTTGCGTCGACAAAACAGGCACGATTGTTGGGTGCAATTTTTCGCAGCTCAGTCGTTTCTTCAGTGCTCGCACACGCACTTACGTGTTATATTGACTTGTTTTGCGGCGGCCGTTAAAGAAGAAAAATCGTGGACCGGGAGAATATTTTTAAGACCCCCGCGCCAGAAAGAAGTCGCGAAAACGAAAGCGAAAGTGAGGGGCGACGTTACAAACACATATTTCACGTGTGGTGAAATGGTTCTTGGAGAAAGTGCATGGAGATATTTTTCAACTCATGGGGATGGTGAAAAATAAGAGTGGTTTCGATTATTTCAAATAAGATGTGTGGACTTGCGGGAATGTGGTTTTGGAACAAAACACATTACTTCTCGTTTGATACACGTAAAAAGCGAAACTAAATATTATAATTGCATCATGAAATGGACAATTAAATTTTAATGTACATATAGGACTCGAAAATTTATGGAATTTAGTCAAAGATTCATATTTGAATTTGTAAACAAAAAAAAAAAAAAAAAAAATGTTACACGAAGCAATTAATTGTGAATTCTGAATTACAATGACATCGTAAAATCGAGCATTATGACCATTTATCAAATGATATTAATTTTATTGCTCATTGCACATTCGCTAATCATAAGTGATCGTAGCGAGACAACTGTGATTTATGACAAATTAATTGTCAGGATTCACCGGCGAAATGCAAAGGTAACAAAAAAGAGCAGCACTTAAAAGAGCTGATTTTGTAACGTGCATGAACATTTTGATGAACAAGTATGCAAGCCAACGATGTAGGCAGGTAAAGGTCGTATACATAATCACGTGCTGTAAATTGTTCACAAAGAAACGTAGCTTTCGTTATTCACATTGTTTTTCAGACGTCTTGTCAGTTAAATGCGACGTCGTTTAACGGTCGTCTTGTCAGGATCAAAAAACATCGTTAAACAATAAATCCTTCGTTCATAATGTTCCTTATTATATATATTTGTTCTGTTTCGCTCGCCCGTCAAGAGTAATTGGATATATGCACGCTTTAAGGTAAAGTGTAATACAAAAACGATAACTCTTGACATGGCATTGTTTGTGCATTCAGTCTTAAATACTTGGCATAACCGTACGCATGTGACAATCACTCTCTGTTTTTCAACTTTTCACTTATTTTAAAAGCCGTTCATCATATTTACCTCTCCATACATTTAACTATCTCTCACATGATGGATAATATATTTAAAATACTTATCTTTTTTTTTGCAACAACTTTCTCATACAGAAATTAATTTTCTTAAAAAATAAACATTTTAAACAAGCTTAGAGAAAATTAGTTTACTTTGTCGACCGATACACGAAGAGAAAAGTTTGATTAAAAATATATAAACATTTTTATAAAAGGGTGACAAAAGCAACATTTTTATCATAAATGTTAGCCAATCAGTTTAGTAATTAATGCTAAATTGTGATTTTGTCACCACGTTATAAAAGCAGTCCAGTAAAATGCAATCATTTATAACTAATTTTAACTGAACTTTTTTCCTCTGTGTAGAAACGAAACAACATATTTCCCTTTGGCGCAATCATAATCTGCAGGGCAAAAAAAGCTCTTTTCACCGCTAGTTATTACAAATGCCTAGCTCGGGGAAAAGAAACGCTCGCTGCAGTCGGGCGTAATTTGCCCCTTTGAAACGGGTTTCCGTTAATTGGGACACGTGTGCGCCTCTTTGCGTGCGAACTTCGAACATTACGTAATGCGCGTTTTCGCGTCGTCTGGCTGCTCTCGCACCTGTTCTCGGGTTCAGTTTTGACAGGCTGATACGCAACCCACATTCAGAGTCCAAGTGTCCTTGTTATACAATTTCTTGAGGAATCGCGGCGCTTGGTCGTGGAGTTTGCGTGGGCCGTTGTATCGAATAAACGAATGGGGTTTCCATGTAACACGGGGTGGTCCGTGATAGTTCGTTAATTAGTTGCATTGCGGCACCTTTGTGGACTACACCCACGAGCACTGCGGCTCATCAAAATAAACACAGCCTCCCCTCTTCACCCTACTCGTTTTCCATTCGCTGTGTCCTTCTCTCTGCCAGGCACAAAAACAATTCTGTAACTTAAAGTCAATTATTCACGCTCAGCCGAGCACTTTGCGAATGCAACCGGGTACGAATTGTACCCGCAGAGAATATCATGCACACATTAGTTCTTCCACTTTTGCGCGAATTATTTCCTGCAGGAATTATTTCGTTTTCCAACTTTTCGTTTGTTAACATCAGTCATCTTATTCTAGTGCTCTTGTAGTTTCCACAATTCAACAACAAACAAGTTTTCAATAAAACTTATCAAGGCTTTTGTCATGTACAATGATATAATGCAGTTTGACAATAATAAAACAATTGAAATATATATCAGTTGATGTGTTTATGATATAGCATTTGTACCATTCGTCGTGTAATTGTAATTAGATGATTGGATTGATATTGCTTAATCAATTACAAACGGGAAATTTAATTCGCTTTGCTCATACAGAGAATCGAATCTCACGGCGGCGTTTATTTACGAGTGCATATGTATACCGCCGAACGATAGTCGCTTCAAGAGTTGCCAATTGGGAACGAGCCGAGGCAAAAGCAAATTGATTTTCTGAAATGCTAGATAATCATCATCAAGCGGAATCAGATAAGGTATCAGTTTGAATTCGGATATTCGACTTGAACATTTTTATCAAACATTTCCGCAAATATTTAATCCGCCACTTATGTATCTTATCCGCAGTCAAGCGAGGAACTTATAAATATACATGTGGAGCCGTCCATAAATTTCTGATTCAACATAAGATCTGAGATATTTATTCGTCTATTCATATTAAATCATTCCAACTGACTTAGTATTTATGGTATTATCGCAACTATAACTAAACTTAGGAATAATTATTTGCATACATTTATTATCAACAGGTGACTAATAATTATTCGAATTGATTTCATTTGTTTTTTCGTCTGAACTTGGAAATTCATGCTGTGTTTTCAAGTTTTTCAGTGATATTAAATTTTTTTTTCAATCATTATCCATCATAAATACGAAAGTAGTTCTCAGATAGTCGATTATGTTTGAAATTCCAGTGCCAATATAATAATTGGCTCAAATGAACGCCATGTTGCCACCGACAGCGACGAAATAATCATTCCTTAGAAGGCCTCGCTCGGACTGCGATGAGGAACTGTTTTTTTTTTTACCTTTATTAAGCACCAATTAAACAGTAAATTTGGCCTGCATTTCTTGATATTTTTCTGCCATTGCGCGGTAACCGAAAAAGAAGAACCGTCAAAACATCAACTGCACCTTGGAACGAATGCGCGAATTAGAGTTGACGCGCGAGGCTCATATTTATGTCATTAAGTGTAATGACGTACATCGGAACAAATAATTGAATGTGGCGGTAAGGAACAGCTGGCCGTGATCTTGACAGTGCAACATAAACAAAATTGAAGAAAAAAATAAGAGGCGATGAGAAAGAAGAAACTAACAAAAACACAAAAAAGACAAAAGTTGTGAGAAATGAAAAATAAAGGACGTCGTCGCGGCGGGCATCTCGTGTTTCCGACTGTCGTCGAATAGTTTTCATTTCCACACATTTATCCAGCCGTCGAAACGTCTGACGCACCCACGACACGTGTTTCGTCTTATTTTCCGTCACGTCCATGATACGTCTTCCTCCTCTGTTTGCCTTATTTTCAACGTTCCTCCAGCTGCGCGCGTCAAACGTGTATCTATTTTCTTTTCGTCGAGTTATCAGCGATACGTGGCAAATTGTCTTTGAGCTAAAATAAAGGTTCGCTGGACTTCTTGGAACTTTTGCCACTGTAATTGCGTTTCTAGCAAAAATACGTTCGGCCATAATTTCGCCGGCTCTATTTTCAGGATGCAAAAAGCGACCGACGAGACAAATGTCTTTAATGTTGCCGGGAGAACAATCCTTGTTAAGTGTCTGGATGCATTGAGAATAGGTAATAAAAGGGACCTAAATTAAGGAGGTTACTGCAGTCGGCGCCACGTATACGCCTCTGATGAAAAGACAGAGATCCCTGCAAGTGGTGTTAACTGATTTGTTTTCATCAGGTGCCGGTCGATGGGGTGTCGCGCGACAGGGGATTTTCAAAATGACTGTAAAACTAAAATAAAAAAGAGGCCCATTAAATTACGCGCTGAGTCGTGAGAGCGTTTGTTATAAAGCATTACAAGAAATATCGAATATAATATTAGCTATTAGTTCGTTCTGGTAAAATAAACAGAGCAACGATAAATTACCCTTGTGAGCTACTGCTGAGAATTTGAGAAATGTTAATCACTACTAATTTTAACTGCAGGCTCTTCCGCGAGTGATTTATCACACAATTATCTTACCGCAAGCGTTGAATTCTATATTTAAAAATCTTTGCTCCAACCAAAGTCTAACTGTATCATGCGAGAATTTTAAAACATGACAAATTAAATGAGAACTCTTCATCTGCGAGGGAATTTGCGAACTACACATCATTTACAGGTGGATTTCTTTGTGTACTTTCGAGACTGCAAGAGCGGGTGACAAATTTTCCATCTGTTTCCATCTGTCGTCTCGGCCAGAAATAACACGAATCGCCTACTAAAAGAAAGTTGGAAACTGAACAAAAAAAGAAGAGAGGTGGAAAATGAGATACGAAAATGAGATGAAAAAAAAAAGTGTGTGCACACTGGAACTGGCGAAACGATGTACAAGATAGGTAATTAGAAACAGTCTTTTTGCGCGGCTCACACGTCGGAAAGGGTTGACAGTGCGAAGATGATATCCCGCCGCGGGTGGCTAATCGGAACGGACTAATTCTCGACGTTGAAAAAGTGTCATGAGCAACGCTCTGACGAGACGACGAGCAGTCGTTTTGGCGTAAATGAACTTTGCAGATGCAAACTGTTTTAGATGTCTCATCGTCGCGCTTTTCAGATGTGTTGTCTTACTTCAAACATAATAAACGTTCTCGGGTTAAAAGGGTAGGAATTCCGTGAATTTTGAGAGGTGCCTAAAAGTTCAACTTTTGTTACGAACAATAGACTTGACGGAAAAAAAATCTTGTAGAACAAAATTTAAAATGTCAAAGAAAAAAGAAAGAAACATTGGGCGCAAAATCTTACATTTCAATTCCTCGAAATAGTTTTGGGGTGAGCGAAGAGCAAAAAGCTAATTGATTCGAAAAAAGATTCATACATGAGAACAGGGGGGGGGGGGGAACGAACGAAAAAAGATAGCACTCAGAAAGTGGTATTTACGCGCCCCGGGGAGGACTAACTGTACATCGTTAATTTATTTCTTTTTATCCCAGCGACGCATTTCGTTCGTGTTGTTCGGCTCTGCTTTATTATTTTGTTTGGCCCGTCGGTTTCGTGCAGTTCGCGTTACGCTAACTACGCTAGACTGGCGTCAAATTACTTCAGGTCAAGGCACCGCCGAAGCCCTCGAAGACGCGCACATGTTCTCGCAAGCGGCGCCAACTCCAAGTGGCAGCCGCTGCCCATAAAGCCTAAAATAACGCGAGGTGCTTTGTCGAACAAAGCTGATTACTGCCGACTCGAAAGGAGCCTCGCAATGGATGCCGGAAACTTGCTCTTCATCTCGCACGTCCAGCCGGCTTTGCGTTCACTGGTTTGGGCTTATGCACCGATGCGTTCCGCGGTACGCATGGCGCATCAGAGAGAGGCACGTATGATATGGACCATAATTCAAGAAAAAGGTGTGGCGCAAGTGTCAGTCAAGCGGTTAAACGTTGGCGGCAAAGTGAATTGAACGCGAAACATGCTGGAGGTAGAGAGAAAAAAAAAACGAGCGAAAACGCGCGGCTTTGAGAAACAATATGCGAGGTACAGTTATTGTACGCAGCCGACGCGAGAGAAAAGTGGTTGCTAATGGGATTCACGGTTGCGTATATTTAAAGCACTCAATTTTATACTCTGTTAGCGATTACGTCGTTACATATTTAATGTGCGTGATAAATTGGCCCGAAATTGTCGAGAGCTCTCTGTGCGTTGCGCCTTTTTTTCGCTCGGATAAACGCAGCTATCAGCCGTGATCTTTCATACCGTATATACATCTTCGCGGTCACGTTTCATTGAGAGAAAGTACACCTTGTGATATTTCATGTAATGTTCGGATCAAAACTTTTAAACGTCTTTCGACATCAAAATAATAAGTGTGATTAATTTATATAATTCCCATCCACTGTTTTTAAAGGTTTACACGATGTCGAACCGGTAGTCGATGAGATGCAAGTCGTAAAAGGTCAAAGGTCAATGCCAAAGACAGACAATTTTGAGAAATATTTATTTCCGTCATTTGCCAAGTCCGGCAATTGGTAGTGGATATCAATGGAGATTGTTCAATGATATCTGTTGATGATCTAGAAAAGCATCATACATTTTCCCATGGAACATGAGATTTGAATTGAATTGAGGTTAACGAGGTCAACTAAAGAAGAATCGTACAAAGCTCGCTCGCTCGCTCGCGCGCGCGCTCGCAGTTTCAACGTGGCGTCGTGTGCGACGTCATCATCGACGACGTCAGACTATCGGCCAATTATACGTGAGAGAGTAGCAGCGGCTTTTCGGACCCGAACGTCGTATTTCGCTTGGCGATGCCTGACGTTCAAAGCGTTATCTTATCCGACCCGATCTCGCTCTGACCGAGAGGGTGATCCTTCCGACAGCCGACTGTATTATCTCATACATCGACGTATCCGTGATACGCACGCTACGATATCAAAGTACCAATCATGCTGAACGTTACAGACTTCGAACATTACTGAATGCCAGCCCATCGATTTGTGCGTCTATGATATGCAGTATAAACTGTCTATCCATTTCCGGATTCTGCCCACGCGTGAACTTTATATAAAATAATGGAAGACGTTCGTTCTCACCTTTTTATTCGGCGCGGGAGTAAATTATTATTACGTGGGATTCTGCTGCGAGGTTATTATGTGATTTAACTGCTATCGTTCGTTCGCATTTTTCATCTCCAGCCCGAAAGGATAATTGCCATATTTTATTAACCATTTTGTATACATTGTTGTTTCATTCGCTTTCGCATTTTACGGCTCAGACGAGAAGAGGTCTTCGTGAGACCGGACTTGAAGCGTTCTCTTTGATTTACAAATCAGTGATAGTTGTTTTCATCCAGCGTCGATAATTTTGTTTCGTTGAATTCGTACCTGCCCTTTCACGAGCACGCGGCAAGGGCAAAAATAATAAGCACGATATATCGGAACAAAAAACCGACTGTATCGAGATCCAAATGTGTCAATTACAATCAAACGAACTGTCAAAATGTTTCTTCGGCTGAAGAGATTCGGAAGGGAACGGATGCAAAAAGTTATTTGAAAATTGAAAATAGAGGTCGTTTGAAACGTTCATGTTACACACCTTCAGAATTCTTGACAACCAATGTTCAAATTTTGACTGTGCGCCGTTGATGGATAATGACGCATACTTCAAACGATACTTTTACTGCATTATTCAATCCGAATTGAACTACGGAATGACAGCGGTATTATATTGTGTACGAAGTACCTCTGTTGTGCGAAAAAGCTTTTCATGTTTATCCTGAAATATTAATAACTTTTTTTTCCTTTTGCATCAGCTGGTAGCGATAGAATGGTTTGAAGTAGCAGCATTTCCGAGCTCATAATCGATCATAATGGAGACATTGACCTAAAGTCAATGCGAACGACTCGTGCTGAGAAACGCTCACTTTCAATGGCTAAGATGATCGTTTTTTTGGGATTTCACAAATTGTTGTTAAAAAAAGTAGTAATAAATAGCATAAAAATTATTATTATTATTATTATTATGGATATAATTATACATACTGCACTAACTATAACTTTGAAAAATTTAATAATAACTTCTAAATCTCATCACTGTGATAATATAGAAATTTTTGTTTTTACATTACTGATGGTTTACCTGAGACGATATTTTTAAAACAACAAAATTAAAATTAAGAAATTCTTTGTCTTATTGTCAAACTTTCTGTAGTCTTTTTTGGTAGAGGATGTAGCTTATCAGAAATTGATTATTTCTAATCGGAAAATTTTGTGATTGAAATAATATTTATTCGTATTTGATTCCACTAGAACGAAATGATCACTTGTTATTTGATAACGTGCTAATAAAATGAGCTGAAGGTATTGTCCCGAAGGGTGGATATTAATATATTTTGTTTGTGTATTTTGTGAATGGGAGCGTGTGGCAGCCCCGCGATATATCAGCGAACTGCCAAGAGTAGAAGGAAAAAAAATGAAACTGAAGCACCCGGCGTATATTTGACTTAACGCCCGGTAAGCCACATATTGTTTGCACAAGGCGTGATTCGCTCGCGCCCGGTGTTTGTGTTGCCATTCAGAAGATATTTTCGAGACAATGTACGAATTGCCGATTCGCGTGACGTGCGACTGGGGAATCAGTTGAACGCCTTGGCGAAACTTTCTTGCCCTTTTCATCCGCGAACAAGAGCCAATAATTACTTTTGCTCGGATGAGAGAAGTACGGCGGAATGAATCGATGATGGAGTTTGAGCCAGTTTCCCCCTTTTATTACGATTCTTGGGGCTTTTCAAATCATCCCTCCGTCACTGTTTCGATTAAGAAGCGAGCATCAGCATTGGCATATGAATCGCCACCGAGTCAAGCCAACTTTAATCAATATAATTATTTCATCGAGTCAACATATAAGACATGGCCATCTGGACCTCGAATAATTTAGTTACGACCAGCGAATTTCATTTAAAACACGCCGCTACCTGAGACTTCATTTTATTTCTCACAGCCCTGCCAGCATTCGAACGCGTATCGGCTAACAGATTATGTGCAGCTAATTTTGTTTAATTAACCGTAAATTAATTATTTTGATGCTTAAAAAAAAAAGTAAATTGAAATATGCTTTGCTTAAAATAAAATTGGTGACGTGAAAAAGTTGCAAAAATAGTTGTTAACAATACCGTAGATGTTTCAGTTGTTTTATTATTGTGAAAACAAGTTTAAACAGTGAATTCCAAGAACAGAAAAATCGTTTGATTTGTTAAATGTGTATTTCGCGTGTGCCAAGTACTCCGCCCTATCATTAAAGCTAAAGACAAGTCATTCTAATTGCGCAAAAACGTTGACTCCGGCGGCCCGCGGACAAAGAGTTAGTGGATTTATCATAAAGACGATGAAACACGAAGAAAAAGACACAGTGTCACCTTGTAAATGGTTTCTTTGATCCCGGTACCCTCTGAAGCCGGTCCGCGAAGCAAAGAAAATAAAGCTCTTATTTCGCGATCCCTCGCGCTGACGACGATGTCGGAAAGCCTTTGAAGAAAATATTTGCAAATTGAAGAGCGTTAACTTTTCTAAGCCTAAATTGACAAATTATCTCCCGGTGACTCTGCAATATAATACAGTTAGGAGCTTATGTTCATAAAAAACATGAAAGCATAATTTGAAAAATGATATTCGCCGTGTGGTGATTGAATATGATTCTCGAACAAATTTTAAATTGTTGAAATTGTTTTTATTTCATCTGCAAAAATAAATATTGAAATTAAAACTTTTTGAATTGCTCAAATATGAATGCCATTTTCAATATTTTAAAAAAATGAATTTTTATTCGGTCCCGGTTAAAGTGATATTTGAAGTCTGATTATTTTATAATAAAACCAATTTCAAATTTCAACTTTTAAATAGAACTCATTAAACATTTTCATATATTTTATTGTCATATTTTATACAAAACTTTTCAAGCATTGGAAATGATATTACATCAAACTCAAAAAAAGTATGTATCTTTGACCAGGGTGATTGATTAATCACACCTTAATTAAGGTTTGAATGAAAACAATTACTTTTCATTTTAGTATGTGTTTAAATTCGACTAAAAGATTCAGATCACAATTATCGATGTAATTAAATTAATAAAAGGGAAAACTAAAAACTATTCCGCAAGCACAAAACACTTAAAACGTAATACAAAAATTAAAAATTAAAAACTTTAGAAAATCATGCGTAACACGAGGCGTGGAATTGTTGAACCATCGACATTCTCAAAAATACTCTATATACCGAGAAAAAAAAACAAAACAAAGATAATTGAATTTTCACAAAACTTAATCTGAGATTGAGCATATGTTTGGAGAATAAAACTTTTTAATAAAAAGTTGAATTACTAGCTCAACAATGTATGATTTTTAGCTATGAAAAATGTTCATGTGGAATATTTTTATGTTTCCTGCATTCAATGGTTGAATTTTAGTGCTTTGATTTCATAACTACTTTGTCAGAACAGTATCATTGTTTATAAAAACCAGCTTTTGCAAATCGAACGTTTGTATGAGTGTAGATTTGTGAATAATTTGTGCGCAGTTGATATAAAATTGAATATAACGTAAAAAAACTGAAAAATCATTTATTGGAATAAAAAAATAGCCTCTGGTACTTGATCAAACGTTATGAACGCAAAATGATAATAATTAGAGAATGCGCTATTAATTAAAATGCATTGTTGAAAAAACAGATCCCACAAATAAAAGCAATTAATGATTGTTAAATTAGCGCATACGTTCTGGTGCGTAATGCAAATATCATAATTAAGAATGAATTGGTAGCTGGCATGGTGTCACGCGGAAGGGATCGCGTATGTCTGCGTGAGCGTACATATACATGTATATTAAACAGTAATAATTAAACGGATAAAACACGGACGAAAGAGCGGAGCGTTATACGCGTCAAGTATGTTTGCGGAACACTCGTTTCGTAACATAACGACGACGCGAGAAGGAAATTTATTCTATCCGGGGGAATCGCGTCGTTCTGCCCCAGCTCGATCAGCTAGGATGCCTTCACTGCAAATACTTTTCTGCCTGTGGGACATGTCTCGTCAAAATGCTCGCATTGTTCTGTTTCACATTTTTTCCCCACAGTCAAGTTTTTTTGTCTACTCTACGTACTCGCGACCTTTTTTACCCGAGTCGCTCGATACAATTCAAAAATTGCGCAAATCACTTGAGATATTTCATTTTTCAACTGAGTTTCACCCTCAGCGTATATGCAGGCTCGAAATAATAATTAATTCAATTCCGGCAGTTATGTTCATCTTTCTTTAATGTTTATTTAATTGCATAATTGCGCTGTTCATAAAAACAGTATTCCGAGCGAAAATACGTATTTTCAAGTCATCGTAATATATTCATGCAGTTTATTTGTTTGGTAATGAATACGGATCAAGTTTAACATGATGTGTCGATGATAAATTAAATACTGACTTTATAATTTGAATTACACATTTTGTCAGCGGAATATAATAATTAACGAAATTAAACCCACCGATATATACCTCCAGAAATACGTTCGTTAATTGAATAAAAAAAATCATTTCGTTAAAATTGGAAAATTGAATTATATTAAAGATGTTCGCGTTTTTAATTTTGAACGTAAGAGTCAACAAATAACAAAAATGATGAATTAATGAAAAAATCATAACAAAAATAGAACCATTGTCTGTTCCATCTTTCTAATTATTCTTTCCAGTCAGAATAATCTGTTGACTATTCCATATCGTGTATATTTTCATTAATTGTAAGCAATCTCTTTTAATGTCTTTTATTAAGTTTATTTTTTAACCGGTGCATACACATGAATTCATATTAAACAATTAGTTTTACACTTATCAACAAGAACGATGGCACCCAGTTCGTTAACCTTGGGCACGGAAACGGCACTTGGATCGGCTCTTTCATCAAATGCCCGCGTATCATCTGATCGAGCGAGATTAGAGTCGTTATGATTGGATCAAGCAATCGGGTTACGTGTGTGCGAACATGAAAGCTCCGCGGTTTCACGTATAATATATTATCACCGATTAAAGAGATAGGATCTGCAGGATCTAAGTGCGATGGCGGTAGTCACATCAGTTGTTGCTTTTTCCATGAAACTCAGTTTTATGCGCCGTGGATAGACATCGTCGAAGCACTTGGCGTGTGGTTTGATAAGTAAATGAAGTTACACCGCGAAACGAGTTTGTGAGCGTCAAAAAGCGCGCCGATGTGTGGTGCGTTTGATCGGGCTGAGAAATGGACAAGGCGGAGACCGAATTCGCAGCGCGATGACTCGGCGGAACTCAATTACCAATAATCCAGGCGTGAGATCGGGTGTCATTTGAATAAAACATATGGCCGGGATGAAAAGGACGGCGATAAGGAAAGAAATTTTGCGTCAATACGCCTTTTGGACACATTTTGCTCGTTGGTATTATTCTGAAAAGTTTATGTCTCCATCTATGCGCTCACGGCCCAATAAAAGAGTCGCCGGGGACACTTGAAATTCGTCCCTTTGTTTGGGCAGCTTGGAGTGATATCGAGCAGACATCAGCCGAGAAGGACGGATGAATGGAAATGAGGAGGTGGGATGGAATGGTAACGACGCGCGATAGCGCAGCGAACGAAGAAGAGTCGTTCGGGGTCTCTCGAATTGTCGGTGATCGGACGTTTTATGTTACCGCGTCGCCGTACCTTGGATCCCATTTCTCTTTGGGTTTGGCAAGCGACGCCGCACCTCCCTTTCCGAGCGGCCGGCAACCCTCGACTTCCGAGTCTGGGATCGCCGCTTCCGATACCTCGAAGATTGTTATCGTTCGATAATCGACACGGGACACGTATAGCGCAAGCCCCCGGCACGTTGCAGGAAACTGAATTACCAAGTGCGCCATGATTTAATAATGCGAGCAGCTCCATGATATACGGCCGTTATTTGGCCCAGCCGAGTTCTCGTGGCCCTTCACCCCCATCTCTTACTCCGTGCCGAACCGAGCCAACTCCTTAAAATCTCACATAAATTTGTGATCGCTAGTCGCCTTGCGCCATCGGATCGTCCATATCACGAATCATCGCGAGACACCGAGCGTGAAACAAGCTTCGCCGATTCGATAATTCTTGATGATTTAGGATTATTAATTACCGCAGGTGCTCGGCGACGTTTTTCTTTTCTCGCGTGCAATTTTGTATTACAAATTGGTTCCGCAACAAAGATCCCTGCGAACCATTTCTTCGAGTCATGGTCGTTAATAAAATGCACCGACGCAAGATTCAAATTGATCTAACTGGATAATAGAAAATCCCTCGTACTCGATTCGAGAGCAAATCCGCGAAACCTGCCCGCAGCCTCGGTGCATTACGTTCCAAATGAAATCTCATTCCGATTGGTGAGAGGAAAAATTTGTCGAATTTGAATGAAACGTACAATTCTAAGGCAAATGAAAAATAATAGCAAAGAGATCGATATTTCAGCTCCATTGCGTGGCTCCTGGAAGATGTTGTCCCATGCCTTGGGATTATAGTTGAGGAGTTGCGGCACATGCCAATTTGGCTGTTGTTGTATGTTGATTTCCTCTGTGGAAGAGCAGGTTGACTCGCAGAAAGGGACATGTGGATGTTAAAGGTAAACTTTAACGAAAGCGAGGAGGCGAAGCGGCGACTCGAGTGAGAGATAAGAGCAACTTCTATAGTTTGCGAAGACAATGCCACCCATAATTGGATTACGAGGTCTCCGCTCCGGAATCCTTAATTTCTTCGATTGGCTTTGTCCCTTTCTACTGTCTTATTATTCCGTTGCGTTGTCTCTTTTTCGCTTGTCACAGAGTGTGCAACACCCTGATGTCATCTGGCCCGGTCCGCTGTCCCTTTATCCGCCGGAATAAAGTTACCTCCAATTGCCAACTTGGCAAAACAAATTCCGCCGTATTTCAAATTAGGGTTCAAATTTTCTCCGAGCCATCGGCAGGAATACAACAAGACGAACAAAAACTTGAGGGTTTTGACCGGAAAATTGGTTTTCTCTCAAATTTGTCCCGAGAACAAGGCGGATTCGCCCTATAGCATTCAAATCAATTTCCTCTTCTTGAACTATCTCTAAACCAGGAAGAGAGAGATAAAAAGCTGAAACGAAAAATATTTTAATTGCGAGCTAATTGCGATTCTTCTTGGTTAACGGTGACGAAGTCGAGCTGTCAGTGTCAAGAATAAACAATTATTTTCGGTTCAGCACATCGATCCGGCCGGTCGTTTATCTTGATAACTCGGACGAAGAAACACGAGGATAAATTATAATCTCGATTGTTTGCTAAACGGAATATCGTAATTGAGAGAGCGCGCGGACGTCGCTCCAGATTTGACATTTTTGGGTGTAAGCGGAACGCGCCGCGACGTCATAAGCATACGCTCGTTTTGTAAGTGCACTTCATATCCCAAATAAAGTATAGTCATTCGAGAACCATCAATCATACCGGCGCGCTCCCAAGAGTCTGACAATGCACCACGAAATGCTTAGAGATATATATGTATATATATATATATACATATATACAGGTAACGGCTTTTATATATACCACGTTTAAATAGATCGATTAAATCATATTACTAAATCAATCGACTCAAAATGTGAATTGCTTTCCTGATGCAATATATATTCAAATACACATGCAGATCGATAAACACACACTTGTGCCCCGGCCCGAGCACTTGGCGTAATTTATAACCAATTTTATTCATTGCTCGGTGATACTCAGTTGATCATTTCAAGCAAAAGTGTCCGAACAATTATATTCATCCGCCGAAAAATTGCTTGTACATTTTGTTTCGAATCGTAGATTTTAATCAACAGCCAATCTGTAACAATTTCATGAATATTTCAGATCAGGGCTAAATTAAGAGCAAAAAAATATATATCGCACTCGATGCTCGAGAGGATCCAATTGAATTCAGATTTCACGGAAAGTCTTTTATTCTGAGCGAGAACTTTGTTCGCGACAAAGTAATCGACATCTTCGGATAACGACACCATTGTGCCAGGAATAAAATGTTACCGGCTTCGCACATTCGTCAAACACAGTTTCTAGTTGCTGATAAGCGAGAGAATGGTATTGCTGACTCGACAAAGGGTCGACGGGTCAGCACGGCGACAGTCGTCGAGGTATCCGCGGTGGTCTCTCTTATAACTTCGATTCAATGGGCTATTATACAAGCGTCGTAAAACTACGTGTTCAGTGTTAAGGGCACTGTACACTCGAACACATAAAAGCGGCAGACAAAAACGTCATCGACTGCGAACACGTATTTCATTGCTACCTTACACCACAGCGATTCCAAAACCGCGAGGAATGCACTTTTCCGGATTATAGTGTCTTTGTTAAAGTCGTATCGGAATTAAATTGTTAAATCTAATCGTTTTCGCCGTACGTGCTACCGCATTTCCATTCAACGAATAATTCTCTCGAGATGCGCGGGATTGAATATCACAAAAAATTTCATTGAATCAAATAAAGAAGCTAAAAAAACGATTCCATATATTATAATGACCCGTGAAATCCGGGGGATGAAGAAAATAAAGACACTTTTTTCAATCAATTTTCTTCAAGGCAAATTATAAGTCTACTTTTCTACAAGTTTTCGTTCCTTCTCCGAAGCAAAATAGAAGCAAACATTGACGCCTTTTAATTTTGATTTCGCCGAGTCATCTCGTCAGAATAATTTCAACAATTTGTCAAATGAGACACAAAAAGAGGTTTTTTTTTTTTTTTTTTGGATTTAATAACGTTACAAAAAGTGGAACGATTGAAAGTGATACGTTTAATAGGAATATTGTGCAACTTATACGGCAGAAACAATGAGCACGGAGCAGGTGGGATTTTGGCACCTTGCCTTCTGACATTAGTCACGTGAAAAATGAACTCATATTTGAATTTCGACGTGGAGTTTGAAAACGCAAAGAGAAGCCGGCTTGAAAAATTTCATGCCCATTGAATTTGGATTTTATGTAACAAAAATTGTGAATCACGCTGCTGAAATCATTTTAATAAAACAATTTATGATCCTAACCATCTGACTTCTGATGCGAAACAAATACCGTCGGTGTAGATGACGCTTTTCCATCAAAAAATTGTGTTTGTAAATATCGTCGACTCGAACAAAAAGCAAAACAAAACAAAAATGTGTCGCCTATGATTCGTATATTTTGAACAATGAAGTGAAAAGTGGCGCTGCAAAATCGAACGCAATAGACTGCAAAAATTCTATTTTTTGACACGAAGAAAATCGTTTTATATGCAAAACTGAGCGCGACGTAAAAATGTGTCCCTATTACACTACGAGAATTCGAACAATATTTATAGTGCAATGGGTGCATTCATATGTGCGGGGATCCATGCAAATGAAAATGTCAACGATTTTCTCACGCGAGAGTTCATTTTAAATTACTCGTGAAAAAAAATAGAAGAAGAGGTAAAATAAAATGAAAGGGAGAGAATGGAAATGAAAATATTTGTTAATTGAATTTTTTATCCCCTTTTCTGTGTACAAGCATCTGGGGATCTAAAGCTGAAGGAATCCTCAAAAGTGATCGAAGAAACAATGCGTGTGAATTCATCACGTTGAGAATGAAGCAGCCGACTTGTGATGATACATACAAAGCCTTCGCAGTTTCACATCCCCTGTCGCAGACGCGAAAACAGGGGAGAAAATGTGGATGGATCTGAATCTGTCGTTTCGTATCAACCCGTCGATAATATACAGTCGAGGGATAGGCGGTATTATTTGGGCCGACAACGAGCAAATCGTAATAACGCCAACTGCACAGTACGACAATTTCGACGGATTAATCAAGGGGGTAAATTAATACACGTTACTTGTTAATTCAAACGTACGAATTTTATCATCGATCGATTAAGCTGCAAAATTAATTACCAGATCAATCTTCGGACTAATTAAAAATTTTATTTACAAAAACTTGGTCACTTTTTGCTCACCGGCCAAAAGTTGCATCCTCTCAGTATTGTTTAACATGTTGACAGGATGGAAATTCTTACTCAGGAAGAGAGTGCAAGTCGTAAAAACTTTTATATTAAGTAAAACAGTCGGTCGATACTGGAGCAAACTTCAGTATCGTTATAACAATGTTAGAACAGTTTCGTGTTTTGTGAACCAAGTGTCTTTTTCTCACAACCAAACTCATTTCAAAATTCAACTCGCATACGCGGAATTGCATACTCAACTTTTGGTCTTTTGAGTCAATACGTTTTAGTTTTTGATTTTTTCCTTTTCAATTCTCTTTTGTTGTGTTTCAAACATTGTACACAATTTTGTCTAACGAATTAAGCCGATAGTTCAAAAATATAACAACAGTATCAGTTTGCATTCGACCCCGTGACCTTTGCTCTTTCAATCGTATATACAAGTGATTAAACATTGTTTGAACCCGTCTAACAAGATCACGAGAATGGATAACGATTTTTAAATAATCAAAACAGTCCAACTGGTATTTAGAATGATTGAAAGAGTTGGCCGATGCGTTGAATCTCAGAAGTTCGTAATTATATAGACGGGTTGGTACGAACCGGGTAATTCGAGTTATTCGGATAATTAAGTATCTGGGTTGGTAAAAAAGAGTCGAATAGGACGGTCTTTTTGCAAAAACGACAGGCTTTATGATGGAATAACAGAAATACGTAGTAATAATAGTTTGAGCGGTCGGTTCGTGATCTATTTTCGAGACGCACGATTCGAGTGTATAACGCACAAAATTGACGAAATGGCCGATGCTCCGAAACAATCATAAAATCCGTAATTATAAGTCGCCAGCGATTGCGAATCATTTGGTTGCAAGAACTACTGAACTTGCTCACCGATTACGTTATAACTCAAGGGCACACACGAAGCTCGCAGCCGGGGGGGAGGAAGGGGGCAGAAATTATGTATCCTGCGGCCACTTCGGCTGGATACTCCTCCTTTTCGCTGTCCGAGAAGGTTGCCTCTGCTTTTGACTATTCTTTTTTGCACTCTATTTCGTTTTTTTCATCTCGGCAGCCCTCATCGTCTCGTTCGCTTTTTCATTTTTCTTTATTTCGTGCCCTCGTACGTGGTCCATCGCAAAACAATATCGGAATATAAAAGGTGTATACCCAGTTTCAATATCGTGCGTTCTCTCAGTCGATGTCAAAATTGCGCTCCGCAACCATGTAGACTCGCCTTTCTTTTCCGCATCGTCAAAATTTTAATTAAACGTCTCAGCTAGAGATTCGCCCACCCGCCAGGGTCGAGATGAACATCTCCCGTCGCGCGACTTCTTTCGGTCACGCGATTATTAGACGCGACCCATATATACTTTGAATGCACTACTACGAATTATGCCAGATTGATACCTCGGTCTGTTTCGCATTCCCTTTAATCAGTCGATGCTATAGATGTATGTATATGTATGGATGAATAAAACCGTACATACTCCAAATTACTGATGTGAGATCTTCAATCGGTGGAAATAAAATTAAACAAAATTCTATGATTTTAATGTTTTGACTTGAAAAAAAAAAAAAAAAAAAAAATTACCATAAAATTTAGTTTCAGTATAACAACAAAGTATAGGGGACAATGACAGAGAAAATTGTCAATTCTGTGAGACTCTCTGTAGATTGTTGAACAACGTATTGATAAACGTAACATCTTGACGCACTTGAAAGCATTTTCAAAAGATAGCAGAAGAGAGCAGGAGACTTGGTACGCGAGCAATCGTAAAATTTGATGGCCGCTCTTAAGATCTCCATTTGATTATAGAGACCTCTTTTGCGCGTTGCCAACCCGACTCATTCGACTCTGCGCTGGATCCGTCGACGGAACGATCAACTTGAGTATAAAACGGATGCCTCTTTTTTTCCATCTAAGAAATATTCGCCAAGTTTACTCGTGGATTGATGAACGCGTCCCACGTTTTCTAGCCGCATTTCGAATTACGATGTCTCCTTGGAGCAAAAACTCGGACTCTGACTATAAAAACCATACTGCGAGCGCTTAAACCAGATGCCTGGATCGTAACTCGCAACGCATGATAAGATGTCGGAAAAAGCTTGCCAAGTCATCACACAGACGGAGTCTCCGCGCTCTGAAATTTCGCTGCATCGCGCGCGGTCTGTTCCCGAAAAAGTGCCCCGTTCGAGTTATTATGACATACGCTTTGATTCGATCCGCCTGGTGTATAACTCACTCGAGTTGGGACTAGAAAATGTCATGCGAACGAATTTCGTTACAACGGAATTTATGTATATCGTTCCAAGGAGCCCTCATGAATTAGACATCCCCGAAGCCGCTGTATGAAGATATGAAGACGAATTATGTCCTCTTGTCTTCGATCCTCTGAAAGCCAAGATCGATGCCTGATGACCATCAAATCGTGCGTATGCAAACGTTAAACCGAATGAATGTCGTAAACAATTTTTTCATTCTTGAATTTAAGATAAAAAAATATAAGAGCCGAGCCCGGATGAATGAAAATGAAATTTTAATTCACGAGGAAATGTCAAGGAGCATAAAATAAACTTATACGTAGCTCCTTACTTATTATTATGGTTAAAGTAAAATTAAGTTCGGCGAATAAATTGTGCGACATTTGAAACACACACAACTCTTGTCAGTTTTAAGTACCAAGAGTTAAAAGTGATAACCAACATAAAGAGATAATTTTAAAAGTTTCTAAATACTTAAAGTAAAATGTTGGAGGAAAAAAACGAAACTCGACAGCATTAGTCGGTGGGAAATAATTTGTATGATATAGTTTGTTCCTTGCACTCTTTATATGAAATAAGTAGTTGCCTTCCACACATCTGTAAGAAATTTTTGCCATGAAAAAGCTCCACGCGAGCTTCAAGTATGCATCGTCGGTGTCTCAAAGATGACGGCGTAAAACTTGTAAATTGTGCCAAAACGAGTGCAGGAATATAATTTTTTACGCGGACAAGACTCTTACATCTTGATTCCAGATGATGCACTTCTTTTTGATGCGTTTCAAAATTACTCTTATATAATATTTATGACAGCCAAGTAACCGTCGCTCTCAATTTATAGACTAATGAAAAACAGTAAGTCCACGGTTCAAACAACTTTACGAAACAAAAACAACAAAAATTGAATTATTTTTAAAATGAACGAGAATAATATTTATTTTCCACTGTGAAATCTCGATGTTAAGAACGATTTACTCCGTTTGTTGAAACACAAGAATAATGAAATGCATAATGCATTTCTGTTAAGTTGAAACGAAAATTCGTTGTTGAAAATTAATGGCAATCGCCGATTGCCAAAGGATTGTAATATATTCGGCGAAGTAAATCTTTTCGTGAAATAGTTACCAACGAGTCTTTCAATTTTGTATGGTCGATTTGTTGAAACAGGGTGGAACGTTGAAATTCAGTTTCACTTCGAAGCACCATATTGTGTCTCCATTTCCGAATGACTCGAACCTTTGGATCAGTGGCGCAATCAAATATTTATCACGGACAAAACAATGACACTTGGTCGCAAGAGAGAAACTCTTTTCACTATGAGATAAAAATGTATCAAATTTCTTTCATCTGACGTCGTCTTCTTCTTTCGATCCATTTAGCTATTGTTGATTCGGTTAGGCGTCTCTGCCTCGCAGATGACCCGATTCAAAATATCGAATAACAACACCGAGGGTGTAAAAAAGGCAGCAAGCGAATATCGTTTTTGACATTATCTGGATGTCTCTAACATTCCTTTACCCTTCGCGCGCATTGGTTGAGACAACATTTGGGAGCCGCAACCGAGCCGCCTGTTCTTGTGCTCCGCAGCACGAGAGCTGTATTGATTTCATTTTGGTAGCGTTGCAAATTCCTTCGGTGCTTTCTATTTACTTGACTGTAATCGATAAAAAAAGATAATAACAGAGGACGATTGTTTTTCGCAGCTCTCCGCTTATTTAGTTTGTTCACGGTATCGTGTTTACTTTGCATTGTAACGAAATCAATCACAATCGAAAAACTCACACGTGTTGTTTACTCGCCTGAGACTTGAAAAATTTTGGAAACCATATTCCATGCATCTGATACTTTTTAAACCCTATGGAATTCTTCTTTTTTTTTTTTTTATTTTTTCTTACTGTTGACATTATTTTATTACGTATCCAAATTTGAACGGTGCACTCGATAATCCGGATATCGACTTTATGATTATGTATTCTTATTGGTATTTCATCATCGAAATTTGAGCGAACCGTGTTCGATTGTTTGATATTTCTCTTTATTCATTATATATCAGTTCGCATAAAACATTCGCTAAATATAGTTTATGAAATAACATTCGATAGAACATTTATTTACATTTGTGCAAATTATGCTGCATAAAGATTCACTTGCTAGGAATGTAATTTAATTACATTAATTATATAAAATCTCTTTTTTAACTTTGCATATTGCATGTTTGCTTTTCGTCATATTCAAACAATTCAAAATACTTTGTTGTGCATTTTAAGTGACGTTCGATATCAAATATTAGCTTAATTTTGTTTCATTTAGATTCGACGAATAATTGTATGAGTTTTCGGAATGGTCCAATAGAATTATCAGGACTTCATTTTCACATGCCCATCAATACCACACTGAACTAGCTAAAACATTTTGTTGTCTCCCTGTGTGCGCAGGAGCATCGAAGAAAACTGTCACGCACAGAATTACGCACATACTTTAGAGAAGCAGCGTACCTTTTTTTTTTTGCCCCGAGAGCACGGAAAAGTCGGCTCGTTTCAATGACTCAAGGGAACCGAGCTGCGGAATTTCAATCTCAGATCCGCCTGGATGTACGAAAATTTCATTTCGTTTTGCCGTTGCAGTCACACCTGGCAGTGTGTTTGAGCTGCCGCGTGCATGTAACAAGGAAACTTGAATTCAATGAACCCGTCATCGTGTTGGAATCCGTTATTGGCTACTGCTTTATTAATTTTTATAAAAAAAATAAGTGAATGAAAAAACAAACTTCCTGTGAAATCATGAAATTGCAGTTTATCTTGATTGTGCGAATAATAATGATATCAAAAACTTTTGATTGGTCTTTGAGGTATATATTTTATTTGTAAGAAATATATTGCTCTTGGAGTAACAAAAAGTTGGATTTCAATTTTATATTTCATTTCATTGACTGAAATCCGGCAGCAGATCTAATCAAACGACCTGAACGTTCTTTTCACACCGATGTCGGAGCCGTGACAGATGTTTAGGTTTTCTCATTTTGAGCCAAGGTCTGCCGAAAGCAGCGGGACATATCGCATGCGTGTATCATTATCCATTAAATTAAACTGAAACGAAAGAAAAAGAATGGTGGTCCGGGGTCGTTTCATTTTTCAACGAGAAGCCTCGTATAAATCAGATCGGAGAAACGTGAAACCTGAAAAACCATCGCTTGGTACTTTTATTGGTACCATTTGGTGTCATTAACTGATTTCTTTTGGTCCCTGGTACAAATTGTTCATCAAAAATTTCTTTTTCCATTCCAACTTCGTCTTCTTTTATTTTTGTCAATTTCAAGAAAACCAAAAATAAACAGCTTCTTATCGATTCCCTTTCGAAACTATTTTCAAAAAGCTCTTTTTCGATTAAATTCGTTTTAGATGCATATCGACGTAATCCATTTTTCATTGCATTTAAAAGCTGATTGATGTTAAATATTTAGAATAGACGTTAGGTTGAAAAATGTGATTACAGTTTCGTGCAAAGTCGATGGATTCTTTGGCCATGCCAGTTGAATCGTCGATCTCGACGATGTAATACAAAGGCGCCGAATTAATCGATTTTGCACTTGTCTATCGTTGGTAATCATCGTGTATCGAATGGAATCCCTGCTGTGAACAATAAACCCGGAGTAATCGTATTTTTAGGTCATCTGATACAATGGTGATAATAAAACAAAGAAACTCGTTCTGCAACTTGAAATTAATTTCAGAATTTCGAACACTTTTGATAAAACACAGCGACAACGGGGACTGTCAAAACAGCCAAAGCTTGGAAATTGAAAATGAATTGTAGATTGCGCAACAAATGTTTTGCAATTTATTTGCGACGTCGGATCCAAGCTGAACATCGAGTCGTGCAAAAATGATTAAACGGTATTTAAAGAACGCGATAAGTAGGCTTTATTTATTGTGCTTTGATATTTGCTGTGGTACAGTTCGAGCTCAATATCGCGTGGGCATTTGCGTATTATATATATTGTAAGATGCTTTTAGCACCGAACAATGATGTAATTCAGTTATCGAACGGCTTCTCTTAAAATTTTCAAGTCTGATTGTACCCTCGTAGGTATGAATGTTGACCACACCTAACCAAGTACACGATCGGTATCTGCCGGCGTATTATCTTGCTTCGTTGTTTTTCCTCGGATAATATGTCGTGTAATATCGCATTTGATCGTACACGATCAAACACACTATTAAACGTTGCATCAACAAAGTGTTCCCAGACAAATATAAACAGACAAAAACAACATAAAACATTTACATTTTTTACAAGCAAAAAAAAAAAGTCACGGTACGAAGAATTTTGCACACATTTTTCATTCAACATTTCTTTTATCTGTAAATCTGATATTGGAGCTTTTTTATTAAACGTTGATAAATTGGAATATAATTTAAAAAAAAAGCACTGTTTTACACAAATGGATAAAAAATTGGCAATCAATTCCATCGTTGAACTGAAATTAAATGAAGAAAATAAAAACTCGGGCTTGTTGGTTTAATTTTTTTTTTGTCTCGCAGCAATGTGTGACAGTCGAGGGTAATGAGCGTGGCAGATGAAATAGCCAATTTTTGCACAGGAAGTCGCAGGCTTTTCTTTGGTCTGCGCGTTGTCATTGAGTTTTTCGTGGCGCACGAGACAGCGTAGCTTCGTCTAGACGCGGGTCTGGAATGCGACAGGGGAATGTGTAACAAGATTGCGCGGAACGTGATAACGAACACTGAGAAAAATACTGTTGCGAGTATCGCGCCGCCGTTGCTGATTACGGCAATTCCTGCAACAATTACCGTGTAACAAGAGTAACGGCCTTTTTGAGGTTTCACGAAAGATAGTAAAACCCGGGGGGCAAAAAGCCGCTCGGAAGCTACATTTTAATGCCGCCACGATTGCCGACAATTAATCCCGTCAATATTTTTATCGCCGCTCTTTTATTTGACGGAATAATTGCCACTTGGGACTGCGTGTTCCTGCGTCGAGAACGGCTCTCGCTTCATCTCATCGCGCTTTTTTTTGTTCAACAAAATTCGTATCACCTGCTTTCACTGACATCCACCAAAAAAAAAAAAACTGTACTTGATAACGCGTGTGCGGTTTTCTAACAAAAGTGCGAAAAAAGTCATGCTTTTTTGCAGCGGGCGCTGTTTTTTATCAGTATTGTTTGCTCTAACTAAAATGGAAGACAGGCTCTTGCGTGAAAATAGCAAAAAGACAAAAAATCCAAACAAATGAAAATTCACAAAAAAAAAAAAAAAAAAAAATGCAGCGGTGCTGGATTCCATGAGAGTTGCAATTTTGACTAAAATTTGACATACCATGATAATGAATGTTGCGTTCTCTATGCAATTTCATAATGAATGAATTACAACGTTTTCTTGTTTATGCAAACAGGAGAGTAATTAAGCTCGGTTTTAATGAACGTTCGTGAAAGCTGTTTCCCTTCGTCAGCTGTCATCAATCAAGGAAACGGCAGAGAAAATCAATGCCTTTTTTCTGTGCCTCATTTTTCGCCTCCGCATGGAGATAGTTATTTTGCGATGCCTTTTTGCTCTTCTTTTTTGCCCACAACCGAGAACAAACGCTTCTGCAATATTTCACTTGTATGAGAGCACGCACCGGGCTCGGAGTTGGTTTTCGAACCAGCTAGAGACACCGCGAGACTAGGTTCGGCGCGTTAAATAATAGCCTGTGTAAACGAGTGCGTCGTAAACGAAATTTAGGAGCGCATTCCACGCGACACACGCTAAAATGATATACTCAAAATCGTTCTCGTTCATTAAATGCTTTTAATTACCATGCGGAAGGAGTTTGATTTAAACGAACAATACAAGGTGTCTGTGACTTTCAAAAACGCCATGAATTCGCAAAGTTTTGTGATAAAAGCCAACTCACCTCGAAATTCAAAGGGCCGAACAATTTTGCACTCCTTTTTCATTCAACGTTATTTCCTTCTTCAATCTCAATGAATATTTCATTTTCTGGACAAACAAAACAGTCGTTTCATTTTTTTTTGTTTGTTCTATTTTGCTCCTCTTTTCCAGTTAAAATGTTGAATACTATAGAGATACTTTTCTATTTGTTCTACTTTTCAGGCGTATTCTTACATCATTAAAGAAGATAACAGTTGAGTTTATCATTATCTTGAGACCAGCAAATATTTTTCAGATCTCAATATTATTTCTAGAGATCTTTCATTAGGAAAAATAATAAGAAAATCAATAACACTCCTTGCAATAGTTAGTATGCATTAAAAACGAAATTAATTGGACGTTAATTTAAGAAAACATGTTACGTGAAAAACGTTGACGCATTTTACTTTCCTGTCCAAATATAAATGGAAAATTTGTTCGCGAAATTCGTTGTTCTAATTTTTTGTCTGTCGTGACCTATATACTTAATTCTATTTCATCTTAATGTTACCAACATTATTGCATAATCAACATCAAGACAGATGCAAATAGGATGCTTCGTATTCTCTGACACAAAACGAACAAACTTTATATACCGTCCATGCGAACATTTTCTTTGATTAAAAACAGTTGTTCTGTGGGAAACTGTCACTACGAAATGAATAAATCATTCTAGTGCAACAGCATTACAACAAGATATACGCCACATTCTTCTTCAAACACAAGTATGCCTCATTTTTGGTCGTCTCATTGTTGAACGTGAAAAGATAAAAACTACGAATTTAATAAATATTAAATAACACGAAGTACGAAACTCGCATACTTTTGTTGTTCAATTTTGTTGCATGGAAATCGACTTAACCTGGTTTTCTGAAATCTATCAAATTTTTAAATTGAAAAAATAAATTATTCAAAGGGAATAACTTTTGTGTCAGAAAGCGAAAAACATTTATGCAAATTTGAAAAAAAAATTGTTCAAAAACAAATTCACACTTTGGCCACGCATTTGAGAGCAATATGTTACGAAAAAGAAAGTTCAATCTAGAATGGCTTTCCCTGGTGAGAAACAAATAACGTGCCTCGGTCAGTAGACATCATGACGTACGAAATTTTGCGCGAAGAGCTCTTTCACGCCGATTATTATTACAGACTCGCCCCATTTTCCCTCGACGTCGATTTTACCAGCGAAATAGCGCGTATTATATTTCGATACGTGATTTCGTGGGGTCACATGAAAGACGGATATAAAGACGTCTCATTTTGAGCCGGCATAAGACGAGAGGCTGATACGACAAAAATTGATTTCGCGAACCCCTGCGCAGGTCAACGTCGACTTCGACTTTCTGCTCACATCGAATGAGGTGCGAGAGAAATTTGATTTCGAGTTGTTAACTCGCAGACGCGCTTTCAAGGATCAACACCTCTCTTTTTTACCGCAAATCTTGAGAAATAACATGCTATTTCAAATTTTACGATATTGTAAATTACACGATCGTCTAATAACGATTGCGATAATTCGGGTGTGACGTACTTTTACCGTTCAAAGGATAATTACTCAAATAATTACAGTCGATGTTTCATTCTATACTGGCATCAACTATTTCAACCTCGATTCTATCTATTTCTAGAATCCACCAAATTTTTAATTAATATTCACAATTAACATTTTTTACCATAATTATTAATTGATTAAATAGAATGAATTAACCATAGCAATTAACATTGAAATGTTTAATCAGCAATTTATGAGATTTCCTGTAATACAATTCTACCGAATCAACGCTTCGAAGCGTTTGAATTTTTTATCCAAAGCTTTACAAAATGACAACCGTATTTACAAAATCATTCATCCAAGTATGTAAACGCGAAAACGTATTTGAATTGGTGGCATTCATTGTGGTGAAACGATTTTAATGCCCTTTGCAATAATTACAGAGGTATCAAATCCTGGTAATAAAAATGATCAAGCTATTTTGCAATTACGTAACGTCGTTCGGTTCCAAGTGTTTCAAAATGACGTTAGATAAATACAGCACGATCATCTGAAATATATCATGACAAAGCTCGAGTATTAAACTCGTTTGTTTTTTTTTTTTTTTTTTTTTTAAATGCAACGAGAAAACATCGAAGACCCGATAAAAGACCGCGTTGTGTGAGCACAGCTGACCTCTGTTGTACAGTGATGGAATTGATGGTATAGTGCAATTTATAAACGCGCATTGATCGAGAGACACGTGCCTGAATGACTCGCGAGAACCGATATTCGATCTATACCACCGGATATTAAAGAAGTCGATCGTAATAAGCGCTGATATACCAGAAAGACAAATTTCACTAGGCATGGTCATGCGCGCGAATAAAGAGACAGAGAGAGAAAGTAGTGGGAGGGATAGAAACACCGATAGTAACATATTAAACGGCAAGTGTTCTTGCCGGCACTGAATATTGGATTTCGTTGAATCAGCGGCGCGGCTTTAATTTCTCTCTTTCCCCCGTTTTTTATTTCGAGTTTTTTTCATTTCGTTAACGTTTCAGTTTAGCTCGGTTTTTCGGAAAATCGTTATTAACTGCCACCTTTCATGTGGTATAATGTCGGTACCATTTGTTTCACTTGTTCGTAATTAGAAACGACGTCAATATTTATGAGTTTTGTAAATTAAAAAAAAAAATTGCTGATTGTCATACAACTTTGAAACTGGGTCATTATTTACTTTTTATCATTTTCTTTTTCATCCGCATTTCGCCACTTGAGTTTTTTTCTTATTAAAAAATATCTTCATTGAGGTTTAACCGAAAATTTCGGCCACGTTTTTCACATACTCATAACACGCTATGCATTCGTCCTGGTGATATATAATTAGAATTACGATTATGCCTCTGAAAATCGTGTTCTCGTTATAATTGCGCGATATAGCCGCAACAGCACGTAACAGGAATGGGAGTGAAAAACTGTACCGACTTGAGAATGGAGTTTAATCGTTTTGCGCCAGCTAAATAAATTCGCCGTAATAGGCTGAAGTAGGATTATAACTATCCCATTCAGCTTGAATTAAGACGCACCATTTTTTTTTTCGCATATTTTTGGACAATTAGCGGAAAGGTTGGCGTTAAATATTTCTCTGCGGAATGTGCGGATTTTCAGTTAAAAAAATTTTTGTCGCAAAGAAATGTGTCGACAATTTTCAAACACTGCGACGGTTTGAACATCGGATTTTAAATAATTGATAATAAAATGACCAGAATTTAGTTTTGCAAACAAAAGACAGGTTTCAAAAAAAAAAAAAATCTCCAATGTATGAGTATCATTGAATTTTATTTTTCGTGGCGTCAATTCGACGCCTTTTTGACGACCAATTCGTCGAAGAGGTTTTAAAATGAAGCTTTACAGCCTATACACCAATTCGTCAACGCGACGCACCCTTGTCACTGAATATGACAACCGAATGGGATCAGTCGATGGCTGAGATTGCTGCTAATTTGTGAATACATGAAAAATGCAAGGGAAATCGTGCGCGATTGGCGGTTCGCCGAGTCAACAAATATTACTCTAAAAATGAAATATATAAATTTCAATGTACACAAAAATTTTACTAGAAGCAGAAAAATTTTCTGCTGACAGGATGATGAGTCTTTCTTCAAAAATACAAAAAAAAAGAAAAAATCAAACTAAATGTTTTTCATGAAATCATATTTTTCAACGTTCTGCTATTCACGGGTGCTTCTCATTTACATGATTATTAGTTGCAAACTTTTTACACCTCCCGGTGAAATACTCGAGTACCGTTGAACATTTCATTACGGTTTTGTTAATGTTTTTCATTCTAGCACAGTAGGAAATCATTCTATCTGTGACTATTGTTTAAAAAGTGTGCATTTCATTTTCCAATCTAAACTTATGAAGATAACAACGGGCTAGTTGAGTTGATATCACCATTTGTTCGCGTTTCGAAATTGGCGTGGAAACTCTCCGAGCCGTTGAAAATCAGCGCTAATTTGCGGACTAATGAAAAATACAAACTTAATCATGAACCTGGACGGACATCGGGTGATAGATGTGCGTCGTGCATCGGTATAAATCATGAAGGGGCCCGTGAGAGTGATCGCTGTTGCGCGCATTAGGTTCGTTGCGTGATGCGAGTATCAAAGGTGCATTGTTGCCTCCGAATTAATTTCCACGGCAATGGCCATAATTCAACGTGATTGGCGCCTCTGATTCGCAGAGACCTCCGGCAAGTGCAGCGAGCGGAGCAAAGGCAATGCGCTTGCTGGTGCGTCGCAAGCCGTCTAGCACGGCTGTGCAGTGGCGAGCTTATATCTTCTCAGGCCCCAGGCGATGCAGCATTACCGGGCCTTCGAATCTTCACTGGGTGTCTAACTGGAGAGAGAAAAAAAAAACGTCAAACATAAATAACCACTGAAATCTTTCATGGAACAATTGGCTGTGAAGTAATTAATTATAACAAACGAATTCAATTAAAACTTTTCGATAGGTATACAATTTTTTGTTCTCGATTGTTTTTTTTTCGCATTTGCATGTTTTTTTGTCATTATTAATGTAGTGAAAAATATCCAATACATAATTGAACCGTTAAGCTGTTTAATATAATGGGATGCAAATTTAATGACACAGCTGGACCATTAGGCGACGGCAATTATATGTATATGAAGTTTTTTCTAGAGAAACAAGAACGAGCGAATTTGTGGACTTATTTTGCACGTTTTCTAAGAAAAGGTGCATAGCGGTATCATTATGTTGAGCGCGGCGGTAAAGGTGTTGAGAAAATGAGCGGAAGTTTCATTAAAGATGAGTACCCCGCGCGTACAGATGGTCAAACTGCGCTGAAAAGCGCTTGGAATGCGGGACTATGTCGGGAATGACCAATTATTCCACACTTTGTTTACAAAATGGATTTATTTATATGTGACTCATTTTGCACTAAGTTCTGAAGATAGTTGATTCCGTTTAAGAGCACCAGAAATTGCCTTCGAATAGATCGTACGAACGGTTTGTTTTCTCAAAGCTGCATAATCATCCTTAGTTGAAACTATTAGTGGCGAAGCAGTAAGTATAAACTGAATAATTTCGTGATGCTTGCGGGTAATAAATGAGGAATTATGGAGTTTGATGCGAACTTCGTAATGTCTTGGCCAAATAATCAAGGCAGTTCTGCAAGACCAACAACGACCGCAGTTCAAAAATTAGTTACATCAAGTAAACTATCTAATGTAAAGATGTGAACATTCAAAGAATTCATAGTTCAATATTATTTAGACAATGTTGATCAATAACATTCATATGTGCAAACTGTTTTAAATTATTTGACTGAAATACAAAATTAATATACACAGCGAAAAATCTAATCTAATATTAACATGATTCTTGTCCTATTATTTAAGTAAATTTTTATATCTTACCTCGCAAGTCTGAATTGAGAATCCTCTAACGATAATGACAGATTGACAGAGAAGATTTTTTAGTTTTTGAATTCGAAAACTCTTTGCATCCAAGTAAAATTTGTGTTCCATTTAAAGTAATGATCTAAAATGAAACGAATAATTTTAATTTTAATCTGATATTCTGAATCATACGAAAGACGAATCTGACGATCCAACTATTTTTTCACAAAAAAGCCAATTTCTGATATAAAGTTTCTTGATTTCAAATAGCTGTCAGATGAGACTTTCACATCAAATCAAATCAATGTGTTTATTGTTTTCTAAGGGTTACAACGTATATAGCAAGGGGGAGAATAATCAAGAAAAAAATATATGACGAAAGAATTACAACAGTTGGTATACGAAAGAGAATATAATAGAATAGTGCAGTGAATGATAGATAAATAAATTTTCCCATGTTACATCAGTTACATAAACATTTCTGGTCGGTTTTGTAATAACAGTTGGACATGTAAAACGTAATGTCACAGAGCGATGACAATCTGAGTTGAGGTATTATCCTAACTAAATGGAATACTAACTCTAATAACAAAAATAATGTTTTTCATAACTATATTTACAGTCTGATACAGCAAATTAATTCTGATTAATAAAAAGCTATTTTTACTTACAATGAAGAATTACTTTAAACTAATTATCATCACATTCACAGAGTTACATTCACGAGTTACTTTTAGGTAGTTTATTTTTTAAATATTGTGCAAAATATTGAAAAATTTGTAAATGAAGCTATGCCCTAAAAATAAATCGTTTCACGAGTTATTCATTTTTTCGTTGAACTAACATCGTTCTCACATACAAAGTACTCAACACTGACAAGTCTGATCAAGTCGATGGGATTCCAGGGCTTCGTCCATTCGAGTCGGGTAGAGGGAGATTTGTTTTGTGGTGCTAAGTGCACTCTTGACGGTGGTTAAATCATTAAGCATATACAGATGCTAAATGAGGTGTACCCAGTTTCAAGGCCGTAACAAGAACCACCGACAGGTGCAGTCGCAGGGGAACGTGCGTTCCCTAGAGGCTGCCGTCTGCCAGGCTCAAAAACCAAAGCGCGCAATGCGATATGACGGATTCATTACGAAGGATCCTTGCAGTTTGCGGTTACGCCAGTTTATCTCGCGAGCCGGCTGATTTGATTATGCGTTACTTCGATGGCTTCGACGAGAAACCCCACTGGCCACTAAACGTCAACAATACCGTGCCCCATCGATTGTTTTGATCAGTTTTTTTAAGATCAGCCAGTTGCCGGTCATTTTTTTGTCTGTGCTCTCGTGGACGCACATATGCGGAATTAACGCTCAGGTGTTGAGTGCAAGCAGATGAGGGATTGGGTTGTGCCGCTTCTGATGGGGAACGATTTCAAACTTGCGCACTTTGCTAGTCTGACGTATTTTTTAAATCGCTGCATTGTAATCCTGTTTGTTTCGCAGTTCATTTGATGTCTTTGGTTATAGGAGTTTCCAGCATAGAGAAGTTGATTTGAGTTCATTGAATGCAATGAGGTTTAATAAGGTGTTTCAATTCAGATTAGTTTGCTTTAATAATTGCTTGATGTTGTTGCATTAAAAGTTTACTCGATCATTTAGATGTTCCTTTTTTTTATCTGCGTTGTCAATAAAAATTAACGACGTAACAAAATTAACGTGTTGTTCAATTTGGCTTCTTCTCATTTCACTAGCTCAGCCATTTGCTATGAATAATTATAACGTTTAATACAATCATTGTTCGCAAATATATATTGTATTATGTAATTTCAACAGTTGCAGAATCGAGTCAGTTTATGGAACGACGGTGCTAATTTTCCAATAAGACGTAAACTTTGCATTAATGATATCGACGTTTTGTAGTGGATTTTAATAATGCACATACGTTGACGACCGAGTAAAAAAGAGCGGAATGATGGATTAACGCTTAATTAATTCGCCAAGTTTACACGATGATTCCCACTGCCTTTTATATAGCTTATAAATTTCAATGTTTTTACGACATAATGTTTCGTCAAACACTTTATCATACAATTGCGGAGTCGTAAAAAAGTTGAAAAATAATTCATAATAAAAACTTCCTTGTTCTGGTTACTATTATCATTCATTGCTCACTAATGAATTCAACTCAATCTAGATGTAAACATAATTCATTCTTATTACTCCTTTATACATTTTATGTTCGAATATGATAAATTTGATTCTGTTGTTTTTTTTGTTTTTTTTTTTTTTTGATCAACAAAATTTTTGTGAGAATAAAATGTTATAATAATTTGCAGCCATTTTTAGGTGTGAAGTTTTTATCAGCTGGGAGAGGTCGATGCTCAGTTTAATGACATTCTTACATTCTATTTTATATGCCGGCAGTGTATGCCTATATCTGCATTCATTTCATAAAACCAATTTCTTTTTCAAACAGCAAAATATATTCCTCATCGGTATCGATGGAAAAATTATGACATCGTGCTTTGCACACTATACTAACACTGACATGTTCTTAACCGCATACAAAATGCAACATTATAAATAATTAATCAATAACACTGTTCGTTCAACTATTTTCAATGCTGGATTGCAAATTAATTTTTCTTACACAAAATGTAATTCACCCACTGACTTGTTTCACAATTTATTTCTTTCTTAAAAAGAGATCTAATTTTTGTATCAAACAATGGGAGCCGCGAGTGTATGTGCTTTTGATGGAATAATTAATTCCCCTCGTTTGCAAATTATAATAGTAACTTTTATATCCAGTGTGTACAAATAAATTATATGTTATCAAGCGCAAAATTTGCATTGTGTTGCGTAACAATAATGTCAGCGTGATTGAAATGGAGAAAAGACTGTTTCTTTCGTATAATCATCGCGTTGAATATGAAGTAAATTAGCGACATGCATAAACCTGCCGGACAAAGCTTTATATTATTATTACAGGCGTATGACTTTATTTTCATCTCCAGTTATTGTACAGGCTTGTATATACATTTTCTGCGAAACGTTTTCACATTTTTTATGACTTTTCAACACTGAACAAAAGTGTCGTTAGATGAAATTTATAACCACAATAAATACCTAATCTGAATGTCATTATAATCTCACTTACGACCTAAAGGGTTTAATTTCTCATTAGGAAGGCGTCAGCCAGAGACCTAGCTCGAGTTTATTAGGGCAAATCCCGTAATCTGACAACCTTTGACTATTTGACGCTCGCGCGTTCCTGACGTTTTAATCGCTCGAAATACACTTGGGTACCCAGTTTTATTGTAAATACCAAAAGTGCAGGCCGCTTCAGCGTTCGAGTTGAAAATGAATAGTCAGGTTGAATCTCCGTCAAACATACACGTTTTATTCCTTTTGATTAATGCTTCGCAAAGTGTAGACACAGCGCTAGGGAATTATGCGTGAATTCGAATGTAAAATCACGTTTCATAAATACCTAAACGCAGAATATAAGTTTGTTAATTTCATTTGATTTACGTAACAGTGAATGAATTTAATTTATTTTCAAAAGTTTTACATGAACCGTTTCGTTTCATGATAACGCGCGACGCTATTTGCCCAGTGGAAACCAAACGAAAATGTTCTTTTTTCGAGAATTGTTTGACTTGAATAATGAAAAATTTTCAATTTTCACGTTAGAATAAAACTTTCAGACCCCGCGTGTAGAGCAATTTGAAAAATTAACTCCGAACGAACGAGATAAGGCGGGTTACAATTGGACCCGACATTTGTGAAGACTTGAAACAAGTGTGATAATCATTTTCATCGCCTCGAGTCATAACCAAAGTCATTTTGCCCGCAATAATACTTATCGTGGCTCCGTGACAGTCTTACCGAAGCAACCCAAAAACCAGCTCCTCCGCTCGATTACAATAACCACCAATTGTAATCATAATAATGATAATGACATTGTCAAACTTTATCCGCTCCACGTGTTAGAACGAATTAAAACATTCAGGACAGAAAAATTATATGGGTTCAAGTTGCGTCCCAATAAAACTTCAAACACACAGACCTATTTTCAATTTTTTTCTGCCTTAGTAGGGTGGATTAGCAGCGACCAGATGAGTGACAGTTTGTATTATAAGGAAACTGATTAGAATTTCATCAAAAGTCTTGGAATTGAGTTGATTAAAGAACAGATTGAACAGTTCGGGTGAATTTTTTCTGATACAATAGATTACATTGGAAAATGAAATTTCAGTTCACATCCATAATGTCAAAAATTCAATTTCAGAAAGTTCTATTACTTTTATAGTTTGTTCCAACGGTAAATAAAAATAGTTTTCATTTTTGTCGAGTCACTTCTGAATTTTTGCATGAATTATAAATTCGACTTTCTATTTTGACACAACTTCTGATTGGACTCTCGGAATAAATAACATTTTTCAATTTCGCTCGCGAAAGTCGGTCAAAAATGCAGCGCAACGTTTATTAAAGACCAACCAGAACTTAACACCGCCGACGATGCCATGAGCAAAGACTCACTCGAGGACGCCACTCAATCTCACTGCATCCTTGTCTGAGCGCGATGCATATAGAAACTTTGGTCGACTTTTCGGAGGGGACGGAGGAGGAACAACTTCCAGAAACTCGCATTGCAACAGTATGTCGCGCTGTCGAGGAGCGCGAGTCCCGCGCTTGTCGCGCACAAGGGTGCACCCACCGCTGCAAATGAGGGTGCAACATCCCCTTTCGTGCAAGAACAATCCGAGACGTATCCCAAAGTCAGGGGAAAGAAACTTATTTCTCAGTGGTTTCCGACGTGCCTTTCACCAGTCGTTCATACACACTCGCACTCTGACGTCTTCACGCACATCAAATGCAAATGTGTAGGCGTGAGTTTATTTTGATGCACGAAAAGGAATACGCCGCGTAAACATATAAAACTCATCTCACCGTTGCACTCTCCAATTCACTTTATCACCTACCATTCTCTCGTTTCTTCTTTTCAGATAAATAAATTAAAAACTTTTTCCTTTCGAGCGTTTCCTTCGTCCTCGCCAACTGTAACAGACAGTCATTGAAATGTTACAAAGTGTCAATACTAATACGATTTCATCGCAATTAATTTTTTGTGGGCAAACTTTCATCCTCCCTTTCCCTTTTCTTCTGTTGAGAGAAAAAAAAGATATTGTAACTGATGCGGAACAAATATAAATTATTTTTTATTCGATGACTCATTTTGACATTTAAACGAGGCAGTTTGAAAGGAACTTTTGAGGCCTTATCTATATTGCCAGCTTTTTTTATTGCCTTTTCAATCAAAATCGTTTATCTCGTTCAACAATTTTGCGAATAAATGTCAGTAATGCCGAAACCGCTTTTGAGGTACGATTAAAACAATTTGAACGTCAAATACCATATAATTGTGCAAATACATATGGACGCATGTACACACGTACACCGGTATGCTCTATGAAAAATTACTTTGACGTTTCGCAGTGCGTGTCTCCTCGCGTGACCTTCGTGATGTTTGCCAGGCTCGAAAATTTATCCAATCCTCTCCTTCGAACGGATATCTTATCTGGATTTCTTGTGAAGTCGTAATAAAAACGAGTCGCGCCCGAAAGTGATAAGTCTTGTCCTATGCGTGCTTGTATTTTGCAAAAAAGGTTGTTCTTTAACTAATACAAAAAATTGACTTACTTATTTGGAATTATCTGAAAATATAGTTGACTTTATTTTCGCGTGATTCATTTTCAAGTTTTTCGAAATTTGTTGAATCTGAATAAACTCTATAGCTTCATATGTACCGAACTGTCATTTAATTGGTCACGCTGAATATCTCGCCTGTTCAATAAAAGTCTGCGCTTTTCAGACATGCACGTACAATGTCAATCACAGACATCAATGGGAAACCATTTTCGAGGTTGCGTGCAAATTTTTTTTTGCCTCTCTTTTTTCATCCGTCATAAAAAGAATTTGAATCGATCATTATTATTTAATGTTAATGTACACATCGAAAGAAAACCAGATCTATATGTATATATTTTTTCACTCTCACACCCTTCAATTCCAGTAATTCAATCTCTCTCCTTTTAGGCTCCTTTCTGACGGTGTCGATTAAACTTTTCTGTGATGTTTCACTCGCTTGAATCCGCTACCTAAACAAACGACGATTTTATTGATCGCCCGTTGCAAAAGCTGCATTACATTAATTAAAATTTCGCTTGCTATAAATGAGAGTACTCTTTCTTGCGCATTCAAACGCGAGTCTTTGAAATATGACATTGGCTATGTTTTCTCCAATACATTCCCTCCAATGTAGATCGGGAATTGATTATAAATTGAAATAATTATTTATATCGTGAACCAGAAAATATAGAATAAAAATTAGAATTAAAACGACATACCCATCAGCTTTGCTCTGCTTTAGTAAAAACAACCATCTAGAAATATGCCAAATAAATCGTTAAATAAAATTTATCTCTGAGGTAATAAAAAATTATCTTTTTAACTGAGTTGAAACTGTGGTTATGCACGTAAAAAATTTTTAATAACAGAGAGAATATGTATAATTCGGTTAAAAATTCGGTTAAAAAAATTGGCTCCTGAAAGTAGACGAAAAATTTCAGGAACTTGATACATCACGAAGAGAAACGGACATTTTCTGAACCGATGAGAGGAACAAAAAATGTTCGTCAGGTTTAATTGCAAAAGACAGAATATGTGTGATGAAGCTGAAGCGGTCTTAATGATCGAAGAAGAGATCGAGATTGTATTCGCATTTGTATGAAACAGCAATTGTCTAAGGGGGAAGCTTTTGCTCTTTCTCATCTGATCGTATCCATAAATTCGTCAGCGGCGCGGTTTTTCGAAATGCCGGTGACGCGACGACGCTGGCAAAGGCGATCTAAAGACGCGCTGTAATTGCTACGATCAGCAAAGTTTACGTAATTAAGGAGACGGGCAGAGACAAGTTGTATAGCCGCGTACTTTGCACACAGACGCGCGTTCACCGAGAGCCGTCTACCGTGTCGTATACTAACGCCCGTTTGATCGGCCAATAGCTTGTTTTCGACGACTAATTGCCCCGGCGAAATTCGTTTAAACCAAACAAGATTCCCGGCCATATCGCGGAGATCAAGCCCTCATCAGCGCCCTGCAATATATGTGACGTTTATTGTTATTACATCCGAGTGCACATATAATTGAGACATAAAATATACACGCCGTCGTCCCACCGCTTCGATCCCAGCGGGAGCAGAGTTGGTTATGGTCCGCCAGAAAGAGACGACGCGCCAACACTGTAATACGAATTCCTTCAATTCCCGAATCCAGTTTGCATTTCACGTTTTAAACGATGCCGCGCTTTATGCGCGCGAGAGCTCTCTCTCTCTCTCTCTCTCTCTCTCTCTCTCTCTCTCTCTCTCTCTCTCTCTTCATTTATGTGCCGGCAACTTTTTTTTTCAAAACGTGTGCGCATGCTTCATGGTAAATTTCACCCTCTGTTTAGTTCAAACAAATCTGGTGTGGTGTGTTTGTTCAAAAATGTTTTTCTTTTTGGCCTATGCGAAATAAAATTGAGCATAATAATAAGTGATAATTCTAGAAGTTCTAACAGATGATTATCAATAAAATGTGAAAAATAAGCCAGATCAATTTTAAAGATTCACAACTAATGGCTATTTAAAAAATGCTATAGAACCACTTTAAACGAAACTATCATATTTAAATCGACGAATTTCGATATTCCCGAAATTCATACCGTCTTTTTACGTATTTTGCACCAATATAATAAACCGCTTCCGTGTCTTCAAAGCTGCCGACGTCGATAGCACATTAGTCGCTCTCAAACGTCACTTTATATAGAATCAAATAACCGACATTCCGCATGCAAATTAAATTAAACGAAACTGTCCCGACTGTGTTTTGTAGATAAATTGACCGCCGCTTATAATTAATCTTGCCCACTGATGATACCAAACGAGTGTAAATGAGCAATTCTCAAAAAGAATCATAATCGAAAGAGCACCTTTCAAGCCATCATCTAATTAACGAACCACCTGTCTGATTTATTCTCTCTCTCTCACACGAGATTTCATTCAAAGCGGCCGAACATTTTCAGCGGGAGAAAGGAAAACAAAAAGCAAAATAATAACCGAATTAAACTAACCAAAAAAGAATCGGACGCCGGCACGAATTTATGCCCGAATTATGTCCGTCCACCTACTTTCTAGTCGAATGTGGCAAAAAATTGTCTTCCAACTGTGCGGCGCATTTTTCGTCCGATGCCGACCGCGCCGAATGCGATCAAATTTCAGATTAAAAAGCAACCATCACCGAGAATGTATAATAAATAATTAGTTTGCTGACGTATCGGGTTTTAGGAAAAATCGTCATTCTGGAATAAGACGCTCGGCTCCAGGATTGAGTCACGGGTGTGCTGCAGCGGCAGAACAATTGACTGATCGGCGGAGCTTATATATACATTCCGCGTCGCGGAGGAGACAAAAAAGAGCGCGCGCGACTCGGTCGCTTTCTCCTATACAACTTTTTTTGTCACTTTGCGATTTCTTGTCTTGTCTTCTCTTGTCCTTCTCTTTGGGACTGCGGAGTACAAGCCCCGCTGAATATTAATTGAGAATCTCGATACCTTATAAGATCGTACGAGCGCTCCAACTCCGGCACCGTGTCCAAGATTTGGACTGGCATTTTTATGTCCCATCAGTAGGTTGTAGCTGAGATAGGCCAGGCACATAAACAAAGAACTGCATAATTAAGATACCATTTGACGGCAGAAGAATAACAAGCACGGGCGCCGTTCTGCTGCAAATGGTGAAGGAGAGGGGGAGAGAAAAAAAAACAATTCGTCATAGTTGTTTATGATTTTTCAGTCCGATTGCGATCGTTTGGGGTAATTGAATTAGACTGAGTTATCGAATTGGTGTTTCGGAATCGGCAAAATGGTGAGGTGATTAGCTTGAATGACTGAGGGCGTTAGATAGAGGCTTCACGATTTGTTGCCTTTCCGAACTGCAGTTCGTTCAGGTGACTTTTATAGTGGGGATTAATGGAAATTTATTAACCGGTTTAGTGGGAAGGTTAATGGGCCTTTGGATTGATTTTTTTTTTTTTTTGGTTCGTGTGTGAGGCATAATTAATTTGACGCAATCGAAATTGTCACGTATTTCAGTAATTATACAACTGAATCGTTAATCAAATTTGAAAAAGCTCATCCTCTCGCAGGGCCGTTTATTTGTTTTTAATTTCTTATGCTGATTAATTAAAAAGGGGAAAAAAAACAAACAAGAGCGACGAGAATATCGGGGAATCCGATCTTTTCAGTTGAAAATCAACATTCGTGAGAGCGCGACTTTTTATTTGTCTAAACGAAACTGTTTCATTTTCAGCACGGAGCAAACAAAAACGTCGTTGGATAGAAAAATGTTGAAGGATATAGGGCAGAGGAAATGTCACGTCCGAGCTTCCCGGTGTAGCGACGAAAAAGAAGTCAACGCTAAACGAATTTTTCCAATGCAATTATCTTTCCCTTCGCAACTCAAGAGACAGCCTGCAGTATGAAAATAGTAAAGGACATGTGATCCGCGAAAAGGGAGCCTCCGGGACAAGTTGCAGGGTCCAATTATAGCAACAGAAAATGAAGGTGAGTGTAATTAATTTCGTTTTTGCCCGACAGGCTGGTATCGTGGTCAGTCAAGTATAATCATCTTTTGTTCGGACAAAATATCTTATTATTTATCAGCAACCCAACTTTCGTTCGGACAAAAACTGAAGGAAAAAAAAAAAAAATAGAAGCACGACCGTCGCGCGCGCGACCGATGCATTCGTCGTACACCTGAAATTAAATTCTCGTGAATTGAATTACTTTTTGTGCCATTAACAATTATTCAGAAGTTCAACAGTTGCGCGCGGCAGCGGACTCTTTTTATGATTTCTAAAAGCATTATCACAGAGCTCAAGGAATGCGATTTTGCTCGCAAAAAAAGTTTCCACTCGAATCAAAGAACCCAGCTTACGCTAATTTGAAATGCTGCATAGCTTTTGACATTTTTTTTATATCGCGTCGGAAAAATTAATTATTATAAATTGCAATTTTTTTGTTCGATAGATCTTGTAATGCAATGAAATATAATAATGCTATAATGCATGTAGGATCGAATGCATCTAGAATTACAGAATCAAAAAAAGGTTCGGCTCATTATTTTAGGATTTTGGGACAGTTTTGGAAGTCAGACGATAGGCAAACATTTGGGATCTTTTAATACCATATGAACAGCGGGAAGACGTCGAACACCGCAGGACACAACGTTAGTACAATAACTCGTTCGAATACGAACGAATTAGCATGTCGAAAAATCCAGTGGGCGTTCGCTAAAAGAAAAGTCTGCATTATGGAGGTACTACATAAAAGGCAATAACAACAACGACTTTATGGTACATTGTCGAATATTAAATTCCACGCTGGTGCCTTCTTTTATGAATTTTGTGCGCGCGAAATCTCATGGGCAATAAAATTGTATTCATAAACAATTCCCCTGAGCTCGATCAATGAAAATGTTGTATCGCGAACAGTTCATCTATATACAATAAAATTATAAACGAATTCGTGCATCACACATACACACGCAACGTGGCTGGCCCATGTTCCACGCTTTGGTTACCATTTCTTTAACATTTTTCAGCATTGTCAAATCATTTTCGTATTATACCGAATCGACTTTTTGCATGTGCATTTATATTTTGACAATTCAGCGCAGATTGATCGACAAAAAACCAGACGTCCAAATTTTCATCCTAAAGCAGAGATGATCGAACGTGTACGTCAAACGTGTCATTTGTAATAACACAAATTGTTGCTTGTATATATGTTATTGATTTATGCATTCGACTAGAATAAATAGAGTTTCGTGATTAAACAAAAAAAAAAAAACAAAAAAACAAACAAAATCAAACACACAGGATAGAATCATAAAAACAAAAGTTATTACTTTTTTAATTAAATGAGTATACTGAGCATAGATATGCAGAATTGTGTTATAGCTTTTAAACGAATCGAAATGTGTCTGAAAACAAAACCTGTGATCAATATTTATTAAATTCAGAAATCAGTGCACCGGTGCATAACGTTGCAGTTGAATTCGAAAAGATAAAAACGGATCTTGGATGATGAATGTTTTTATTGTTTGCAATTTGACGTTAAAGATAAACAAAAAAAGTATGCGAAATGTTAGCCGTAAGAACAACAGTTGTGTTTAACTGTGATTCAATTAATTAAGTTGTTTGGCTGAAAAAAAAAAGTAATAATAATATCGTCTGATGTGAGAAACGGTAGACTCGTCGGGCACGTGGACGGCTCAAGGGGGTCGGGAGAGCGAGGTTGAAACGAAGTCGGCTTGCGATCTAAAGCGGGAGTCTCCGCTGCGTGACCTGTCACCGTGAGTGCTGTTGGATTTATAAGCGGACGCCAACTTATCGCATATTTATCCAGACTACAGTTTTCAGCCCTCCGAGCGACCTCGTACATCCCTCCCAAGTTTTTTCAATGACAGCGTTTCTTTTCTTTTGTTGTGTACTATTATTCAGTTCCATCTTTCTTTCTTTCTTTCTTTTTGCACTCATTTCAGTTGTCTGCAACTTGGAACAAAGTGAAAAAGGTACGGACAGAAAAATGAATGCTATCATTAAAACTATAATTTAGCATTGTTCATTTACCGTATAATAAATACAAGAACTGTAAATAACGATGGAGAACGCTCAAATTCATTTTGTGTTTTCATTCACTAAATATTTCATGTAAGTGAATGTGCGGGAGCAAGCGCGGTTGACCTCTGCGATTAAATTTCGTTAACCACTGTTCATCTGAGTTATTTGGCTGATTCAATTTTATGCACTGTTCTAATGGTGTTTGAGGTTTCATTTCAACTCCGGCCCACGATGATAAGCCGCCATCGAGCGCATTGCCTGATGTAAATGTGCGAAGTAAATCGCACGAATAAAATTTACACGATACTGATGGTAATGGTAGTAACGTTACAGCGAAGAGCATCGATTGCTTTCAAATCAAACCCTGTGAATTCAGAGTGTATATAAACGAATTTTTCGCGGTGAATTGGAATCGACGATTCTTTTTTGTAACAAAAATATTTACATCGATCGAATGTTTTCATCTAACTTGGGAAAACATTGTATACAAAAGTGATGTGGGAAAATGTAATGCGATCGAAACATTTTTCTTGCAGGCAAAGTTGAAAGAGGTATAAAAATGTTGTAAGAATGCACACTCAACTTTCTTATCTGCTGCAGAAACAATATTCAAACCGATTGTCCCCTCGGACGTGTATTTCCAGTAACACATGTTCCAAGGAGAAACGTCATAACAGTAACTCGGTGGAGACGTTCTTTGGTTCGAGAGGACATCGACTAATGGATCGATGCGGAACGGTCTTTCACGGTGCTTCGGACACGATTTCGGTGCGCTTCATATATGCGTGTCCACGTTACGTTGGCGGCGTCGTGTGAGTATCGGGATATTTGTGTGCATATACAAACGGTATAGCACCGCGTGACAGGTGGCGCGCATAAAGATCGGATCACAAAGAGCTACGATTGTTGCTTGGGAAATTTTTTACAGGATGTCGCCCCGAGTCCTATTGTTACTTTTCTCGCGCGATAAAAATGCTCGTAGATCGCGTCACATTGCGCTTACCAAACGACGTACGGACGGTGTGCGAGAGCCTCAGAGTCTTCGCGCAAACTCTTGGCTTCGAACAAAGACTACGTGCGAGTGTGAAAAAATCAGCGAACGGCGGAAAAAAAAAACACGACGACGCAGATAAGTCGGGCTGTGAATCGCCTCGGCGAAACGAAACGAAATTATCGCTTGATGGCGTGTTGTTAATCTTTCTCGTGGAGGATGAATGAAACAATCTTCGCGTCGTTGAAATATTTTTGTATTTTTATATTGATTCCACTGCGGTTCCAGTTGAAATCCAATGTGGCTGCATCTAATAATCGAGATAATTAGTTCAAACAATTGATAATCAGTTTCGTTAATCGGGAATATCAGTTTATCTATATCAAAATTATAAACAATTCATCTATCGTTTATTCTATCGAATATGAAGCGGCCAAAAGTATTAATTCAGAGCTTTGCTCTATGTGGTTTAGTTGAAATGTTTATTTTATTTTGAGATGACCCAATATAAATGTTTACAACATTCGTACGTATATAGAAATAATTACAGAACTTAAGGAGCAATAAATTATTATCCTGGTATCATCCGAAATATTCAAAACATTTAATGTAACAATTGTTTGTTCAAATAAAAATAAATAAATTTATCCTTAAAGTTTGATTGTTTGCTGATGTAAATTGCATCGCTGAAAACAAGCTTATCAAGCGAAAACGAGCAACGACATGTATCCTCGAATTCATCATCCGTACGAGAATAACCTTAGTAATAGTATCGTTTACCCTCGTACCACGACCCTGGGACCCGTTAGGGTTCCCCGAAAAAGAACCGAGGCAAAGCAGGAATCAATCGCGGAGTGATCCGAGAGGGTGGGCATGTGATATCGATCCCGGGGTGCTCAAAGATGCACATGTGGTCTGTGCGCGCATTTTGCATTCATGTCATCCGCGTGAAAAGCATCCGCAAGGATACGTCACGTAGAGGCGCTCGTTCGTTAGCAACATACGTCGATGGGGTCCCTTCGGGAAAAGCGAAATCACGGAATCGTCGCTTTCTCTTTAACGTAACACACGAGAACAATAAAAGGGTGGGTGGGTTTCTTAACGAGCGATTGTGCATCGAAGATAACTCCGTAAGGGTGGCGCGTTCGATCGACTGGCTTACACAAACACACAGCCCCGTTGATGTGCGAATTTTTGCTTATCAGAATAACCATTCAAACTCGCTTCGGTCAACGCTCAACCGACCAAAAGTTGCGTCGACGCCCTGGCAAAAATCCCTCTTTATCTACTAAACGTCCGTTTGACCTCACGCGAAACACTTATCCCCTTGGTAAATAAGCCTCGATCGATCATACGGACGAGTGGTAAAAGCGCTACGCAATTGGATAAAGGCGTTACACGAAGAAGGCGCTTAGAATACGCACGATTCGCAATCACATCATTTGCTTTGATTAGATTGAACAAACATTGGCACTTCTGACTCGCCCCCATCAAGAGGCCAAGAACCCCATGATGTCACAAAATGTTGGTTCGATTCAGTTCAAAATAATTCGTCTGGTCTAAGTGCAACCGATAGAGAAAAAAATTAACAATTTCAAAACAGACTTATAGAATTTACAATTTGTGTTAAATATTAAATGAGTTGAACTCTGACATAAGTGTTACTAAATTAGTTCAATTTGCAATGAGCTTATTATTAAAAGATCAATGAGTTTAAATTTTGACTGGAATTTGAATTCAGGTGAGTTGGTGGTGGTATATTGACACGACAGTAACAGTAAAGCTTTTTGACATGATAAATTCACTCGTTTATAAAAATATCAATTTTGGGTCATCATCTATTACATTAAACAAATGTTACAGAGACGCCGTTTCTAATATGCACATTCAGTTTTGGGTGAACATTGAAAAATAATAATATGAAAATTATTCGTTCCGAAATAGGACATGATATTTTTCTGCTGGCATAAACTTTATTTTTCTTAACATTATATATGACAAGGCTGAATGTGTCAGTGGTAATGCGCGCTTTTTGCAAACTTGTCGTACGAATTGCATGATGTTCGTTGCAAAAACTGGGTCTGACTATAGTGTATGTGGTAGACGCGGGTTAGTTGAGTAGCTGATCGAGTTAGCATAGTTAGAGCGCAGTTGGATGACAAATAGCAGATGAAGCGTCGAGATTCCGCGCACGTATGGCGGGCCCCTGGCTCTGCCAAACGCAACATTCTACCCGTCCGTGCTGAACCCTCGAGGGTGATTTAATGCTCCCGTTTGATCCGATATTCTTTATAAAGTTGAAAACATTCAACCACCCCCGGGTCACGCATCAACCCCCGGCGCCTCTCCTGGTGCAGCTGGCTTCTCACCGCGAATAAGAAAGTCTATCGACAATATTCGCGGATAGCTGAATGTTCCGTCCGATTTTGCCGAGACTATTGGATTCTCGTTGGCGTTACAATGTGCGATGTAAAATGTGCGATCGATTACCGATAGGAATGTCGTTACGGCGAGTGGAAAAAAATTTTTTTTTTCTCTTCCTCCCCCCAGACCGAATGAAAGTATCCGTCGACTGCTTCTAAACAGTCGAGCGTTTGTAATGAAAGCGGGGCCGCGCGGGGCAAGATAAAAAAAGGCAGATTTGCGGAAGAAAAAGGAACGAGCCGAGACCGTAAAGTTTGTCGCCCGCGGCGTACTTCGCCGGGTTGTTCTCGGAATTTATACAATCACGGAATAGAATCAGGAAAATCCCGAAGAAAGGAGACTCGGCAGAGCCGCGAGCGCTGTTGTTATTGCGAAAGGCTTTCGGTGGCTAGACAATCAGCGAGTTGTTTGTGGCGTGCGCGCGCGAGTGCTCGATCTTATTTTTATTATTTTTCTTTTTTTTTTTTTTTTTTTTTTTTTTTTTTTTTTTTTTTTTTTTTTTTTTTTTTTTTTTTTTTTTTTTGTTGGTTTTGTTTTTTTTCTGGAGCTTGTTTGTGTCTTTT
>JAQQRF010000179.1:0-123476 GCA_030523145.1 Trissolcus brochymenae
GGGAACACAATCATGTTACAAGTTTTAACGTATTGGTAAAGACTTACATACAAAAAACTAACTTCAGGTGCCAAAGTTTGGTTATGCGCTCATGCATAACCAAATTCATTCAATTAATTGAATTTTTTTTTATCAAGAAACTAAAAAATCATGCTCATAATTTTAACGGCTTTTCCCCCAAAAAAGTGAAATTTTACACTTTCAACTTTAGGAAGCAGTGCAAGAACTTTATTTTGCATTTCGACTCTTATGCGAAGTCGCCTTTTAAAGCTTCTAGTTAGGATCTGTTTTGATTAGCAACATGTACAGGGCGAAAAGTTGAACAATTTAGAATGCTAAAACAATATTTAATTGAAAATGTTTTCCGAAAATAAAATACAACTTTGAATCTATTGTTATTAACTTCAAGTACAGTTGTATTTTGCATTATGTAAAATGTAATAAAATAGTGTGTACCCTGTACAGACATTTTACAGTGTGCTTTAGTTGTTGTCAATTTCTATGCGAGGAAAACTCTTAGAATGAATAAAATCATAAAATTTTAATGTTTTTAATTTAGAGCACAACAAATCTTACAAACGACGTATATTATTGTTTTTACACGACCTGATTGTTTTAATATCGGCACAAGCTACGGGCGTAAATTTCTGCAGTTTCGTCAATAATTGCAAATAAAGTGTGTTATAGTGTTTGGTAGACGCACACTCAGCATCATAAAACGATTTTAGTAACGAGATGTCATTAAAATGAAAACACAAAATCTAGAAAATAACTACTTGATAGAAAAACTGCACGAACAAAATTACATATTTTGACTTAAATTGATTTATGTATCATTTTACCATCGTTTTCGAATAATTTAATTTTTACTGAGAACTTGTAAAAAAAGTAAAACATATTTGTTTTGTAAAATAAATTTTAATAACTAAAGTATATAAATAGAAAAAATGTGAGTGTCTATAACATACAAAACAGAGATAAAAATAAACATTTTATATGAATGGACCGCTCTTGAATGAATGGCATAAAAACGACGAACGCGGGTTTTTTTCTTTTTTTTTTTTTTTTTGATAGCGTAAAAAGAAAATATTTCAAGCTTGTTAACTTCTGTAAAACGCCCGAGTAATGACGCAAACCTGGCATTATTAAAAGTTCGTAAGTTCGGTCGTTTTTGCTCCATTTTGTTAAATATGGTACACCAGATGATTTATACGCGAATAGTTAAAGCCAAATGGTAGCAGTAATTCATTTAAAGTATGTAACTGAAGAATTTGAACAAAAAATCCGAGAGAAATGTATTACCGGCAGGGCCGGTAAACACCAATTTATGCGTTCACATGTACTTCTCTCGAAAAGGTCTGTAGATGGAAAATGAATTGACTTGCCGATTTGCCGTTTTGTTGTCGTTATATTTGAAATCGATGTAATTTTACTTCTACACATTTGGCGCGATTTCATTTTAAAATTGTCGTAAACATTTTTATTGCAAAAACATCATTGACCCGCGAGAACACTGACAAACTGTTGAAAAATGTATGTTAACAAATATGCAGAGTGCTGATTTCGCATGCTTTGTTTATGAAGTTAATGCATTATGATCAAAGAGAAAGAGGAATACAAGGGTAAGCTCACCCAATCGTGTTGGAAGATGCGTTTATCCGTTTAGGACGTTTCACTGAGCCAGCGAAACATATGGTTACATCGGTGCACAACTTCTGTAACATTATGACCTGAAAATTCAATTTGTCTTGACCGTACGGAATTCCATTAAAATATTATGCATGAAAATTGATATGTTATAATATTATATATATTTGCGTAATATAATCAACTGTGCATCAATTTAGTTTTTAAAACTGTTATTCATTTCGCACTCAAAATAATGTTTCAATTATATTAATTTTTTAATGTGAATTATTTTATGTGAAATTTGATAAACTCATCGCCGGAAGTATAAAGAATATATAAATAAAATTACACTCGGCCACGTGTGAACTGTGTAAGAATATTTGCTGCAGTCGTTCGCACCAAACATACTCCTGTTTTTGATGCCAATGCTTCGCGTATGTTTCATGTAAACCGAATTTGAGTGTGTGAGATGGTGGGAATATTTTTAGTAGAATTCCCGTTACGCAGCTAGGTCCATTGAAAAGCATCCATTTTCAGAGGTTGGATTTTTTTTATCGAAATATGAAATATTCTCGACAATTTATGTGAAATTTATACGGCCAATTATTTACAATCACTCAAACCGTATATTAAAACATTACATTTTCTGTGCTACAGCTTTTTCCAGAGAAACGACACTTACACATTTTATAGACTAGCGCGAATTTACATTTTTTTTCACCGCCTTCACACTTACATCTGGTATACGCGTTTATGTACTTTCTGGAAGCAAGTTACCGCTAACCCTTCAACTTGCCATATTATATATTCTTCAGTGAGATGAGTGCTTACACCAACCACTTCTCCGATTTATTTATTTTACAAAATATTCTGTGATGGCTGCCAAGTATTAGACGCGCATCCAACGGTAAAATGCACGGCAAAATATCACGCTTATCTAAATACGATGAACGCTTTGGAAAAAAATGTTATAACGTCCATTTCAATAATACTCGGTTTCGAATTTGTCAAAAATTTGACATTTTTATCACTTGTAAAATTCTGAATCATTTTACACAAAGGTCTTTTTTGAGCGTAAAAACAAATACACCAATGAGATTAATGTATGAAAGATGTATATATATTCATTTGAAATGCGTGATTATATTAGGACTAGAAATTTCGTATTATAGTACAATTGTGCTGACAGAGATGATTGAATAAATATTAATTATAAGTACTGTTTATGTATCCCACGAAATCTCAAAGCAGTATATATGACGACAATTTGATATTACAAAAGCACTAAAACTGACTTACAACCTGTTTCAAATGTCTGCTACATCGAAACACCCTGTTAATATGAAAACACATATGTGTTTCAAACATATATACGTAATGGAATTTTCAATTCACATATTTTATGACCAGCCTAAGTTAACATTCATTGTTATACCGACAAATCTCAAAGTATCATTTATCATATTGTGTAATAAATTTTATACCAGACATTCGTTGCAAACATTATTTATTGTAAAAAATTACTACGTTAAATTTTAAAAAATTATGAAAATGTCGTCAAATATCGAAAGTGTCGTCAGTCTGTAAAAGATATAAAAAGTATCATAATTTTTTTATATCTGATTTAAAAGCTTGACTGCATATGGGGATGTGTCACTGGAAATTACCGACGATTCATTAGTTGTTATAACTCCAATCGGGCAGATAAGTTTGATTAAAAAAGGGCGATGCAGACGTAAAGTGAATCATATTCTTCACGCAAAAATACTATAAAAGCGTAACTGACGAATGTCAGATCTTTTAGTAGTGACTCATTCGCACAAATAATCAATAAAGAAATGAGGGTCATAAAAGTATGACATATAGAGCGATTCCTAAGAACTTTTTTCTTAAACTTTTGACAAATAGAAATAAGTGATTCATCTTAATTAAAGATATGATTTCTAAGAAATTCATTATTGTAGTAAAAAATATAAATTTTGGTTTCAATTTATTTGCGATGTTTAAATAAATATTTCCAAATGAATGAAATAATTCGTCATATGGGAAGAAAAAAGTAAATAAACGAGATAAATGAAATACCGTAAAAAGCAAATAAAAATAGTCCGTCATGATTTGATTGAATATCAACATTGAATATATTTGTTAAATAAACGGGGAGATGGTGCCAACCGTCCATTAGAGAGAGAGTAAAAAAAAACAAATTTAATAAACAACAAAATTTTATATGAAAATTATAATTAATTTAACATTCATTATTTATTGATTTACATTTAAAATTCTCTGTTGGACATCTGTTCATCCCTCTGTTGGACATTAAAAAGTCAATTCAAAATAAATAAAGCAGGGGCACCAACTCCACAGGAAAAGTTATTATTTTAATTATTTATAAGAGTTTTCAATATTAATATTATTAAAGAAATGAATATAATATATTCATTTTCAATTTGTGTTATAACAATTTTATTTAGGACTGACATATATTAGAGGTCAAGGTCAAATATTTGCAACATTTGCTGGATATCCTGTAAGACTACATAAGATCAAGTAACTTGGCCCCCCTCTCCTAATCAAGTGGCAATTGTTCCCCCTCCCTCATAATCATGTGACCTTTAACCCCTCCCCCTAATTCACGTGACCTTTGACCACGCATATGAAAATTAAGACCACACATTATAAACCAATTAAGAACTAAGGTAAAACTTTTTTTTAATATAGGGGAACATAGATGTACATAAATTTTAATGATTTAAAATATCAAAAGGCATTTACAATTTCATTATTTGCAATAAATATACATCACTGGAAATTATATGATTGGTAATCAAATGGATTTTTGCTTTCAAAAATATTAATGAATAATTAATTAGTTTGGGTAATTCATTTACGCTATGAAATGGAAAATTTGTCAAACGAATAATATATGACACGAACTCGATTAAAAACCCATCTTAATCTATACAATTTCCATGCATCAACGAAATTTTGAAAGTTAACATTAAAAATAAATTATTATACATCCTATAAATTAGAAAAACTCAATATAATAATTGTATCATAAAAGAACGAATAATGCAATAAATATTTTATTTTTGATTATTTTTCTTTATGATACAATTGAAATTATAAGCGTTTTGAATGTATAAATATTTGCCAAGATTCGCTACTTGTATTTTACATTTGTTACAAAAATCAAAATTTCTGGAGTTTTGAATGAATTTTCCCAAAAGTGAAAATATATACTCGGTATATACACTCGGCATAACAATTATCGGCACAAATATTTGTGTATTTCCATTTTTTATAAAAAATGGAAGTTTTCAAACCTTCATAACTTTGGCAATTGTTATTGAAAATTAGCTAATTTTTTTTGTTTGAAAGGGCATGAACTCAAATTAAAAATCATCTTGCTGTAATTAATTTTTACCCCACGATAGATGGCGCTATTACTAACTAGACAACGGACAAAGCTTTCGTTGTTTAAAGAAAACAATATTTATTTAAATAAAACGTTTAAAATGAAAACATTTTGTAACATTTTGAATCTGTGTAATTGCAACATTCGTATGTTTGCTCGTCGCAGCGCTTCTGTCACAGACGTAAGCGCACATTCAAAGATTTTTTACTTGTTTAAATTCTATTATTCAACGTGTGTAGAATTACATGATTATATGTAATGATGAAAAACCATTAACCCAAAGCACTGTTTGTTTATACAATTTTTTATGGACTATTTATTTACCAGTTATGACGCCTGTTAATTTTTCATTATGTATAATATAAAATTGACAATCCTACAGAAAAATACCACTCATCTCCAATGATGATTTGAAAAATTATCTTTCACCAGCTCATTTTTTTCTATATGGAAAATAATTATTTTTAAATTTGTCGGTCCTTTGTGAGATGTAAATTATTTCTGATTAAACTCGCTTTTACTACCATTGGCATTACAATAAAAGCTGCGAGTTAGTAATTAATTTGCTGATTTTGTAAAATTAATCAATTTAAGAGATTGAAAGATGCTTGAATCCAAAATAAATCCAGAAAATATATAAATTAAAATCTCAACGAAACTTATCCGACCGTTGCATAAACGTCGTGCGTCACGAGAGATAGTATATGCGTTTCAAGTAGCGGAGCTTTTACGTGGTAGAACCCTTATGCTAGAGGGGCCACGCAAATGTATAATTGATTAAAATGCTTTTTGCTTGTGAGCCTCCCAGGAGAGCGTGACGCGAATATTGTTGCAAATGTTGCGAGTTGCATTCCTGCATCAATTGTAATTGTTATTTGATGAAAAAATACTAATAATAACGCTAGGAAGTTTAAAATTTGCATTAAGATTTTTCTGAATGATTTGTTGTGGAATCCAAATAAAAACAAATTTCAACCCAGAACAATTTTAGTAATACGATTTTTAACAACATGACGTACATATGAATACAAATGTAGGGATTTTATTATACTGAAAAATAGTATGCTTCGGTAAAAAATTATACCATAAATCACTGATATAAATTTGAAATTCACAAACAAAAAGAAGGGGTTATAACAAAGTGATTTTGTCGGCATTTAATTTAAATTCCCGATTATTTTTTACGAAAATGTTAGCGCCATATTTTGAATATTTATAATTTTAATTTAACCGTGTTGAACTTTTTGAAACACGCCGTGAAATATAACGCGGTTGAAATTTTGTTCATCTCTTCTTATTTCTACTATGAATAATAAAACAAAAATATAAAAAGAGAGTCAATCCGTAAAGCAGCGACTGCGAAACTCTCTAATTGCATTCCAAAAATAGACCTCGAAAATTCACGCGATATAATTGCGTTCCAACCATCAAAATTCTTAAAACAACTGTCCGCAGCCCTCGCAATGATACACCAAGTTCGTTTAATAAGTTTCAACTCACGGAACTCTTTCAATATTGCGTTAATCAGGTGCAATTACTCGCAACTAATTAAAACTAGGGAGAACTTGGGTTACCTTTCACGTTGAAACACACGACATAAATCAGCGAGAATATTAAAGTCCGAGTCATTCAGTTTGAAATATCAATTAGTTCGACAGCGCGAATAATGGCGAGTTTTAAGAGAGAAGAGAAGAGGATGCGAAATTTATGGGAATGATGCTTAACTATGTGCGGAACCGCGCGCAAAGTTTTCGCGAGAGAAAGCTTTTCCTTTATTATATTTCCACGCTAACAATTTCATTACAAAAGCGATCACGCACTTGTATTATGTACAGAAAACGTTCGTGAGTGAAGATCAGAACTCGCACCATATTGCATAGCGCGCAGTATCATTAATTCCATTAAAACTTGGCCGTTCGATCGTTCAGGCTATAAACGTCGCCTCTAACACTCCCGTGCGCAGCACAACCGCTCGCCAATCGTTCTCCCAGCTTACAGATCAGACAAATATGTTTGCATCCGCGTATTTTCTACACCCTGAATATTACTGTACGAAACGTATAATTTATGACCGCGCGCACAAAATAAAAATCATCACTTTTGCATAAAGTTTGTTATGCCATTGATAAGCTCAACCGAAAGTATGAAAAAAGTTTACAATTGAGTTTTATTGTTAAGTGCGGAATCATGCTTGCTCAAAATTGTATAATCACTAATTAGGACTACAAAATTTATTTCATAGCAAAAGTTTTTGATCAAAAAATACCTGCTCATCGCTTTTATATCTTATTCGAAATGTATAAAAGTGTGCGTGACAGTTTTGTTTGTTTGTTTTCTTTTTTTTTTTTTTTTTTTGTAACAAAAAACAAAGCATGTGCAAGGCATTTATGAAAATATTAGTGGATAAATAAAACTATAAAACTCGATGTCTTTCATTTTCGTTTATGAAAAAAAAAGTATATGAAAATATACATAAAAACAAAACAATATTATCGATTATAGCCAATCATGGAGTTTTGTATAAAAGCTCACTTTTGTTCAATTGCAGATTGTTATAGTCTAAGTAACACAAACTGTAAAAATGTACAAAATGTTGTTGCATTTGCAAGAATTACTTTGATTGAGAAGTGTAGGCAGCGTAAATAATTGATTGTCTTTGTGAGTGCGAACAAATTTTGAACTCCACAAACGAATGACAAAACGTTAACAGAAATGAGAGTTCAAATCGAAGTAATAGAGTTGGGAAATGCAGCTACCGCGGCGGTTTAAAGTTGGGATTTACGATACTGATAAGGATGAAGCAAATTTGCCGTAAAACCTCCAATAAACGATGGTAAAGCAACTCATTTCCGTTTCATAGAGAGTCTTTTTTCGCTTGGACAAAATTGAAAATGCCTGAAGGTAACTAATACATACGGGGGAAAAAAAGTCTCGTTTAAAATTGTACTTTGAAATGAAATTTTTCGAACAATGGGGACAAAATTCTGTTGATAAAAAAAGATTATATCACTAAATTATCCTTAAGTTCCAATGATGGAAAAATAAAGAATGAGTGAAGTGATGGTGAAATGAAATTAAAACAAAAAATATGAAAATATGAGTCCAAGATATGAAATGCAAAATGTTTCTAAAATCGGAGAACGTTATTTCTCATCAATTCATCATAATCGTTTACTGATTGATGCGTTCACAGCGGATGGTAAAGTAATCCGCGATAAGATATTCGTGGCAAAATCGAAGCAACAATTTATGAAAACGCGCAATATTTATTCGTGCGATAAAACGCCACGGCCCGCGAATTCGAGCAGACAACGGATACATTCGAGATCACATGAAAAACGTTTCAAACAATATTTTAAGAGATGGAAAATAAATTCAGCGAAATTTCAAGCTCTTAACAACGGTATATCACCCACTGCCTACGATTAAGAGTTACAAATTGTGTTTGACTATTGTTACACTTTTGTAAATATTAACAATTTGACCGATCCGGATTATGACCCATTGAAATAAAACTGCCACTGTTTTTTCACTTCTAATTTTGTGTGTACATGAAAATAAGATGTTTATTTATGTGTAAAAGATATGCTTGGCTATAAAAAAAAGGAAATATTTCAAAAAATTGTTATCGAATCTGAATATGTGAATGATCAGCGATATCCAAAGAGAAAAACTCTGCTCATGGGCTTAATAATCGCAAGAATTTGAGCGGAAAAACAAACAGACAAATTGAATAATGACTCAGAACGAACAAAAGATAAAACACTCCGCACCCAAACGATTTTCTTGCGTTCGCAAACGCCGTGTGCCAATTATAAAATAGCAAAATTAACATGCTTTTTCTTTTCATTCTATATATCTTATTATTTAAGCGAAATTAATTTCTCAACAAATCGAAATGACAACCGCCTTTCAAATAATTTTCAGCAAAATCAATATAATTTTATTTATCACACAGATTGTCTACGAAATGTCAATAAAATGATAATTAATGTACCGAGGGACATTTTGCAGATAATGCAATTATCGTTCATTTGTTGTTGTAATTCAATATTCTCATACGCGGTGAATTTTTTGACGCTGTTTATTCAATTGCGTATGCAATTTGTCGCGATCAGAGCGAGCGTTTGCTTGTACATTTTTAACAGCCCATATATAATGACATAAAAATGAATTTCTAAATGTTCAGCGGAACGAAATTGATTATTTGAAAACGTGAGCAACTATAATATAAAGTTTAACGACATCTTTTGAACTATGCCATAATATATGTTGTCGTCAATTTTGGAAATCTTTCCTGACACTCAATCGTTCTGAGTTGGCAACAATTAAGCTGCGTGAAATGCAACGTTAAGTGATGGTGGCGCGAATGTTTGGACGTCCACTTAATCGATGGAAAGGAAACCTGCGTTAATTTGGACGATTCACGAAAGGGCATGTATAGCGGGCAGCCAACGTGGCTCGTAAACATTTTATGGCTGACATTGCGGCAAGGTATACGCGTGTGGAGTGGTGCACGAGCAGCAAATTCGTTCAGAATATTGCAAGCTAGTACCGAATATACACGTCTAGGGCCGAAAAGCGACAAGCTGTTTCGCCGCCACTGGCGACCTCATGCCAACCCTCGCGTTCGCCGACGTTACTAATTATTTTCCGTGACGAGCTTTACATATATTCCCAACGTAGATATGGCTGACAACAAAACTAACAAGAAGACATTAGCAGCGTACCAACCACGCGCTGAATCTATGAATACACCGCGTGCATTAACATTAATTAATTAGTTTAGCTCGAGTGCCGTGTGAGCTTCGGATATAAGATGACTGTTAAAAGCTCGATACACCGTAACATTTATATATCATCCTATCTGTAGCTCTATGCGGCACGATACACATGCCTCATATATGGAATCATATATGCCTCTCAATATGCTATACAAAGTCCAGATGGAAAACTAATTTCGAAATCACTGCGAATGAAATTAACATAAATTTCTGAAATGATTAATTTACAGATAGAGGATTATAAAGATTTGTATATATTTTCTGCAATTCAATTCGGGACAATTAATTTTACGAGACAATAAGTTTATGCGTCCTAAAATTGAATTCTGAATTGCAAAATTCAATTGTGTACTAATTAAATAAAAACAGTCACACCTAGAATCTTTGCGTCGGCAGTGTGTAAACATGAACATGAATCGCATTTACATCAACATTTGAACTGAATGAATAATTGTATACGAAAGACATTAAATTCGCGTTGCGCGATGTAATTCAATATCTCAGCGCGGAATAATAACATTTATGTATTATCATATTAATAAATTCATTTTATCAGTAATGCGATCATTGATTATACGTACGGTATAGGGTCTGGCGTAACTGTATGATGGCAATGCACGATCAAATCAAACGCGTAATTTTGATCCAATTTACAATAACAGTATTTGTATGATTCAGATCCTCCATTTTTGATCAATGATCAATAAGTTACTGCTGCTGTCGTGTCAAAAATGACATTGACACCTAAAGGTTACCAATAACAAAATTATTGAATTAAATAAAACAACTTATTATTCTCTTTGAATAATCATCGGATTTTCATCGTATCATACAGCTGATTTAATATCATCGAGACAACAGTATAATAGGATGGAATTTGTTTTTAATTTTCCATGATTGATGAGCAGTTAGAAGTACAAAATGGTCAAATTAAAAATTATTCATAAGTTCCCGACTAGGCACTGCAGAATGCTTTTGATATTGATAAATATATTTTTATTTCGATTTTTATTATCGTCGAATTAAGTGACTTGATTACGGCAACTAAAGTTTTTTTCTTGAGTGAGATTTGAGCAAATGAGATGAAACCTTTATTATATCTAAAAATATAAAAGATAAAAGATGTGCATGTAATTTTAATAACTTTTATAGATAGCCTCTCCTAATTCATTGAAAATCCCACAGCGCAAATATAAGATTTTCCAGTTTAGAGCTCTAGGCAACGATTGATTTTAATGTCTGATCATTTACTTCTTTGTACTACTTGTAATTGGCCGGGACCGTAATGAACACAGTTTGAACAAATTTTTCTTAAACGTACATAAAATAATAAACATTGTACAAACGATTGAATTTTCAAATGAAAAAGATTAACGGAACCAAAACCATGATAAAAGAATTGAATTAAAAAAAACTGTTAAAACAAACCATTCAGAACTTAGTATAAAACAATAAAATACCTTGTGTCAGAATCGACATTTTCTTATTACTCCCACCATTCGTTTTCCAAATTTAAAAAAAAAAGAACGCGAAATGGAACTTAAGTTTGACAGACGTGTTCATTCATTTGAGTTCGTTTTGGATAAATTCATTTAAACAGCGTCGATTCTGACACAAGGTATCATTTTTTTATACTAAGTTTTGAATGGTTTATTTTAACAGTGTTTGTTTTAAATCCAATTGTTTTTATCATGGTTGGTTCCGTTAAGCTTTTTCATTTAGAAATTATCAATATCAATATCAATAATTAATCATTACGTTTACATCATATATTTATACTTCACGTATACCATGTGTACATAATTTACATGCTAATTAAAAATGGTCGTAAACGGTTGAAAGATCGTTTATATATGCATCAAAAAAAAAGTTCTATGTTTGAAGGCTAAGTATCTAAAAGCCGAGCCACGACTCGCAATATTGATATGCTCTCTAATTCTGGAAAAAACAAACTCTCTAATGACAAATCAAAAATCTGACACACTAAATAATAAGACATGTCTCGAAGTTCCAGACTTTTTTCCTCCGATTTATTTATTTTGAAAGTTATATTGGTTTGATACAAAAAATTGAAATAAATTATATTAAATGTCCTTTATACAGTAAATTTTCTTTTGCAAGGTGAATTTCATTAAACCCTAAGTGGACTCTACGGGGTAAATTCACAAATGCCTGAAGCCTCAGTGAAATCGGACGGTTCTGAAACTAAATCAAGTTATTCACTCTCTAAATGACTTTAAACTTTCGTATAAGTATAACTAAAAGGGCGAAGTGTAACAAGTTCGTCTGCTTTTAATCATAAAAATTCGAAGCCAAGTTTGAATCGAAAATAATTTGTCTCTATTCTAATTAGCAGATCCAGACAACTCGAGGCGATTGTTATAAAAAATGAAGGTTTCTGAAAACCATTCAACTGAAAATACTACAAATGGTAAAAAAAATTTTATTGAGACCGTTATATGTTATTTGTTCATTTTTCTGAGTATAATTCAAAAACTAGAACAAAACAAAGTTTTTTCCTTCATCATCAGGAGCTGAAATTTTGCCCCAATGAGAAATCTATTTTAATAGTTTACCATTGATTATTTCGGTGGTGATCGTAGGAACCGTGAGAATAAATAAAAATTCCGATTGGGGACTCGAAAGGTCAATAGCAAGAACATTTTCAATGCTTGAACCACTTGGGATATGGCACCTGCGAAAGCACATTTGTTGCTACTTACCCACAGATATGCGTCAGTTTTATTCAAATTGTGTGACAAGTTTTTGTCACGACTTTGCAATGACATCGCTCTGGCTTTTCCTACTCGACACGATTTCGCATTCAAACCCAAAAACACATCTCCATTTTTCCACTCTCAAGCTTGTAACAAATTTCATTCGAATCACTCAACTGTATATCAAAACACTCAGCTGTTTCTTCGACCAGCTTTTTGTAATCTCTTGGGAACGCTGTAAATGAATTTGATAATATATCAAAACAAAAATTCTGAAATGTATATTTCAATATTGAATATCACATTGAGAGCATTCTTTTATCTTAAATATTAATAAGGGGTGATTTAAAAAATGAACGAGGAACAAGAAATCAACAATTAGATCTCGTTCAGTTGAATAGTATAAAACCCAATGGACCAAATTTTTTGTTTGCCAAGACGTCTTGTACTTTGCTGATTATATTTTGAAGGGTGAGAAAGATAAGCATGATCGCCTCTTCGACACGATCCCAAGCACCGAGAAGCTGCCAAAACTGAAACACCATTGAGTCACAGCCAAATAATACAAAATATAACTGCACACTCTTCTTTCACACGGTTGTTCGTTTTTGTAAATATAATAAAATTATAAGCATTCAACATCTATATCTAATATAATTAGCAAATTATATTTACGCAGGCTAATCGATTGAATTTGGCAAAAAAGGAGGGACAAAAATGTTCATTTCGTCTGAAACCATCGCGATATAGTGTGTTGCACAGACATCAATCACCTTCCTTTTTTTTCACGTCGTATTTCGTCATACTACCAATCACATTCATTATTTTACTTGTTAGAGTGACGTCAGGCCGAATGCAATATCATTTTTTCATCGAGCTTGTTCTCGGAGCGCACGATCCCTGTGATTTGTTGGACGGTAAAATCTGACCCTGCGATATGAGAGAGCGCATTAGCCGCATTTTTGCCAGGCATTAAAAAAAAAAACAAAAGAGAAATATGGAGGAAAAAAAAACGTTTTTTACCGTTCACTTTTGCCATCGCGTGAACGCGAGGAAAAATCAAATGTGACAGTTTTCGTCACCGAACGTAATCTCTTAAAATCGTGGGCGCAACGAGGACACAAAAGGGGTGCGAAAGGCAATATCCTTTTCCAGCATTCAATTTAATTCAAGATGGCCGTTCGTCGTAACGAATGGTCTTAAAACGCATTACTTTGAGCACAATGAAATCAACTACGATCCAATTATGCTTTCGGCGAGGCTGCTGCACCGCGCTTCAGTGGTCCGACTTTGTGGTCTTTCCATTAAAATTTTTCGATTAAAAAGAGCGTCGCTCGAACTGCCTATCGATACCGCAAAATATTCTCTTGATGTATCGCTGAATAAATACCATTATCGCGGTGCGTTCCATCGTTTCGCAAAAAATATGCGATTGCTCGACGCTTCGTGCATTCCTTCTAAAAAATATTACCATTTACAGGTCACGCCATTATACATTAAATATTTCAGAACCTTTAAACTCCGGTACAAAAAATAAACAAATTTATCTCTTGAAAAAACTGAATTATTGACAAAAATACTATTTTCAATCAACAGAATAAATAATAAAACAACATTTTACTTTTAATTCATATGGACTCATGAATTCAATTTTTAAATGTAAATTCAACTTAATTTATTATAATCAAGAAACAGCAAAATTTTAAAAACTGAAACCGAACGTGAAAACCATGATTTACCGCTGTATTGAAATTGGATTTCTTTAAAATTGCTATCATTTAATTTAATGAAAAAAAAAAATCATTTTTAATTACACAATTGTATAATGTTTCATATATGAACATTATACATTGATATTTAATATTGCTTTTTAACACTGAGAACCGACATTTTATTTCAGTGAAATAAAATCAAATGAAAAACTTATTTTTCTTATTATCGATTTAACAATTTGAGTCAATAAAAGATTCAAAATTGATTGAAGAGTCAATTGAAAGATTTCTACCTGATCGATTCGTTGTGTTCCTATTTGAAAACGTTCTTCCGTCGATGAGTTGCATGTAATGATGAGATTAATTTTCTGAAACAAAACAAAATCCCATGATTACATGATCTGCATGATTATAAACCTATAGATGGAATCTATATGGAATTTGCGGGTACGACACTATTCGAAAATTAAATTGGGCGTCGGAAAATGTATGCACACAAAATATATCGCGGGCCTCAAAGTCCCGTGTGGCGTTGACAATAATGCGAACACACGACACAGCGAGCGATCGCAAAGTATAATGTAATTACGTGTAGCGAGCATTCTCTTGTTTCACATGTAATGCGCAATTATATTTACACGTGCTACAATAACCATCCGTTTCTGTCTTCATTATGAGCTTCATTTGTGGTTTAGCTTGTATGCACTAACGAAGTGATGCTGATCGAGTTTTCGTTAGCCTCACAATGGCTATACATGAATAATCAGTTACAAAATATTCAGGCAAAAATTATTACCAGGCAACATAAAAGTACACGAAAAGTGGCCATCGTATAATTTGGAAGACATGGGAACCGAGTCATGATATAGATAAGCCAAAATATAGACTCAATTTGAGACACTTATAAATTCGTTAAAGAAAAAGAAATTTTCTCGAACGCGTTCTTATAATTACAAAGATGACGTTCTATTTTAATAACGTATCAAAATGATTTAATAGTGTAATTTAATGTTCGTGTGATAATAAGATGTTCGGGATATTCCAAATGCTCCTGACACTCTTAAATACCCCAAGGAAAAAGAACTCGTTACGCTCAAATTCTCTGCTTGAAGCATTTAAAAATCTGGAAGCATTCCAAAAGTAACTAATGATTAAATAATTACATTTTATTTGAAAGTGTCATGTGTACATAATAACATCTTTTTAACATGATAATTTTGTTTTGAAGTTTTATTTTTTTTTATTCTAACCTTTTTTATTATTTTAACCTGTAATTAGTCTCTTTTTCTTGTACATAAAAACGGACTCTTGTACTAATCTTTATCATTTGCATTTGTCCTTAAATTTTGGCCTTTCTTTTTATATTATTATTGTACAAATGTTTTACCCTTTTTTTATATTTTTTCTGATTTTACAACGATTTTATGCTTTTTATTTGAATGAATCGTTTACAAATTATTAACATAAATTAAAGAACAAAAAAGGTTCAAACAAAATTAAAGTTTGATCTTATAAAATTTATTAAAAAAAACCAATTGGAACCGGTCTCCAATTGGAATCAAATTGGTTATAAAAAATCATTTGTTATCTAATGAAGAAGCACAAATTTCTGCAGTAGTTGCTGTCGATAAAGGCATACCTTGTGACTGGGGGCTAAGTACGGAGTTGAATTCTGAGGGCACTTATCCGAAAGACTAATGAAACTAGTCTTTGAAGTTACCACCAATCGTTCTACCAAGAATTTAATTTATGAAAGTTATCTTATAACATACATGATACACATCAATCAATTCTTAATAATGAATAATGATAAAACAAATTTGAAATTACTAATAAAATGTTTAAATCATGTCACTATAGATTTTTGTGAAATTGCAATAAATTTATTGATTATGAGCCAAAATTTAAAGAAAAAAAAATCAGAATTTCTGCTATATCAAATAAAATGAAATACGATCGTCATTATTCGCAATACTTTTAATTTGTTGAAAGAATTCATTACACATTCTCTCTTGAATATTAAAAAATAATATGTATTGTTCAATTAAAAATAAAACTATCAAAATAATATGAATATTTTGTTTGAAATATGTATTTGAATATTTTTAGACAAGACAAAAATATAAACTACCATTTACTCGTTTATCGATATTATATCTAAACAATATCGGAGACAATAAATTTCCTATTTTTGGTAGAGGACATGAAGTAATAATATTTGGACCTCACTTTTAATTCCCATCATTTCTAGGTTTTTACTATTGTCAGATCTGAACCACAAAGATGATTTTCTCACCACTAAAAATGCATCAACACCATCTTGAATTTTATGATAACATTCGCACACATTTTTTGCGGTAATAATCTTCATTTTTTATAGCGATCGTCAACACCGTATTATCAATAGCAATATGGTCGATACGGTAGTAATCTTACTATTCGTACATCGAGAAGTACGGTTTATGTTCCCTTATCATATATATCTCGACTAAAAATAATCTTGGTTCGAAAGAAATAAATTTCCCATAAATGAATAAAAAAACAATACCAAATTCAAATTGTTTTATTTTGACAGCTTGACTGGCGCGCTGTGATCTCAGCGCTACCTATAATTTTCCACACAACTAAAACGACCTCACAAGCTTCTCACATTGTGTTGACTGTGCGAACTGCATGAAACTAGACAAACAACAACGAGAATAACACCACAACAAGTGAAGACAACAATAAATTTTTCATTTGTGCAAGTGCTAGTGCCAGCCAACTGGCCAACTTCATTCCACAAAAACAAAAGAGAGGATAAGGCGTGAGTGTAGACGTTTGAGGTTAACTGTCGCCAGACTTGCGAACTGCAATAACAAAATAATAATATTAGTCGGGCTAAACAATTGTGCAAATAATTGTTTATCAAAATGGCCCACTACAAAGGAGCAGCGAGCGAAGCCGGTCGGGCGATGGCGCTGATGAAAAAGCGAGAAATCGCCCAGCAGGAGATCGAGCTCCGGAAGAAGAAAATTGAGGATGACCTGAAGATCCACAACATCGAGAACAAATTCGCGATCCACTACAATGCCGTGGAGCAGCAACTCAAAACCTCGACCATTGGTCTGGTCACTCTCAATGAGATGAAAGCAAAACAAGAAAATATCGTTAAGGAACGTCAACGCAAGCTCGCTCAAAAGGAGAAGGAAAAGGAGCAAGAGAAGGAACGAGCACTGGCAGCCAAACGAGAGGAGAAGAACAGACAGAAGAAGCAGATCCAGGCTCTGTCCTTCAACTTTGAGGAAGATGAGGAAGAGGAGGAGGAGGAGGAAGATCAAGTTGTGGAGAAAACCAAACCGGAAGTCAAAAGAGAGACGGATGATGAAGAGGCGAGCCTACCAAAAAAAATCAAGAAAAACCCAGATGTGGACACTAGTTTCTTACCAGACAGAGAACGAGAGGAGGAAGAAAACAAATTGAGAGAGAGATTGCGTGAGGAGTGGACGGCAAAGCAAAATGCTCTCAAAGAGGAGGAAATCGAGATCACATTCAGTTATTGGGACGGTTCTGGTCACCGTAGGAGTGTTATTATGAAGAAAGGTACACTGAAAATACCATACTGTGACAAACTACACTTTTGAAATAAACAAAATTGTTCATTTTTCATCACATTTATTCATTTTTTCAGGTAACTCAATCTACCAATTACTACAGAGATGCCTGGAGGTTCTTCGAAGAGAATTCAGCGAGTTGAAAACTGTGATGGCCGATCAGCTGATGTATGTGAAGGAAGATTTGATTTTACCACATCATTACACATTTTATGATTTCATTGTTACAAAAGCAAGAGGAAAAAGTGGGCCTCTGTTTACGTTTGATGTTCACGATGATGTTCGAATGATGCACGACGCTTCCATCGAGACTGAAGAGTCACACGCAGGCAAAGTTCTCTTGCGTTCCTGGTACGAACGAAACAAGCACATCTTTCCAGCCAGCAGGTGGGAACCATTTGATCCAACCAAAAAGTATGATAAATACACAGTGTCGGACAAGAAAAAAGACAAAAATTAATCAGTGGTTTTGGAAAATGATTTTCAAACAAGTAAACAACTATGGATGTTTGCATAATCAATCAAAAAATTCATATCATGTATATAAAGAAATGTAAATAGTGTTACGTATAGAACTGAACTTGTATACAATTCAAATTCGTATTTGGTAGTCACAGAGGGATGTAAAACGCAGTCAACTAAAATTACATTTTTTATTTCAAGATTATTTGTTAAACATATTCTTTGCATATAATTAATTTGTATAAACACCCTGGGTGTTACAAATAAATCAAATCTTATACAAATTGGACTATTTATTTAATCAAATAAAAAAACGAAAAGTATCTGAACGGAATATTTAGACGTCTATTATTGTTTTGTCATATTATTTAATTACAAAATAATTCAATTATAAGAATTTAATTAATTCTTAAAAATGAGACTCCATCGATACACAAAAATGTGACTTTATTTCGTCCAACTGACTTTGGGAATATCGAAATGTTCTGTTAAACTATCAAGGTGTTTATTGAACTCTTCTACACGCTGTTTGTGAGTTTTCGTAGCCTTTTCCTTTATTCGCTCTTGTTGCTGAAAAAAAAATAAAATAATTTAATATTTTCCCAAATATGTCTCGATTAATTCATTTGATTTAATAATTATAAAAGAGTCTTACCAATTTTTCCCGTTGTTTTTCAAACGCCATCTGAGCTTTTGTTCTGTAAATAACTGTCGACTTCTCTTCTTCAACAGGTTCTTCAGTCTTCATCACTTTAACACTATCAGCAAACCTTTTTGACTTCTTCTTTTTGCTTTTTTTCTTTGAAAAAATCGTGTCGTCCGACTTCAGCTTTAATTTTTCTTTAATGACCACGTCATAAGGGTCGTCTTCGTTATCTTGTGACATATTTATTGATGAACCTGAGAAAAAAATTTTCAATCAGAATTTTTCTAGTAAACGTAATATTTACGTTTGTATACATTCAACATTTCATCAAAACATAACCTAAAAATTTTATCATGCTTGAAATTATTAAAACAATGAAGTTTAAATTAAAAATTTAAACAAAACAATTTAATTTATTATACTTGAAATAATTGAAAGAAACCAAGATAGAAATAATTTTATCGGCTTGGATAAATAAAAGGAGAATTATAAATAAATGGAAGTTTTCTTCTTCTCTCTTATATCTTTTTCTTACTTCATTCATGGACAACCAAATGGATTGTTTTGAAAATAGAAGTAATTTGTTAATACAATGATATACTCACTTCAATCTGTTTTGTATGATAGATTTCTAACTCAAATAATAATGATAGTTGTTTGTTATTGCGTATTCTCCAATTTCTGTCAAACGACTCCTCTTGACTGACTGCTCTTTTTATAAAGTGCTTGGATTTTCAACTTGCACTGTTGGCAATACTGTTTTGCCATTCAGATCAAACGTTAGACAGTGACCGCGTAAAACAAACTTCCTTCATTTTATGGAATTGACAAAAAATCAATAAAAATTAGAAAAAACATCGCAAACATGAAAATCTGAACGCAAATGAATAACAAATGTCATGTCACCACTTCTACTTATTTAACGAAACCGTAAACATTTTTTACATTAAAAAATGCACAGACAAAAATTTATAAAGCTAAATAAATATATAAAATAAATCCCAAAAACAAAAACTGTTTGAAATCAATAAATCAAAACCAAACAAACTGAAATTATTATTGTCCACAATTACTTACTACGGATGTAAGACAATACAATTTATCTAATCTAAACTCGAAACTATTGATTTTGTTTTTATCCTGTAGAATATTTTCAACCTACCCAATTTACCGACCAGGCTTAGAGGGTAAACGTCATATAATAAAGTGGTAGAAAATTCGAGCATCTCTACCTTCTCTCAGTCAGGCAGGTTATCATAATCGAGTCCTATATATAGATATACTTGCCCGTAGTAACAACACCCTCGCCATTGTGTTGTGGTTGGTTTTAAATTCGTTTCAGCTTGCACACACGCTTTAGCTCTCGCTCACTACGATCATGTGATTCTAAATTAAGTGCTAACATAAACCTTGACTCGGTGCGGTGGTTATCGATCAACATTGGACGCGAGATGAATGATTATAAATAAGCGCTGAGCGAATTTCTGCTGGCCCGTCGGAACCCCCGCGGAAGATGCAGATACGCCGCAAGATGAGCGCTCAAAATGTAATGGCTAGTATCAGTCGTACGTTGGCTCATCGCCGGGAGAGCAAGGCGCTCGTGAATGAGGTGCGTTTCGCCGTGGATCGAAGCAAGGACAAGCTCTATGAGCCAAAACAGAACAAGAAGGCTGTTCGTGTGCTCACAGTCATTGCCTACATCATCTCCGTCAGCCTTGCTGCCATCATCCTCTCGTTGTATTACACTTTTATCTGGGATCCTAAAGACAGCATCGCGCCCAGAAGCAACAAACCAGCCTCGCTCATAAGTGTCCTCTGCGCCAATGACACTATGTCACTGCCCAAAGTATCGATGGAATTCAACGGTAACGGACGGTCTAAATTGTTAAGCTAAAAAAAAACAAGTTCAATTAGTGAATGTATTTCATTGTTTTGTATCGGTTTGATTGCAGGAGCGGAGATTAATTTGGCAAACATGAACGCTACTGAAAACGAGGAGAGGCTGTTGAGAATCGCAATGAATCAAAATTCTACCAAAGGTCGGATAAATTTGCTGAAGATACTGATGAACGGCAGCAATTTGATGGATAAAACAACGAATTCGTCATCATCAAACTTTTATAAGTCAGAGGAAACTAGTCCGTTAGAAACTAAGACAGAAGCTGCATTTAATGGCATTTGAAATGAATTCGTTAAACTGAGAATCTCAAAAACCTTGTCTCTCTTCTTTTGAGTGCATTTTTCTTTTGAATCAATCGTTATCTGTTCATTTGAGTTTTGGTAGGAAATGAATAGTATGATTGAATTGATTGTTATACCTCGCACAACTGTGTGTTGATGTTAGACGAACTGTAAATTGAAAAAGTCCGTTTGTTGATTTAGATCAGATCTGATTGAGAAACAAATATTTTTCTAATCTTTGATTAATCGTTTGTGAAAATGGTGCTAATTTAGAAACTATAAGCTGTTCAGATTTTAGAATTCCGATTATCAATATTCCAAGTTGAATATTCAATCGGTATATTGCATAATTTATAAATAATTGATAATTTAAACTTAAAGTTAATAATATATTCTAGATCGAAATTAATTAGATCGTAACTGACACATTTTATAGAAACTAAATGTTAACACATTTTCAAGAATTTTAATTACTCTAAACTTAAAACAATTACCTCTATTCTGAGTAAACTTGTTATTACAAATTTAACAAATTTGAATACCTTTCTTTTTTATAACTGTCTGTCGTACAATCAAACTAAACGAATTTGTATTTTAATATTCTGTTATTGAAAAACGAAATCGCTATTTTTTGTAAATGATGTGAAATTATCTACTAATTTTTCTGACAATATGAATCATATAATTCGGGGCTAACTACTTGACTCTGCCGAACTTGTCAGTTCACACAATTTATAATGCTTATTCGTCAAGGACGTGCAAAATTGTACTTATTCAATATCATAAAACAATTTTACAAATGTAATATTATACATCTAATGTAAAATTTTATTTTGTATTTATTTACATTTTGAATGAAAATTCAAATAAAGTTTTAAATTTTAAACAATGTCTTCTATCTAATTTTCATACAAAAAAAAGGATTCCTATACAAATAAAACATCCATAATGCTTTGTATAAAATTTAAATAATAGTGGTAAGTCAACTTCAGTCCATATTTGAAGAAAATATAAAGGTCAACCTCGGATTCAATAGAATTATTGGAAATATTAAAATACAATAGTGATAAGAGAATTCTATAAAATTTATAAAAACGACTAAAAAACTATAAGTTTTATAGAAATGCAAAATCGTTTTCTCAATATAAAACTTGATTTCATATCTATATTTTGTGTATTCAAACACCATATACAGTAAACTCTCTGTTATGGAGAATCGACGGGACTGAAATGTGACTGAGTTGTTGGAGTTATAATTTTCTCAATGAAAATTGGTAAAAACTTTTCTAAATGTTATAAGAAATTTTAGAAACGTGTTATAATAAATTATATTAATGGAAATAGTTTTTTTTTCTTTGCCTCCATTTTCATTTGACAGATTAACAAAAGTTGCAAAATGTTTATAATATTTTAATTATTCCCACCACGAATTCTCCAATAAAAAGTGAAGTTCTATATAACGAGAGTCTACACGAGAGAAAGTTTACTGTAAATATATTATTTTATTTTTGAATGTAAACATGATTTTTGCAAAATTGCATTAATCATCTTCGAAATTACATTCTTCGTTTTTTATACCAGGCTGATTCATGTTCTGGATTGTTTCGCTCATTTCTTCTTTTGCCTTAGGAAATAACTTCCTCCGACGTTTTCCAACATTTGAACATTCAGTTACGGCAAAGTCGTCTGAAATAATTATAAATGTTGTTTTTTTCATATTTTATAATATTCTATACATTCAGAATTTCCAATAAATATTCATACTTAACGTCAAGTTTTCTTCTGTTTGAATCTTTTGATATTCTTTACGGATTGCTAAATTGTTAATATAAAGATTATTCGGAATTGGTGCAACAACAACTTCATTGTCTCTTTCCCATTCTTTTAATATACCAAGAAGAATTTTTTTCCTATACTCATATTTGTCTTCTTCACTTTGCAAAAGGATCGATTTAATGTCACTCAAAATCATATCGATTTCATCATTTTCTGTAAATTTATAAGAAACAAATTATAGATCTTATCAAGTTCCAATGTTCTAATAAAACTTATATATTTTTTCAATTGTCTTACGCATATCATGGTTTTCATAAATCACATTGTTAGCTTCCACTGGAACAACCTAGAAAACATAAATCCAAAATAAAATTGATTGTTTATTGTAATAAAAAATTCGGATGTTTCAAAATCTATACCATCTGTTCTTTTTCGTCAGTTGTGATACTATTTTTTATATCGTGAGAATTGTGCTCGTGGACGAAAGTGATCACATAAAGCTTTTGTTTATCTAAAGCTCGGAGTTTGATTTGCATCAAGCAGCCCTGTTTCATACTCCTAAAATAAAAGAAACTGAATCATGCGAACAAACAAATGGTAATTTTAATTAAATTATAACTATATTTTCGTTTGTTCAATTTCGATTCAAAAAACAAATTGTTGCGGAGCAAAAAATTTTCTTTCCCATCTCAAGTTCAAATGCTTTATTCAAGAAGTCATCACTCACGATCAGTGGTCACCTGGATTAAATAATCCAGTCACATTTATTAAATGTATATTACTTTATATAAATTGAACTTTTATTATTATAATTTCTCCAGAAAGAAAACTCACTTTCAACTTTTATTTTATTTTTGGAAATATTGAATGCGAAAACAAAAGAACCAGTCACTTAACAACAACTCAGAATTTCATTCTAAAATTTTAAATCAATACTTTTTAAATAACAACATTCTTTCTTACTCATACCTTCTGTGTTTTTTGGAATTGCCATCTGTTTTAGATTTTGATTTATACTCTCCTCCATATTTACAAACATAATGAATCTCATAAAATTTTAAGTCAGGATTATAATTATCCATTATCTTCATTGCCTTGAAAGTTTTGCTACTTCTGACAAACAAATTGCAATTGTATTCATTTTTGTATTCTTCCAGAGCTGTGATAAATTCGTCATGGGTGTCAAACGTACTGTCAACCATGAATTTTTCCATTGACATTCTGCAAACTGTAAATAAGAAAGTTGATTATCGTTATCATTATTACAATAATTGTAAAACCAATTTTTCTTTCAAATAAAAATTTTCTCTGATAATATATAACCCCAAATTATAAAATAAATGATTTACAATTTAAGGAAAGTATAAATGGCATCCACCCCTAAAAATGTATCTTACAAATGAAATGAAATTAAATTTAACTTTTTTTGTTAAAATAATAATACCTTTTAACGTTTTTTGACATTGAAGAAAATTGCTCTTGTGGTTATACTTACGTGAAGAGATAGTATTCAATGTCAACCAGCAATAATTTCGAAGATCTTTCGACAATTGACACCTTTCTTAACAACGACTATTTTTTTTATTATTAAAAATTATAATGTTTACGTATTTACCGTTCTTTTCTCCTGATCCATTTTGTTACCGTATGATCACATACGATGTAAACAACACTCAGTTGGTATAAGCTCTGCTTCAAACTTCAAACACAAGTGAACTAAACAAAAACATAACCTCAAAAAGCGGGCGCACCAAAAATTTAATTCCAATTTCAATATTTAATGTAATATTTTATTTAAAAAAATGCCACAAGACGTGCTGGATATTTTAAACGAACCACGCATGACGACGGTTTGTGCTCCAATGGTTCGGTACAGCAGGTGTGTATACAAAACAAAACATACTCAAGTAAATTTATATATATTTTGTTTAAAGTCTAAATTTGTCCTAAAGAACCGATTAATGATTTTGTTTCCTTTCAGGTTACAATTTCGTAACCTGGTCAAAAAATATAACTGCGATATTTGTTTTACACCAATGATTTTGGCCGATTCTTTTCTTCTGTCAATAAAAGCCAGAAACAATGATTTCATTACAAACAAACTTGACGATCCTTTGATCGTACAATTTGCTGCCAAGGAAGTGGACGATTTTGTTAATGCTGCAGAACTTGTATCACCGTATGTATCAAAATATTGAATCAAAAAATTGTTTAAAATAAATAAAAACTATTAAAAAGGTCACTTCATTGAATTATAATTTGTTGTTTTGAAATTTCAGTTATTCAAATGGGATAGATTTGAATTGTGGCTGCCCGCAAAAATGGGCTATGAAAGATGGATACGGTGCGAGTTTGTTAACGAGACCACAACTAGTAAAAGATCTGGTTTACCAAGTACGAAACCGAATTCACCAACCGTTCACGGTGTCAATAAAAATACGCCTGCTGAAAGAAATTCGCAAGACCGTCGAACTTTGTCAGCTCGCTGAAAAAGCTGGTGTGTCCTTCATCACAGTCCATGCCCGAACTCCGCAGATGAGAAACGACCCCATTGACGTCGAAGGGCTACAACTTGTTCGCGATTCAGTCAAAGTCCCTGTAATAGCCAACGGGAGCGTGAGATGTCTAGAGGATGCGAAAAGCCTTTACGAAATATCCAGGTGCAATGGCGTGATGAGCGCAAGTGGACTGCTAACCAACCCCGCGCTTTTTACAGGAGAATCTGTGACTCCTGTCTCCTGTGTTCAGGACTGGTTGGACATTGTTTCGCACATCCCAACGCAATTTATGTGCATGCATCATCACCTGGTGTTCATGCTGGAGAAAGTTTTACCTAAATCGGAGAAAAAGATTTTCAACAATCTGCAGACTGAGGAGAGTGTTTTAAATTATATCAAGGAGTACTTTGGCATTGAATCAAAACCCCTCAATGGCGAATTTTATGATACAACATTGTGCGAATGTACATCCGTACAGAGAAAAATTTGTACCCAAAACAGTGACGACGACAGTGATGGAATTCTTTTTGATAATTTGTTTATTTAAAATAAAAAAAAGAACCAAAATAAAGCAAGTCTTTTTGATTTACCAGAAGTTATTTAATTCAAATAATTAATAATAATACATAATTGTAGCAATTATATTAATGTATACGACAAATTTAATTTATAAAAAAGTATTGAAAAATAAAAAATGAAAGTTTACAGTAAGCATTTATTTTTTAATTTCAATGCAAAAAAATTTGTTTTTGAATTTTTTTAAGAATATGCCTCTGAAGTCACCTGTCGGTTGGAACAGAAAACACAGTTGAGAGATAAGAGACTGCGTAGTACAAGGTTTGCGATCTGATATGTCGAGTGGACATGGCCGATGGTTATTGTAACCTATTCGGTGACAAATAGGTGCGGTTGTGATATTATTCAAAAAGTTTGAACAACAATTTGACATTATCGTCGAAGGAAAATGGAAACTTACGATTTGATTGCCAACCAGCCTGTGGTAATCGACAATGTGAGTAGATTTTGTCTGCAATCAGACACCGCCTCTTATCTGTCAAGCCAAAAGCTTTTTTTGTATGTGTCAAAAGCTATCAAGCCATATTGTCGGCTACGAGGAAAGACCAAAAATTTGTCATCAGCTGAACCCAAGATTGATCTCAACAATTTTCATTATGTTTCAAAATTCCAAGTTCAAACGATCTCATGATTCTTGAATAATTTCACTGACAAAAAAACAATCAACAAGTTTCTTTTTGTTAGAAAAGATATTGCAGTAGTTAAATCACTCATTTGTACACGTTTTTTGAGTTTTAGGGTTCTGGAGTTGTAAAGGCAGGCTTCGCTGGTGATCAGACCCCAAAATGCAGGTTCCCGAACTAGTAAGTACAACAAAATGTTTCGGTCAGAGAACTTTATGGTACGCTCATTAAAATCCTGAGTGCGTGCAAGCTTAAAATGGTTAAGTAATGATTTACACATACCATTAAAGTGAAAATCATTATTACAGAATATTGTTTTCTTCCACTTGTATTATTTTTACATTATTTAAGTTTAAAAACGAAGCAAATTACAAAACTATTATTTATATGCAAACTATCAATTGAAACTGAAACCATCTATTTTCTTTTCTCTTATAATGTTTGTTATAGTTTGTTTTTTGTTGTCTTTTAAGGTCGATATGTTTCATTTTTAAGGGTACTTTTTACCATAAAATTATGTAAAATATAACTTTGAATTTTTTGAAATAACATTAGATATTCTAATGTTTTCAAATTATAAATTAAGAATGAGTGCTTTGTTGTTGAATATGTTTTCTAGAATTAATAACTGTGAAAACATTTTCAGTGTTGGTCGACCCAAACATGTCCGAGTGATGGCCGGTGCGTTGGAAGGAGATGTTTTTATTGGCTCAGTTGCGGAAGAACACCGAGGACTCTTGTCTATTCATTATCCCATGGAACATGGCATTGTCACCGACTGGAACGACATGGAACGAATTTGGGCATACGTGTACAGCAAAGACCAGTTATCGACATTCAGCGAGGAGCATCCTGTTCTGTTAACCGAGGCACCTTTAAACCCCAAGAAAAACCGTGAAAAAGCTGCAGAAATTTTCTTCGAAACACTCAACGCTCCGGCCTTGTTTGTCTCAATGCAAGCTGTTCTCAGTTTGTAAGTACAACTGAACGAAGAGGTTTAACTTTACAAGTTATCATGAGATAAGACTCTGGAAATACCATAAAATGTATATCTATCCGGATGTGATTTTCATTATTTTCAATTTTATGATTAAGAACAAACAGTGACCACTTTGTAATGTTGTTTTTTAATTTCCAGATATGCTACTGGCAGAACCACCGGTGTAGTATTAGATGCCGGGGATGGTGTCACACACGCAGTGCCTATTTACGAAGGATTTGCAATGCCACACAGTATAATCAGGGTGGACATAGCAGGTCGCGACGTCACGCGATATTTAAGGCTGCTCTTACGCAAAGAAGGGATTAACTTTAAGACTACCGCGGAATTCGAAATTGTCAGAACAATCAAAGAAAAGTGTTGTTACTTAGCAAGCAATCCACAAAAAGAGGAAACATTAGTTACTGAAAACTTTCCTTACACATTACCCGATGGCAGCACTTTAGAGGTGTGCATAATTTTTAGCCTCACTACTTTAAACGATACTGACAAGATTCATGTTTTTTAATGTCCTTAACATAATTATATTTCGTAGGTGGGACCAGCGAGATTCAGAGCACCTGAAGTTTTGTTCAGGCCAGATTTAATAGGAGAGGAGTACGAAGGCATCCACGAAGTGCTCATGTATTCCATACAAAAATCTGATTTAGATTTAAGGAAGGTGCTTTTCCAAAATATTGTTCTATCTGGCGGATCCACGTTATTCCGAGTAAGTTTTGTTGATTTTAAAAATGATTTGAAGAAAGTTCAATCACTTGTTAGAAATGTTACAACTTTTATCTATACTTTTCAGGGATTCGGAGACAGACTGTTGAGTGAGATTCGAAAGATGGCACCGAAAGATGTTAAAATTAGGGTAAGAACTTTTTTTTTCGACCCAAATTATTTGAAAACGACTGTGAAACTGATAATTATCGGACTCATTGTATATTTTAATAAAATTTGTCAACAGATATCAGCACCTCAAGAGCGTTTGTACAGTACTTGGATAGGTGGATCAATTTTGGCATCACTGGATACGTTTAAAAAGATGTGGGTTAGCAAACATGAGTATGATGAAGATGGTATTAAATCTATCCATCGTAAAACGTTCTAAACATAGGGACAAAGATAATGCTCGGAATAACATTAGCACTCAACGCATTGCCCATAAATAATTGGAAAAGAACCTAATTTCGTTTGCAATTAAGAGGATCATCAAATCTTGTTATAATTTTTTTACGTGTCTTTTATTTATTTTTTTTTGTTTCTTTGATCATTCACAAATTTTTCTGTACAAAGCTGAAAATGAATGCTATTGGCAGATTAATATTTAGTCTGTAATTGATTATCAGTGTAATAACAAAAAAAACGCTAGCGCTAGATTATAACTTTAGAAAAGACATTATTTATGATAGAATAACGAATATAAAATTGTTTTGATTTAATAAGTCTTTACATCGTAAACAAAAATTATAAACCTTTTTTGATTCTGTGAGTTCTTTACGATATCAGTTTAACTGTTCGTGGGTTTGTTTGTGTTTATTTAATCATAAGCAGATACTTTTTTATTAGAGAAAAAAGGAAAAACAATTGCACGTGCAAATAATAATTTTAATCTGAAAATATCACAGCTCCATGTTATTCCACTTGTCATAAATTAATGTCATCATCTTTCAAGCAACCTTTTTCTAAGCTTACGTAAGTTGACATGCAATTGATATTGTTGACAAATAAAAAAAAATCGAATTGTTTGGGCATATTATTGTTTGATAAGTCTGAAGAACAAAATGGTGAAAAATTATTCTAACTTATTATGTTCAGTAGTATTTGATGAAATATTTGTAAGATGTATCAGATTGTGCTTTTTTGTAATATAATATTTTTCAACCAAAAATTGAATTATAACTAATTGATATCATGCCAGAGCAAAACATATATAATATATGAGGAGTGTATATTAAAGCAGCTTTGAACTCAAATTATAAAATTTAGTGTCCATAATATTTATATGTCCTCGATTCGTTTCATATGCTATTTGTATTAAAAATAAAAAAAACTATTTCAAATATTCATCTAAATATTTTTGCACTTTAACGATGTTTTTGATTTGTTTTGTTTATTTTGTTTTAATTTGTTTCCGTTTACAAAGCAAATTAAAACATTTGCAGTATTTAATATCATTAATAATAAGACATAACTTATTCCAATTTTAAATTGTATTTTCGGAAAAGTTTTGCTTTTTTGTTGATTACAGTAATAATTGAAAATATTTCAAAATTTAAAATCTAAGTGACAAGTGCAATATATCTAGGGATGAAAAAATTACTTACAATTTATCTCCAGAAAACACAGAAGAGTAACGGCCAGCACACCATTTCATCGCAGAGTGAGAGTGTATTTGAAACTGATAACATCACAATTGGCGCGCACTCGCGAACATCTCGAAACTACTTTTACTCAAAAATACGATTATCGCGTTCCTACAGTAAGGTATAAGCCTTCCCACAAATAAAAAACTACTTTTGCACAAAAAAATAATTCGAACCATCCCCAATTTTACAGTTTCAAGTAGCAACTTGGCAATTTCTCATTTTATGTTTTTGTTACATCTTGAATTATTATTCAATATATAAATATTCAAAATCATCAAAATAAAATATTAAGAAATAACAAAATCTATTAATGATAATTGATATAAGATATTAATGAAATTTCAAATAAAATCCGTAGATTTTAAAGTTAAAAAAAGAATATGAACAAAGGATACAAACAAAAAGAACTGTCATTCTACACATCTTTTTTGTCCTTTTAGGCGATAAATGAGGGTCGATGTTTTCAAAAAACGCGATAAGGTCCTGTATAAAATATAACGATTAAAATATTAAACAAAATATATCCAACGATTTACATAATTGCAAAGAATCGTTGAATGTATTTTGTGTAATATTTGAATCATTTTAATATTTTTTTGCACAGGACCTTATCGTGTTTTTCGAAAACACCGACCTTCATTTATCACTTTAAAGTCATTTTTAATGATTTAACAATAAATTATTTCATAAAAATCTCAAGCCTGAAAAATATATTCTAATTATTGATTTGAAATAATATTTTGCGAAAAATATGCATCGATCAAAGAGATTGTTTGGCGTCGTATTAAAAATAAGGTGTGAAGGGCGAACAAAAAATATTGGTGTCATATTACAATTTGCAAAGGAAAACGATAACTACAAATAACATCTTTCTTTCATGTATATAAGTTTTGGATATTTTGATAAAAATTGACCTTTTCAAATTCATAAATAAAGTTAATCCCATAAACAACAAATGAAAACATGATGTTTACCCCAATTGCGCCATTCAATTTTGCAAATCTCTTCCTCTAAGCAAATTAATAACCTGTAATTATTGAATGTTTATTTTTTCATCTGTCATAGACTTTCAAACTAAAAGTCCTACCAAGATATTACAATATTTAGGTGCGATTTACCCCGAGGTTTACCCTGAAAAATTATAAAATTGGAGGACGTACACAGTAGGCATCTGACCCCTGCGGCAGTTCGCGGCAAACTGACGCCGACCGCCGTTTCGATGACGTCACGGTCACGGCATCGTTTTTTCAAAAAAGATGGGAATCGAATTTGTTTAACATTTTTCATCAAGATTTTTGATTAAGATAAAGGGAGAAGAAGAACAAGAACATTGTTTGAAAACACCTTTAAGAATGGTATATTTTCCATATTAAAATTTAAATTAATTATAGATGTCGCTGTGACGTGTGAAGTCAGGAATGAGTAAAAAACAAGCGGGAATTATAAAAGCAGTTTGAAAATTTGTGTGTCTTCAGCTTTGTTTTCGACTTTAGAAAAATGTTATGATGAATTTCAATGAGGGAATTGATAAATAAAACATAGAAAAAACAAATTGTCATTATTAAAGTGCCAAATTCAATAATCAACGTGAACAAATTGAAATAAACTAAGTGTACTTGATTTTTTTTAGACGTGTATCACATTCTGACGCTAGTTGAAAACGCACCTTTAATCTGAACAAAATCAGCCAACTTCAAGTGTCTCTGTTTTAAGCAACACAGTGATGCGAGTTTTATAAAAACATAAACGGAAACAAACACCAATTCTATGATTTAATAAAGTTAGGGTTTATTAAATTTCTTTATACTTTTATAAAAAATGGCTCGGTACTCGTCGGATTCCGACTCTGATCGAAGTAGCAGTAAATATCGTAGAAGACATCGAAGATCAAGGTACAGTCAAACAATTATTTTGTTTGTTTATAAATTTTTAATTAAAGGAGTCTATCATTTTGATATATAATTGTTTATTATAATGAAAATCTTGATAATGAAAATGAAAGTTGAATTTTATAACTCCGTTTATGACTTCCAGGTCGTCGAGTTCAAATTCAAGCGACAGTTCATACAGGAAAAAATCAAGACACTCAAAGTCGAAAAAACGGTACAGGTCTAGAAGCAGGGATCGAGATCGAGACAGAGATAGGGGCAAAAGCTCAAAAAGTCAAAAATATTCTAGAGATAGTTCTCGAGACAGAGACAGGCATCGGCATAGGTCCCACAGGTCTAAATCAACTTCGCCCAGTCGCAGAGACAGGTCTAGAAAGCAAAGATCTGATTCTAGGGAAAAATCAACTAGTTCCAGTAGTTCTCAGTCAATGTCAAAACCAATTACTGAAAAAACTACTACTAGCGTCGTGTTAAAAGGTTTGTTAAAAGGTTTGAAACAATAAATAATTGTCATGATTACACTGAGAAAAGCATCTTGTAATGAATAGTTGTAAGGAATGTAGCTTAAGAGGATAGCTCAAGCCCTGTAATACCTTCAAAACGAGTTCAGTTTGTGAGTTAACATTTAATAATTTTTCACAAAAAAACATCAGCAGATTCTTTCAATAACGAAGAATCTGCTGATATATTTTTTGTTGTGAAAATTTATCAAGTTCTAGCTCACAAACTAAACTCGTTTTTGAGGCATCGCATGGCTTAAGCTATCCTCTTAATTATAATTGGCAAATCCTTATACCATTTTCTTAATATATTTTCCCTATTGAACAAATCTTTCAAAAACTTATAGATCGATAGAATGAAAATACATATTAAATACTATTAAATTCCACTAAAAATTTGGTAAAATTTTGACAAAATCCGCATAGATTTAGACAGAATCTAACGGACATTTTCAAAAGGGTTTTTATTGAAAACATTATTCAAACAGCAAACTGATATTCTAATCAATTTAAAATTTCAGATGAATTTTTGATTGAGCCGATGGATAGGGGCACTGTGATTGACGAAATAAACAGCGATGGATTCGTCCCAAAACAATTCACATCGTCAAGTAAATTAAATAATATTGTGATAGACATAAACGCCGACATTATTCAAGTACCTAAACCAAATCCTGCGCCAGTTGTTTCTGACAGTATTTTTCATTCATCTGTAAGTATAAATCATGCATTGAAATTTTAACGTTATTATATCAAGCATTCATTTCAATCTCTAACTTTGGTGTCTTTTATTTTGCAGATACTTATAGGCCAGGATGTCAAGTTTGAAAAATGGGTGAAAAAACTGTATTCGTTGAGACAAAAAGCGTTATCTGATGCTATAAACAACTAAGATGTTCTTGGTGTTACTTTCAAAGTGGAATATTACTTGAAGAATTAAACGATTGTCTAGGTTATTCTTTACACTTTTAATTTTTAATTTCACAATTGTAAAGTTTTGATTGTGATAAAACAGAAGTTCAAAAGAAATTATGCATTGTTAATTTTCATATCCATATGAATTTAAATGATTTTGTTATCACTAATTGAAAAACTGCAGGTGAATTCTACATAGAAACATTTTTATTTCATTATTATACAACACACTTGCTTTATTATTTAAAAATAAATACTATGAAGATATATGAACAAACAATTCGAAATTGGAAGGTATAAGTTCGTTTAGCAATGTTCATAATTCATGTCAAAAACTGCACTCGACATTTTCCACATCAATTCTAGAGGAATTTGATTATAGCCAGGCTCACCATCTTTGTGGAAAAAGTTGGGTGCGCGATAAAGTATCAACAAAATTGTAAATTTCTCATTAAAAATTCCAACATTCGACCGATATTAAAGTTGGAACAAAACATACATGATACTGATAAAGTTTATCTAAAAAAACGTAAAACCATAAATCTGGCTTGAAATTAATCATCGCGGTGAATGCGCTATGTCAAGCCATAAGTCAAATTGAAACCAACAATCTGATATACAAAAACGATCAGTTTTCTATTCACTTTGATAAGTTAGTTTGCTTATTTCATTATAAATTTGATTATAAAACTACATATATAATTATGGAAACAAAAATGCAGAGATGGTTTTACTTTGGTAAATCCAATAGACAAATCCAATCCTTTGTTCAAATTGCGAACTTAAAATGTTTCTAACGTATTTGCTTGTATATTAATTTGTACATACGTGAATACATACGGACATTCTGGATATTTGCTTATGCGCGTGTGAACGTTGGTGAGTCAACAAGAAGTGTTTCTTAACTTTCAATTGCAGATGGAATATTCAAAATTTCAAGCAATTAAAAAACACTGCCTGTCTGACCTTGCTCTACCAAACATACTTTTTTCGGTTCACTTATATTTCAAAAAAAGGCCTATCCACGGGATGCAAATAATGATACAGTGATACAAATCAAATGTCCATTCACAAATCCTTCAGATTTCATCGCTGCTAAAATCGTTACAGGAGTGATGACAAATTCGGTTGAAAGTCGACATAAAAATCAAATAGACATGATAATAATAATTGATCTATCAGCTACGCCGACGGCAACGTCGCATAATGACTTGATAAAACTTGAACGTTCTCTGAGCATTATAAGACAGCAAAATTCTATTGTATTTCTAATTCTATTTAATATTTTTTTAATAAAACCTCCAAACTTAGCGCAACTTTTTTTTGTTTTTCTTCCTTTTATTACTCGATTGCATCCATATTCATGATATCAATCTCGTATAATTTCTTGCCGGCAAAGTGGACGAATATCTGATCCTTGTTCACACTTCGCTTGATGACTAAAAAAGAAAAAAGAACATTTTTCAATAAGTCGCTTATCAATAATTCGCTCCGTTTCAAACAGTTATCAAAATCAATTTTCCTCTTGCATAAGTTTTATGAATCACACTTACCACCATTGGAAGTATTCTTTTCCAGCATATAAATGGGTCTATCCTGACATTCGTAAGCGATATAGGTTCCAATCGTAGAAATGTCTGTGATTGGTGGCTTGATGATTTTCATTGTTTCGCGAACTACTTCAGTGTTGACTTCATAGTATCCTGAAAAAAATTAACGATGAGGAGAAGGGTTCTTGTGTACTCGGGATGGAAAGAATACAAAAAAAGACAAAGATAATTACCATCGTACATCTTCTTCAAAAGATCGTACATATTGTGCGGTGGCAAAACCTTTTCACGGTCCAGCGGCATTACGAAGCAATTTTTGCCATCAATATCGATGATACCAGTTTTGTTCTGCAAAATATAGTTTTATGAGTTACCTAAACCACAAGACAAATTTGTCGCCCTCATCTCAAATGCTTTTAAACGATGCAATCTTCAACGAAATTGCCTGCAAATTTTCAACTTTTATTCTAGAAAAAGAGTTATTATCTATTCTCAGTGATTTATAATAAATCATCTTTTCTCTTGTAATAAGAAAGGACCAAAAAAGATTTTTTTATTTCATTTCATTAATATAAATACTGAAGTCTTTTTATACAATTGTGGAGACAAATATTGCATCCTATCCCTTTGATAGTTCTACAGATAATTTTTGAAAAAGATAAAACTTTTCTGGTACATCTAGTATTGAAAAAAACAAATAAAAGATAGATCGCTTACAATGCTAAAATCATGGATGAATCTGCCCTGTCTGCCATTTCCAAAATCAGGGACGTATATTTTTTCATAATCCTTTTGGGTGTCAATCTCAAACTTCTCTTTGAGATAATTTTTGAGATCAAAATTGTTGTTGTTGTACATCTGTTTGTTCTGCACTCTCGAGAGCCTCATCAAGTTGTTGGCCTCGGCAAACAGGAGTCGATTATCCAGCTCGTCAGCAGTAAGTTGGGCCTTGGTTGCGCCGTCATAAGGGAAACTGAACCATCGCGTGCTGAGTCTTTGCATCTGGTCTCTCGCATACTGTTTGTACAGATAAATCCCAGCCATGATGCCAAAACTCATCACGAGGATCGCTGTCAGCAGAACGCAGATGGTCGGCATGTTGTGGAAACGCAAAACTCGGGTTCGAAAAATCAGATAGTGACCTGGAGCATTTCGTTGAGATTCTGGATCGCCTTTTACGCTGCCCTAAAAAAAAACAACAACAACAAAATTTTAATAGTTATAATACATAGCCGAATATACAATTAATCTTCTTCATTCTCATTCTTTGTTTGAAGCACGTTTTCTTTTTTTGCTTTACGTAACTTGTCAAGAAGTATAATTAAGAAACAAACAGTAAAAAAAAAATATTATCTGTTTTTATAAAATTGATATCTTGTTTTTTATAAACAAATAGAGATAAAACGATTCTAGAAAAACTTGTGAATCAGTAAAAGTTTTCTGTATTGTAATTTCATTTTGTTCCTCCTTTTATTCCAAATTTATAAATCGATGAAGTGGGCACTCTGACGAAACTTAATTTTGATCGGCACATGAAAGAAATGTATCATATTGTTGAAATTATTAACATTATCAAACTTTTTCATTATCTTTATACGCCTATAAAGCGTAACTTTCACAAAATCCAATTGATCAGATCCTGTACAACAATAAAATCAAGTTTCAGAATGTCAATTAATAAAACTCTTTAATGTAATATTTGTTTAATTTACAAAGGAAAAAAATAATACTGTTTGTCCTTGTCCCTGTTGTTTTAATTTTTTCCATCTATTTTGTAAACAATGAATTTGTTAAACTTAAGAATTCTCAATTAGGGAAAATATTTTTGTCGATAAAATATAAAAACATAACTAAATATATTGTTCATTTACTCAACAACATTTACGGCAGCAAAAATGCGATAAAGTCTGAAAACAGGATACAAAGAGCTCATCACTGTTATCTAACAAAATGATATTCCATACAAAAGAGACGAATGAACAAAAAATGAGAGAATTTTCATTAAGGAAAAGAAAGATTGAGAAGAATTTACTCTTAAATTCATTTGAACGTCGAAGTTTATGACATCATTACGGCTTCCTAAAATGCATTGTTTTGTGACAACACACAAAATTGCAACGTGTTACTAAGAGAGACAGTTGCAAGAAATAAATATCTCAGCAAATAACGTTGAAATGAAATACAATGAAGTAAAATAAATGTATTGGCGAAGTATAGAGAATCCACAGACGCGAAATAATAAGAGGAACAAAAAGAATAAAATATACAAATGATAAGCAAAACGGAGAAAAGTACATTTTACGCTGAGCCAAAATCAATCGGTGACCCAAACAAAGAGTGGGAGAGAGTAAAGTGTAAACATAAAGATGGGCAACAAACAAAGAAGATTTATCTGAGACGGAACACATTTGTGATTAATTGTTTATTAGAAAGCCGTGGCTTGTGAAAATCAGAGCGAGCAAAATTAGTTTATGCACCATTTGGTATTACATGAGGAAAATAACAAGATGCGCAGATGCGCGAAGGGCAGTTAAAACGAACTGTTTGATAATAAATAATGAAACGGCGTTGTTTATGTTTATCATTGAAATTTTTGGACTGACCGTTTGGGGGTCAACGACAACCAGAGGCTGCTCCATTTTGTCACCGGGCTTCTTCTCGCCCATCGCCTTCGTGATGACAGTCATGTTGCTGTGTTATTAACTCAACGACACCGATGACGACGTTTCACATCAATGTTCTGAGCTTTTCGGCGGGCGTGCACACCTCACTGCTACGATTTTGCTTGGCCCAAAAATCCTCGGTCCAGTCAAAACACCGTCACGGATAAATAAATAATCTAACTGCCTGCTTCTCAACGACTCGATGCGATTGATCGACTAACGTCAAGTCAACCTCTTTCTCCTCTCCTCCCTCTTCGTGACAAAATGGTTCTCTCTCTCTTTGCAAATGTTTCGGATCCTGCGCACTCGTTTATCTCAAAAGCGCCAGTTTCAAATTAAAATAATTTTTTGGTTTTTGAATATTTCAAGGTAAATGAAGTATGTAATTGTTCTAACAAAATTTAACCGACAAATATTTTTGCATACAATTGTTTTCAACAAAGATGTTTTAAAAATATAAAAAATGAAATAATTATCGAATTTTGTATTGGACAATGTAACCTTTTTGATTGAGTAATTTGTTTACTGAAGTGAAAGTTAGTTTTCTGATTGGCAATGGAATACGATTGCTTTGCATACTTCCAAAGTAATCAATCAAGAGGTATTGAAAGTTCATTATTGCACGCATACTTCAGGCAGATTGTTTGATTAAGTGAATCTCCAAACCATCCAAACAGTTGAGGCGTTTCAAATGTACTCTAAACTCCACTAACTTCAATATTTTCCTTTGTCAACGGATTTTTTATCTGTTAAAATAAAGAAAGGAATTTGTGATTTGCTTGAGTCTTAAAATTTAAATTAATAAATCGAAATATGATATTCATTGCAACGATTAAAGTGCAGATTATACGAAACTGTCTCTTGATAAAATTTCTTAGCTCACTTGAGGATTATAATGAATAATAATTTTGGTTAATTAATAAGGATGTTTGATTACAAAAATAAAAACTGTACGACCAATCATTCTGAAATCATATCCGAAATGTATGTATTTTAAGAATTTATTATTTGAAAACGAATTTTATCAATCGTAATTGAAACAAGTGCAACTCAATTGACAATACAATGTTACACTTTCTTCCATTAAGATAAGATTAATCCGAAAATAATAATTAATGTAGAAGATATTTTATGAAAATGTAGTCCTCAATGCACAATACAAGTTAAAATTACTTTTAATATAGATGGGTAACTACATTAATTGTTTCAACACAAATGGTTTTCTCTCTCGAAATTATTTATTTTGAACTCCTTTTTTTAATTCCAAAATCGTGTGTCAACAACAAAACTGTTTTTGACATCTATTAAACCATTTAGCAACGTTTGTTGGCAGCTTTTTTACAGAATGACTTTTTATCACAGACCAAGCGGCAATATCCGCGATCGTGGGCTCACTTTCGTTCACAAGCCACGTATTTCCGCTTTTCAAAGCGTTGTCAAATCTGGTTACAGTGGCGCTGAACGCTTTTTCGCAGTTTCTCAGCCTTGTCTCGTAACATTCATCAAGAATCGTGTCAATCGCGCTTTGTTTCTCTATCGGCAATTGCGTCTCATAGTTATGATTAGCAATCTTTCTGCTCAAAAGTCGCAGAAGAGATGGTTCACCTAATATTTTGTGACCTATGCCCAAATTCACTTCCATGGTATCAACTGAAAATAAAAAATCAAATAATTCAAAGTCATGAATGAAATATATTTTTGATATTAATTACTTTGTTAGAACTAAAGCAATAATTTGTTACCGTTTTTCCATATCAGCGTTAGATTGACTGTATGTTTGTTAGATTGTACTTGTTTATCAGGCTGTAAAAGTTTCTCGAAAGAGGTAATCTCATCAGTTGACTTGGAATCAGTGACGTCGGAGTGCGAATGACAAGAAACATTGAAACAAGTGTCTGTCCATATCTTTTTCAGTGCTAGTAGAGAGTACGGTATTTGAGTCCGGTTCACTTTCGAAACTAAGTTTATGGTAACTGGATCTGTAACCACTGAATCCTGGAAACAAAAATATTTTTCAATTTTATATTCAATCATCAAAGTCATTGTTATGATTTTATTCGGTATCGAATAACAAAACATATTAGTTTACCAGCACAGCCCAAAATTCATATTAGTATCAAAACAAAAAATGTTCTTACGATGAATACAAAAAGTAAGCTTGTGATGATTATGGAATGAATTACTAAACGTAAAAGATTTTGAGAAGAAATTAAACTTTGTATATGACATTGAAAGATACAAAACTTGTATGAACTACAATAATACCTTTTCAGTTTCTTCGTTTTTATTTATTGTCGTCATTTCAGTCTCATCTGTACTTTTCACCATAACAGTCAAACTAGCGATAATTTTTTTGATCTCAGCCAGTTGTCCTAATATTTTTTCTTGTCTCAATTCTAAGGCGGTTAGTTCTGGATGAGGCTTCTAAAAAACAAAAATAACCTTCAGCATGATTCATTATTTTTTTCAAGAATCATCCATTCAAAATTTTTTCCAAAAAATCGTCAAATTTTCACTGCACCTCAAAAAACATGTTTTCCATAACCATTTAACACAGCAGTTAACCTTGTACAAAAGTAAGCTTACATTTCATATTGACAATAAACCTAAAAACGCCAAGCACCAAGCGAACAAAATCACATTTTCCCAAGAACAAGTTAAAAACGAAATGAAAAATATCACTATGCCGTGCTCATTTTAGCGATCCCCATCCACTCTACGTTGAAAAACCAAAAAGAAAAAAAAGATATTGTATTACATCACACGTCGTCATAACCATGATCTAAATCTCAGGGATGAAAAGTGGCGACAAAAGTCTTGTCAAACAGTCGCGCAGAAGTTGTTTTCAACTAAAAAACAAAAAGAGATCCCTGACACCCGAAACCTTGTCGTGAAATTGAGGGGGGCGGACATCGATCAAGCTTGTAGAAGTACACATCAGTCGATTACAGTTATAGTTTAGTGTTGGTACAATTTTTGTGAAGGAGACATGAACATCAAACGCATGGATTTTGAAAATACAAAAACAGGCCCGCGATGGGTAAGTATCGCCAAAACGAGTCACAACAATCCATTCAGACAGACGTAGAAGCATTTTGAAAATAACTATAAAACCTTGAGCAAGCTCGTAACCTGTTGTTCGATTTGTGTCGCGATCCTGCAGTCGTGGATGTTTGTCATCTCGTACATAACTTTGGTCCGTGGGAGCTTCTCCGGCAGAGTAAACACGGGCTCCATATAGTACATCGTGCCGGCGTTCATTTCAAGCATCTTTCAACCGTTCTTTTAATCGAAATCCTAAACTACCTTGTTACAAAATTATCGCGGCCTCGTGTCAGCGTTTGTGTAATTATTTTCGATTTTACAAGACGGCCATGTTGATTTGTACAAACTTTCGGAACGATTCACGTGTGCTGCTTTGCACAGGACCGTATTTAGCCAACCCCTTCTCCCCCTCCTTCTTATCTGAAACTGATAAGCGATTTTTGTATCAGAGATTTTCGATAACATGAATAAATTCAATTGTCATTTAATTTTATTGGTCATAATATATTAATTGCACTTTGATAACAAAAAACAAGAACATTGCAAAAAACGTCTAAACTAAACAGACGAATAAAACTAATAACAAAACCAAAAAAAAACAAACAAACAAATAAACCAAGTTTGAAATTGACAAATAAAAATATTTAAAATGTTGAAATTCTGGTTGACTTTGAATTTATAACCTTACTTTTTTCCTTTTGTTTTATTTCAATTCAGCTTTGCGTCTCATGGATACAGTCCTGCAGACAAAAAGTAACTCGCCAATTGTCCGATCGGCGTCCAGAGTCGCTACCAGCAACCACCGTGGATGACACTTGACGACGATGTCAACAATCGGTGCCCTTGACATCTGACACCTGTCTGAGAAAGCAGTTGGTGTAAACAACTAGGCATTGCCCCGAGACGAGACGGACAAACAAAAAAATTGCAACATTCTTCATCTCGGCTACAACAATTGGCCATTTGAATTTTCGCGCCAATAAATGGTGCGCGTCGAGCTTGTTTGGTCGTTTCGCGTTCGACCGTCACTCACGTTAAAGCCAACGAACAGAAGATTGTCCCACGGGCTTTTGTTTTGGATTCTGCCGCACGGCCATGGATGTTGACCGTTGAAAGATACACAACAAACGTCGCTCCGAGTAAGTGAGAAGATGAAAATTTGTCTACCCGGACAACTGCGCGCTCGTCAAACTGGCGCCTAATTACATCATCCGAAGTTTGTGGTTATGAAATGTGTGACAAAAATTGACGGGCGTTGATTAAAAAAAATCAACTCAACATCATTTCCTCTTTGTTTTGCATTTAAGAGTCGCGAGTTTATTTTTTGCAAAAACTCGAACGGGAAAACGTTGCGGACTTCCGTCCCCTACGCGGTACGGCAGATGTCGCTGGGCATCAATCTAGACGAAAATCGGTCGAGAGTGTCTTATATTATCCGTTTGAAAACGGTGCAAGCTAAAAGTGCGTCGCATGTGAGCTTCCAAATGTGATGATAATTGGTTATCGGTTGTGTCAAACGGTCGCAACGAGCGATCAGATCAACGTTTCGTCGTGAGATAATGTGAATGTACGTAAGTGATGTCCTCTGCGCGCTCTTCCCAGCGAGGTTAAGTTTCGTGTTGGCGAGCGCGCGACGCGGGCGTCGCTAGATGACGCGCGTGCCGAGTGCGTCTCACCAACAATCCCGGACTATTTCAATCCGCGCCGTTTTCCGAGTTATGAGCCTCCTCGCAACTCGCCCTCGGAGCCTTTATTTTTCTTCCAAAATCGACGTTTTTTTGCTCATATCTGGTCGAGAGCGCGCCGCCAGCGCCCTCTCGCGTGGTCTCGCTATCCTTGCGAGCCTCGTGATTGGTCGCCGCTGGCGTACGGTGCCGCGACAAAAAAAGCCCAAGTGCCGCTTCGAAAAGACCCTTTTTCAAAAACCTAACCTCAAATGCACTTTTATTCCGACAAGTTACACCCGGGTGAGTTGCAAGGTGCATGAAATTCGCCCGTTAAACGAGCGCCTGCTCACAGACACGAATAACAAAATGGCGTCGGGTTTACAGAAACGATTGTACGGACGCGCTAAGGCGCGTGTCATTATCTCCGTGACTCTGTGCAAGTGAAAAAAAAAAAACAAACTCTCGCATTTCTTGCTTGGAAATCGTAGAGACGAATTTTTGCATGTTATTCTATCCGCCCACCAGGTTTTGTCAAAAGTTACATCTTATTTTTGCAATCAACTCGGGTCACGTGACTTTTGTTCTCTTGTGCACAGTCTGACGTCGTTATTTGTTTACAAACTGTCTTATACACGTGCTGTCTTGTCACTTGTTTGTTTACGTCAACTTTTTTTTCTAAAATTAAATAATAAAATAATGTTATAAGTAAATTGAATGAAAATAAAACTGATTGCACGCTTTTTTTGAATGTTGTTAGGATTAGTGTTGTGACTTTTTGTTTGTGGTATTTACAGAGGATCAAAAATGAGCGGGAGAGGAGGAACGAAACGCCGTGGGCGGCCGCCGAAGTCCGTTGTGATGGAGCGGCCGAAGAAATTTCAGTACCACTTGATGAAGAAGCCCAAGTACCTTCAAAAAGGTTCGGAGACACCGAACTCGCAACCGGGCACTCCCTGTGCCTCACGTCCGACGTCACCGGCAGTCGAGGAGGAGAAACGAACCACTCGACCACGCAGGTCCAAGGCCAATCGGTCACGAAAGGGCGGACATTCCACCGGCGCCTATCAAAGGAGAGGTTACAATCCCAACGTGGAGGACCATGACTCCGAGTACCATTATGGCTCGGACTTTGGGGACGAGTCGAGTGACAACAAGACCGACATTGAGGACGATCCCCTGTTAGCCAGCGAGGTTGAGAGTAACGAAAGTCTCGATGAACCCGATCCATCGAGCGACAGCGATTTTTCGCTCAGCTCTTACAGCACCACTTCTGGAACTCCAAGGAAAAGTTTGCTTGGACAGCAGAGGCCTCCCAGTCCAGAACCCCTCTGGCTACAGAACAGAGAACTTCCGCCTCTGGTCCTGCCAAAGTGCTCGAACGATTTACTTGTTCCGAAGGAGCTCATTCTGTCGGTTTTGTCTATTTATGAAGTTCTCAGGCATTTTAGGTAGGGACCGGAGTTTTAATCACTTCTGATATTCATTTAATCAAGAAGATTTTTTTTTGTTTTTTTTTTATTTGTTAAAATTAGATTAAATTAAATACGAGATTCATACGATTGATATAAAAAATGAATAAATAATAGCAAAATCCGGGTCAATTTCATGCATATTATTTTTTTTGTTTTTATTGAATTTGCAAAATTTTGGTCTGTTACTCAAAATTGCTTTTTTTGTAGGACACTGGTACGACTCTCACCATTCAGGTTCGAAGATTTTTGCGCGGCTATGGTTTGCGAAGATCAGTCTAATCTGTTGGCTGAGATACACATAATGTTGATAAAGTCGCTCCTGCGCGAGGAGGACTCACAACAGACGCACTTCGGCCCGCTGGACCAAAAGGATTCGGTGAACGTTAGTTTGTATTTTGTTGACTCGCTCACGTGGCCAGAAGTGCTCAAATGTTACGTGGAAAGTGACAAGTCATTTGATCAGAACATTATGAATATTCTGTCTAATTGCGAATACCCGTTTACAATCATCGAGGACAGAATCAAAGTCTTGCAATTCTTAACTGGACAGTTTCTCATCACAAATCCAGTCAGGGAAGACCTTTTACATGAAGGCAAGTTTTCACCCTCTGAGTTGTTCTATTCTAATTAAAATGTGGACATGATAAATTTTAATTGGACATGTCTTGTTAATAGAAAGTGATATTTATTCGATTAATTGTAATATCTTTCTTTCTTTTGGTATGAAAAAATAAAACACTTGAATTTTTTTCTTAATTTAATAGGAAACATGCACTATGACGATCACTGCAGAGTATGCCATCGTCTGGGAGATTTATTGTGTTGCGAAACTTGTCCGGCAGTGTTTCATTTGGAGTGCGTTGAACCACCTTTGGTGGATGTTCCTACCGAGGATTGGCAGTGTAATATATGTAAAGCTCACAAAGTGACTGGTGTCGTTGACTGTGTTCTGGACGTTGAAAAAAAAGGATCACTCTGTCGTCAGGAACACCTAGGATTTGACAGACATGGAAGAAAATATTGGTTCCTTGTTAGAAGAATATTTGTGTAAGTTAAAAATAAAACACATTCATAATTAACTAATAAAAAAACTGATGATTAATATTTATTTTCTTATTTAATTAGGGAAAATGAGAATGGCGAAGTTTGGTACTACAGCACCCCATTGCAATTTGACGAGTTAATGAACTCGCTGGATCGGAATGAGATGGAAGTAGCACTGTATCGTGAACTGTCAGATTACAAAGATGAGATACTTCGTCAGATGGAAATCACGGAGTCCTTGACTAACCAGTTCAAAGGCAACAAAAAGTCTTATCTTGAAGTTGAGAATGCCCTCATTCTCAGAGCTAGAAAGGAGAAAGAAGAAAAACAAGAGAAAGAGCAAGAAGAAAAGAAGGAAAAAGAGCGACAGGAGGCTGAGGAAATGGTAAGGCGGATGCACGAAGGAACTGATTCCTTGGAGGAACGGTTAGCTGTTGTCTCTGGACAGAAAGAGGCAAAAGAATCGTCAACGTCTGCGACGGATCATGATAGGGTTTCAGATGCCATCGGCGTGACAGTAGACGCTGAAAGTAGACATGCAGACGAGAGCACAGAGGTGAAAAGTAAAAATGGAAAGAACGCTAATTCTGATGGGGAACTAGAAGATGAGGCGATGGATTGTGACGAAAAAACTGGCAAAGATGGTAAACAATTATTGTTTTCATCATTATTCTTATGCAATAATTCATCAATGTTTCATTTCGGTTCTTGATTTTTTTAGGGAAAAAACACACAATTGTTACACGTTCGAAAACAGGTTCTTTGACTCCTCGAACTTTCAACATGGACGAAGTGAAGCAACGTCAGAAATCCAGCCTGTCGAAAGAGGAACTGGACAAACTTGAGAAAACCCTTAAAGATGAAGGGGAAGGAACACGGATAACCAGACAAAAGGCCCACCAGATTGCCTCAGGCACGCATTTATTCAAGCTCGGCATGGACAACACTTACAAGTCTTACGTCAACCAGTACAGCACAAACACAATTGCTTTGAACAAGTCGCAGCGTAACGAGGAGCGTGACAAGAAGCGTCACCTGTCTCATAAATTTTCATTGACGCCTGCGTCCGAGTTCAAGTGGGTTGGTAGTTTGACCGGTGCTCGTGCTCTGATAGTGAGCACAATTCGACAGACAATTTTGCAACTCGAAAGCAACATCCAGCCTAGTTACATGCACACTAACTGGCCTCTATTGAAAAAACCATGGACCTCGGCTGTATCGACGTGCGTCAATCCAAGAGACTTTGCTAGAGCTCTGATTGTTCTTCAAGCTTGTATCAAACAAGTCGTGTTTGCGAATGTATGGCATGAACACCTGGGCCATGTCAAACTGCAACGCGTCACTGCTTTGGAAAGAGAAGAAAAGAAGCGATTGGACAAGAAGGAGAAGAAAGAAAAGGAAGATGAGGAGGAGAGAAATCGTTTGACATACAATTTTGTCAAGTATACCTTGGGCATCAAACACCAGATCTGGAAACAAAAGGGGGAGGAATACAGAGTTCACGGACAGTGGGGGTGGCTCTGGATATCAGCAAGCAGGAGGTACAAGTGTGTTAATATGTACAACATTGGCTTACACGCGGGACCGCAGAAAGTCATGGTGCAGATCAAAGATCAAGCTGGAATGAAGATCCTAGCTCTAGATCCATCCACGTATAAGTATTTGATGCAAGAATACGGCGGTCAGAAGGAAGTGAAAAATGAAAATGGCATTAAGGAAGAAGAAAAGAAGGAAGGCGATGAAGAAGAGTTGGCCAAGAAAAAGGACGAAGCAAAAGTGCCAAAGACCGAGGGAGAGAACAAAGAAAAAGTCAACTTATCGTGTAAGGAAATGTTTTACTTTATTCTTTCCACTTTGCTTAATGAAAATAAGATAAAAAGTTGATTGATTGTTTGTTGATTCAGTTTTAGCTGGGATGAAGATCGAAAAAGTGTTCCCACACATTCAGCAGTTTGAAGAAATTGACGTAATGAAAGCTTTGACGACCGCTGGCCGACTTTATTATCCTAAAGTAGCGAAGAAGTGCAAGATCGATGAATTCCTTGCCAGAAGAACACACTTGAAAATTCTTGAAGAACGACGTATCACCCAATCTGTAAGTCTATTTTTGTGATATCTCCACTTTCAATACTTCAATTTCAATATTGACTTATTTATCATTTAGGATATTTTTTAAAGTTTTATTTCTTTTATTTATGTTTATTATAACTATTACAGGAGAAATTAAAAGAACCATTTAACCAAACGCAAAATCAGAAAAACCAAGACGGTTCAGATGCTGATATCGATGTTGAAAATAATGACGAAACAGAGGGAGAAAGTGTCGATCCAGTAACAGGCAAGGCTCCGAACAAAACCATGTCCGCTATAGCAGTCGTCTCAAGACGAATTCAATTTGTGCGTGCGCGTTATGCTAATCTCATCCGCCTCGCGAAAAATGGCAGCTGTTACTCACGTTACTGCAATATGTCAGCAACGGTTGGTAAAAATGCGATAGCGACACAAAATTTGACATCGACTTGTTATTCGCCCAACTGTTTGCAAATCGCACGTCTCAAACGTGATTTGGTTATGCTTCTGAAGAAAGCAAACATTCTGAATAACACGAACACAGTAAACGCGCCGCAAAGAGCGATCAGCGGAGCAATTATCAAAGTCAATGAAAGCGAGTCAAAAGATTCAATCAAAAAGGAGGCTCCACAGGCAAAGGAAGAAAACGTTGCCACTGATGGAGAAGTGCCTGCTAAGGCTATCAAGTTGGAAAATTCGTTGGACGTTAAGACTGAAGTAAAAACTGAGCCCGTCGATCTTGACTCGACCAGCAATTCTATCGCAAGCTCCGTGAAGGATGAAAAAAGTATTTGCAAAATTGAGCCAGAAAATTCGATCGACGTTACAACTACTGATAAATCAAAGTAATTATAATTTTTTATTTCAATTCAGGTTGATTTGTATTGTATAAGTTTTGCTATTGGATCTAATTTCATTTCTTATATTTGTTCTTTCGCAGGAGCATAAAAACAATCATTGTAAATCGGCGCGGAAGAACGGTGCAACGTTGCGCAGTACCAAAAGAACTCAACTCCGATGGTAGCGAGCGCATTTATTCCGCTACTTCATCCGAAGGCAAAGTTTACTTAAAGAAGGTTGCAATTTCGCTCGCGGATAGGAGAAAGAAGCGAACTCCGGTGAAATATCCGCTCTGTTCAACCTTCTCAACTAAAAACAAGCACAGAAGTATTTTGGTCTTGCCACAACATGAACTGAGGAAACTTGCTCGAGTTGGTGGAAAAATGCTAGTTCAAGGTTTTCATCATGTTGCTAAGGTGAGGAAGAACAAAAAGAAATTTTCTGGAACAAAATGAATGAGAAGTTCGGAATTAAATTTAAATTTGCAAGTTGATTAAATGCATTTTTTCTTATAGGCAAATATGTCAGTTTGGCCATACCCATGTCCTAGACCTCTTTTCAAAACCTGCTGGCTTTATCGTACCGTGGGACTAAGATCTCTCGCCGCGGCTGCTTTACAACTGCGAATCTTGTGGGCCACACTTCGATGGGACGATATGGTAATCAAGCCTGTGTCAGCTGATGGCAAGCACCAAATTACCACCGACACTGAAATCATGTCCCTTGAAATTCTGAAACACCGTCATGTCGGCCAATTCTTGGACAAGACTCAGTATTTAAGGAGAAAAGTTGTCATTCCATTGGAACTTCCGAAACAAGTTCGAGGTAATATAAATTGATGTTTTCAATATGAACAATGAAAATAAACTTTTATTATGAATACTAAGAATAAATATTTTAAAATGCATTCTTTCTTTTTTTTATCGCAGAAGTTACATCTATTCGGAGTGGTTTAAGAAAACGAAAACGACCGGAGAGTCCACAGAGTACCGAACCACAAGTTTCAGAAGAGTGGGTCGATGAGGACAAATTAGAGCTATGGGAAATCAAACAATATGGAGATAGGTAAAGAATGACTAATTGTTTATTCATTTTAAAAATTTCATTAAAAATGTGACTGTCACGAGATTGTCTTACATGTTGGGAAAGTCGTTGGCTTTGTTCCGTTGTCTGCAAAAAAATGGTTTTCTTAAATTCACCATTCATGTTAAGGGATGTAATGCTACTGTAAAATGTTAAACTTGGGTTAAATAACGTGCTTACATCTAAACCGTCCTATCCTCGCTTTAACCACCACGTGGCACTAACTTTCCACCGTGTGTGTGTGTTTCCCTTCTAGGTTAGAGAAGGCTAATGCCCAGATTATTACTAGGAGCAGATCAGGCGTTCCATCAAGTACGTCAACAAACAATAATAGAAGTACGTCAATTGTAACTCCTACCGATCAGCTGGTCAGTGGGAAAGCCACCCCTGAGGAGATCAAGGAAAAGATGGAACAGCAGCTCCGGTTGCAAAGAGCAGCTCATCAACAAAAGCGAGCATTGGAAACTCTCAAGAGTCCAGCCAATGTTTCTTCATCTAGCCCGCTGATTAAAGTCACGAGCTCTAATCAAGGTTTGTAGACAGTTTCTTTCCTTTTCTTGTAATTGATTTTATCTAAGTATCCATTTTAGTCATACGTTTGAAAGTGATAATCAAACAAATGAATTTCTAACAGATGGCAAAATCAAAGTGATAACAAAAGTGGCCATACCAGCGAATCCAAATACTCCTGGTGGAAAATCGCAGCTTACATCTCTTCTGACAACTCCGACGCAAAATAAAGCCATCATTGGTACCAGAAGAATTTACATGACAAAAAGTACGTGTCACATTTAAATAAAAAAATTAACAAATACACTGATGTGAAGATTATGCTATTTTATTTTCTTTTTAAATTGTTTCAACAGCTCCAGATGGAACAACGCGAATGGTGACCGGACCAACGAACATCCTGCCAAAATCGGCTGTACAAGGTGCTGCGAGTTCCCCCCAGCAGTCACTGATCAAGGTTGCAAATCAATCTGCAAGTCCGACGACAATCGTACCACAAAAAGTGCAAATCCTTCGGGGACCAGATGGCAAACTGCAAGTCCGCGGTCTCATGCCTGGTCAGCAGTTACTTCAAATGCCTGATGGAAAATTGCACGTTTTGAACACTGCGAATCAGACGGTTATTGCAACTAATCAAACCACGGCTGTTAATACTACTGCGAGTCCAGCAACGGTAAATATAAAATATAATTTTTGTAAAGTATAGAAAATGAATGAAAAGAACGATCATTGAGGTTGACGTTTTGGATTCTTTTCTTTGCAGACGAAAATAACAGTCGCAACGACGAATGCAGCTAAATCAAACGTTACACCAACAGCGATAATTAAATCAGGAACGATAAAACAAATAGTCGCGGACTCCACGACGCAAGCGCAACCAACAGCAGGACAGCAGACGCAACAAGTTGTCGCGACAGTTCAGAGACCAAAACTTGTGACAACTTCAGGTGCTATTGCTGGTACCCTGACGCCTGCAACAAAAAGCACTATTGTCGTGTCCAACACCGGACAACTTTTACAAGGCTCTCAGGTAATTAATAAAATTCAATTATAAATGAACATTGTGATGATTATAGATCAATGTCTATAATTAAAGAAAGAATGAACTAAATATGTAAACATTTTGTTACAGGTTATCTCTGGTAACGCCGTAGGCACAAATCAAATTGTTATCAATAATTCACAGCTAGTGCAACAATTGGCAAGTGGTAAAGCACAATTGGCTACGATCGGTGGTCAACAAGTGTTGATTCGAAACACCGGTGGCGGAAACCAAGTTGTCCAGCTGAATTCCGGCAACAGTGGTATTATTGTTAAAAATGCAGTTACTCCACTGAAAACTCAAGGTTAGTATTAATCATCATTTGATTATTATTATTTTCATTATTCTCATTTTGGTTTGGTTATTATTTGTTTTCTTTTTATTTACATTTTATTAATTTTCTGTATCGATATAGTCGGTCGTAAAATAAAACTTGCAGCTTCACCGGCCACACCGGTCCAAGCGGCATCGACAATAAATGTTTCAACAACTTCGACTCCAGTTTCTGCCAACCAGTCTGCAACAAGCAACAGCAGTAGTGGTACAGTCACCTCCACGACTATCTCGTCACCTTCATCGACCCAATCGACTCTAAACTCGTCTACTTCAACGAGCCAGAGCTCGACATCGGCACCAACCCCTGGAAGTATCGAAGCTTCTCTTCTCACAGGCCAACCACCCGGTACCATCATCAAGTGTGTCACTGCTTCTGTCATTCAAACGCCGCAAGGGCCGAGGATCGTTTTGCAAGGCTTGCATGGGTCGGATTTTACACCCCAGCAACTCACTATGGTTCAACAACAAGTGAAGCAGCAACTGCTCAAAGGTATATTTTTAATTTCAATAAATGATTAAAATAAGAAATTATGTGAAATTGAAATATATAACTGTGTTGGTTTTATTTAATAGCTCAAGCTACGACAGGCAAACAGGGTGTTTTGGGCCCAACAAAAATTTATTTAGCGGTTCAACCTGCTGCGAATCCAAATCAAACAACAACCACTTCGGCAAGCAACACTGCTGACAGTACACCCATTAAACAGGAACCACAGGAAGTTTCCAAAACTTCCTCCAATCTTGAAGCGAATGGTAAATGAATTGTTACAAAAGTTAAGATTAAAAAAAAGTTCTTTTTTGTTTATTCCTGAAATACAATTTTAATTGTGACGTTTCAGAACCACAAGAGTCAGAAGCGATGACAGAGCCAGTTCAAACGATCGAAACTGCAACAACGGCCGTACAAAAAGTCGTGGTACAACAAGTCAACCGAGATTTGATGACAGCAGAAGCAACGGAAGAAACCCAAAAAGCGAATATTGTCAATGGCCAACAACCAGTCCAATCGACTTCGGACCAAAGTCAGTCGAATAAGTTTGTTCTGACTCCAGATTACATCCAGCAAAGTAAGAATGAATGAAATAAAAGACGTGTTGTTATTAAAATAATGACATAGAAAATAAAAAAGAAACGTTCAAATTTGCAGCGATTAAGAATGCTCTGAAACAAGAAAATTTGAATCCAGAAATCGAGGAGAAGTTGCTTCAGTTACAACGTTACCAAGAGAAGCAGATGAAGGGCTCGGAAACAAGTATCAGCAGCACTCAAACTCACAACACAACGATAACTACGACGCCGCGAGTGCCTTCGCGTAAACGTCCCTCGCCGTCCACTGCTGCTCTGACAACCATCGTGACTCATAACCAAATCCAAGACACGGACTCGGATTGGGTTGCAGAAGTACCGTCTCCACGCAAAAAACCTCTGATCAAGCAAGAACCTCGTGACACCATCCCGAGGTACGTGCGTTTATCTTTACATAGCTTTGCATATGTGCGCAATTATCTTTTATTTATATTTCAAATTTTATATAGAGAAATGAACAAATGTATTTGAATTGCAATTTTTGTTTTATAGAATCCAAAAGTTGTCCGAATCCCCGGAGATTGAAACAACGCCAAACAAAAATCGTGCAAATAAATTGAAAGACGCTCAAGAACAAAGAAGAAAGCAACAGGTACACTCACGAATGCAAGTTTTGTTATTCAAGCACAAAGAACTTCTCAAAAGGGATATTCTTAAGAGGAGGGCTTTGCTGGAAAAGGAATTGCAAATCGATATTCAGGTTTGCCGATGTTTAATTCACGACTGAACGGCGTCATTTTCAACATTATAAATTATGCTTTTCGTCGTGTTTGAATTTAATTTCTTTTCTCTTTTTTTTCAACTGAAAATTGACCGCCTCGTGATGTTATTATTTTTATTTCATTTTTTTTTATTATAATAACTGAGCATGATTTATCTTTTTGAAAGTGCCTCTCGAATCATTTTGATTTCAAGTAATCTTAAGATTAATTTTTTTCGTTGTGGTTATGATTTCAGAAGGATTTGTCGGCTGAGCTCGCAAGCAGAACCAAGGCTGAAAGACACAAACAAGACGAGGTCAAAGTTGGCAGTGCGAAGCGCAAAGCGAACGCGCAAGCAGCGCAACAAGTTAGTCCGCCTAACCGATCTGGTAAACCTAAGAAGAGCCGATCGCACGGCAACAGCACTACTCCGCCTGGCGCTTCTGCCGCCTCCTCGGCCAACCGAATAAAAAAGGAAAAACTCTACTGCCTGTGCCGAACTCCATATGATGAAACCAAGTATGTGTTTTTGAATATTTATATATGAGATAATTTTAATAGAACCTCTGTAATGGAACTGAACAAAATTGTAATTCAAATTTTTTGTGTGTACAGATTTTATGTCGGTTGTGATCTGTGTAATAACTGGTTCCACGGCGACTGCGTTGGTATTACTGAAGAAATGAGTAAAACACTTTCGGAATTCGTTTGCACAGAATGCCGACATGCTCGTGATACACAAGAACTTTATTGTCTTTGTAAACAACCTTATGATGAATCTCAGTAAGTTCGAGTTGCATAAACAATTTGAAACAATTTTTTTCAACTGATATAAAGAAACAAAAAATCCGTGGCAATAATAATCATGATTTGTGTGTTCATTTGCAGATTTTATATTTGCTGCGATAAATGTCAAGACTGGTTTCACGGCAGGTGCGTAGGAATTTTACAGTCTGAAGCCGACAATATCGATGAATATGTCTGTCCAAATTGTCAGAGAAATTCATCAGTCAATTTTGCAAACATGAAGAACCTCAGCGCTAAAGATCTTGATTTATTAAAGAAATTGATAAAACAGATACAGGTAATTCAATTTTTTAATCAATTTTAAAAATAATCTAAAATTCAACTTATCGAAGTTAACATTAAATTTTAAATGAAAAATTTTAATTTCTAGGCACATAAGAGCGCTTGGCCATTTATGGAACCAGTCGATCCAAACGAGGCTCCAGATTACTACAAAGTCATTAAAGAACCTATGGGTAAATTGAAATATTATTTCTTTGAATTTTCTTATATTTTGTTGAATACTCATTGATTAATGAAATTATCTTTTTTAGATCTCCAAACAATCGAATTGAGGATAAACGACAAATCCTACAAAAAACTCAGCGAATTTATTGGAGACATGACAAAAATCTTTGACAACTGTCGATATTACAATCCCAAGGAGTCACCATTTTTCAAGTGCGCAGAGTCTTTAGAAAACTATTTCGTGAATAAAATTAAAAGCTTGAGGGAAAAGTTTTTTGAAGGCAAATGAACAATTTAATGGTTCAATAAGCGCAGGTGGAGCGAACGATCTACGATTAAGCAGTATCATTTCGAATGTGAACCAGAGCGCACCAGCAAACGACTTCCAAATTATCGACACCACTAACAGCAGCAGAAATTTGTTACAATATCGTTCCACATTATTAAAGGGGTCGTTTTAATGATATTTCTATACTTAACTTTTTAAGTAACTCGACCGTTTAATTTTATCCTTTTCGTGCATTTACTCAATTTCATTCTTGTTTCTGTTTTTCTTCTGACAAGTTGTATTTGTTGCAAATGTATTGGAAGCGTGTAATATAACGTTTAAAAGGCGAAATAATTGGGAAAGATTCAAATTTTGTTTCGGTATTTTGGGGTCGTGGTGCGTATGGGTTTGTGCAAAAAAAATCAGTGTCGCTGGGCATTCAAGAACCAAAATACAGAGGAACACTGATTTTTTGCAAAAAGAAAGAATCGAGAGAAAAATAAAGGAGAGAAGCTGAAATGAAATTGCTTTATGCGTCAACAAATTCAAGACAATTTAGATATGGCGCATAATATATTGTACAAATTTGTTTATCGTGCTCACTTACGTTGTTTTAATCGAATAAATTTTCTAAAAAAATGGAAAACGAAAAAAATTGTTTATAATGGATAAAATTATCAAAAAGTAAAGTAATGCAATTAAGAGAAAAGCGATTAAAAAAGAAAGGGGGAAACTACATATGATGTTAGTCGTAGGGACAAGTGTCGATTTTGTAAATAGCCTGGATAGAGCCTCAAGCGAGAAGACTAACGAGTGAGCTTGTTTATATTCCGTTTATTTTAATCTTGAGGTATGACCAAATTTTTTTTATATTTTTGTAATTCAAACAGCATTAATATTGTATAGTTTTCGAATTGGCCATCACTTGTATCTAGCTTTAATGAATAAAAATATTTTTTTAATGCCTGATCTATGTCTTGTTTCATCTGCTGGTTTCGATCCTTGCTTCGTGTGTTGCTAATGATTATCATGTTTCAAAACATTCTTGTATTTGTCAAATTGTTTTGAAACTAAGAATAAATATGAGTCAGTAACACAGGAACAATTATCTCGTAATACTATAAGTTTAAAATCTGGCTGAACTTATTTGTTAAGTAAATTGTGATTGACAAGCTTAGAATGATGAAAAAAGGGGGAACAAACTCGAAATGTGATCTCGAAGAGGCTCGATTCCGGAAAAAGTTCATCTTTCAAATTGTACGTTAGAGCCAGGAAAATGCTTGTACAGTATTTTTAATGCAAATCCGACGAAACCTGGCACCGAAATTAAATGATATTTTTTTTTGTACCTTCTAAGTTAAGTACACTTAGGCGAATGTGTAATCGAGCCCTGATTACACATTCAATTAATCTTAGTCTGAGTACCTTTTTTCAACTTCTTTATAAAAGGTGCAAGTTTTGTCCTCCCCCAACCGATGACTTTCGTTGATTTGTACATGATAATTGTCCTTAAGCAGTTGAGCCACAAGTTTTGGTAACTTTATATTGTAACTATAGAAGATAGACTTAAGTTCGTAAATATTTTTTCTCTCAATAAAAAAGAATGTGTGAATAAAATGCGAATGCATTCGACTATAAACATTTTAGCATACCAATAGTGAATTTGTATAGTGAACGACCTCGTTATTTGTCAAAAAGGGTTGAAATATTCCGAATTCACCTTTCTCATTTTGCACAATAAAATAAGGTAGACTTTGATTTTCAACATCCAATTGACACAAAAATTGTTTTTTTCTTCGAATTTTGAAATGTGAATTCGGACCAATACTTTGATCCTTGTGCAAATTTTCAAAAGTCATTTTATTTATTCAGTTTTTTTCTTTTGCGTACGTAGTAATGTGTTTAAGTATATACAATTTTTCGGAACAGTCAATCGCGTTAAATTCATAAGTTCCAATCATGAGTCTTGTTTGTGTTTACTGCAAAGCATCATCACTTGAATTAGATAAGTTAGTTCAACGAAGAAGACAAATTTTTTATTTTGTAATTAAAAAATTTCGTATCAAGTATAATAAAAACTACTTGACAAAAGTAACACTTGAAAATCAATTCGACTTTTATCTTTCAACCTTGTAATTATTTAGTTGATTCGAATAATTTTTAAAATTATTTTTTTAGTCTTGTTATATGAATAGAAATTAGGACTTTGTATACAATTTGTTGAGAGCGGTTTATTAAAATAACTATATCAACTTTGTAGATTTCGGTAGAGGAAGGGAGGGGAAATTGTTGAACAGAAGGGGAAGTGTGTGAAGGGGAGTGTGTCCTAGAGTACCGTTTTTCGAGTAGCACTGTTGGATCCTACTTTGTAGTTGTGTGCGTGCTTACCGAGACTGCGATACGTTTTCATCACTTCTATTATTCACTGATCTTCGTTTCTCACCGAATTAACAAACTCTGCGACTGAAACCAAAGTCGACCAGTGAACAAATTAGAAATCTTAAAAAAATTAACTCGAGTACTAAATGTTTTAACATTTTTGTGATTTTGAGTGAAAGTCAAAATGTTTGTCAGGTGTCAACGAGTTTTTGGGTCTCCAGCCTTGAACAAATTTAAATTATTCAAAGGTGTGTAACATTTTCTAGAAATTGAGTTGCGATGTGAAAAAATCAATAATGGTCCAGCTGACTGACAAAGCTTGCGCGAAACACTTTGTTGTTAAAAACTACCAGTGAAGGTTTTTAGATAAACAAAAATCAACTTTTAATCAAACGTTATCGTACTTTATTTTTGAAACATTATAATTATTATTTTATTGACATTTTTTAATCAACTTGCTTGGCAACAGTTTGAGCAGTATCACTGAAACTTGAATTTATTAACCGATTCAATACTTTTATAATACCGTGAAATTTTTGTTACAAAATATTGTTTCCAATGTGATAAGATTTACAGTATCAAAGATTATTTTTCTCCGCTTATTTATTGTCTGATATTCAGTTAAAGAGTTCATTATCACTCGTGTGTTTATTTTAAAAGTGAGTTTTCAATTAACATTGCTAAACTAGACCAAAAGTTGTTGAAATCTAATTTGTATTAACAAAAATTGTTTAAAACATTACGATAATGATTTTTATATTTGATGATTTTTTATCTAATTCGTTATCATCTATTTGCGTCCAGGATTATAATAAATAAACGAATCATCGATGGATTTATTTAACCGGCAAAGTAATGATCAGGCATTGATTAGAATTTAATGTGATTCTTTAACTAAAAAATATCACATTCTTTAAATATCTAACTCATGAAAACATCATCAAGTTGACAACAAATTTTCTTTTATGAAATTAATTTATCCTCAAATTTATCTTATCATCTTATCACATACTTGAGAAGATGTGGATAGAGTCAAATAAAAAAGTCAGGGATAGGATTTTTTTTTCGTATGTTTTGTTTTAAAAAATCACAGGCCTTTGATAATGAAAAGGAAGTGACAGTTATTGTAAATGATCTGACGAGATCCACGTTGCCCAATTGGCTCCATTTGAACCTAATTGTCCAATTCACGGAATAAAGAGCACGTCCGACTGAATATGCGTGGAACTGATTTTCAAACAAAAAAATAATCTCAATAATCTTCGTTTTAGCAGATCCAAAAGTTACATTGTCTCGATGCTTCTCCGGACCACTCCCTGAAGAACCGAGCAAACCCACCGTTGCCACGGAGATCCCCGGCCCGCAGAGTCAGAAACTTATGCAGGAACTCAATAGCATACAGGTTTCTGTTATATCAAAGATAAATCAATTTTATTTTAATTATTTGTAAAGATGTATATAAGGTGTTAGATTGATTTACCCATATATACATTTAATAAAACTTTTTTTTGCATTTTTTTGCAATTTTTTGCTGCAGAAATAAAATCATATATTATCAGTCAGATATAAATGTGTCACAAAATCAATTCCTTCGATCAATTTTACAGCAAGCAGGATCAGTGCAGTTGTTTGCAAATTACGAAAAATCAGTGGGTAATTATTTAGCTGACGTCGATGGAAATGTTTTGCTTGATTTGTACATGCAAATTTCATCGATACCTCTGGGCTACAATCACCAATCAATGTTGGATGTTTTGAAAGACCCACATAATCAGGTATCAACATTTTTTTTTTTAATTTTTTAAGAACTCAGAATATTTCAACAATGTATTTATATTTCTTGTATTTTTAGAGGACAATAGTTAACAGGCCAGCTTTAGGAGTTTTCCCTGGACATGACTGGCCGACAAAATTAAAATCAGTTTTACTTCAGCAAGGGGTAGGTGTTTTTGGTTTTTAATTTTTCGCGACATTCCCTCTTTATGGAGTCAAAAAATTGTCATTGTAATTTGGTAGGTTGTTCCAGCAGGGATGTCCCATGTTATGACAATGATGTGTGGATCGTGCTCGAATGAAAATGCTTTCAAAAATATATTCATGTGGTATGCGGGAAAGGAGCGACACAACGCGCCTTTTACCAAAGAAGAAATGGAATCATGCATGATTAATCAACCCCCTGGCTCTCCTAAATATTCAATTTTATCATTCAAAGGTAAAAAAGTTAAAACAAGATTTTTGTTTCATTTAAAAAAGAAAAAAGTTTCAATACATTTTACATTTTTAAATGTATTATCATATTAAATTAAATATTAATTTGGGTTTCAGGAGCGTTTCATGGCAGAACTTTGGGCTCGTTATCTACGACTCATAGTAAATATATTCACAAAATCGATGTACCTGCTTTTGACTGGCCCATCGCTTCTTTTCCTGAGTACAAATATCCTCTTAAAGAAAATGTACACGAAAATCAAAAAGAGGATGACAGGTGTCTTGCAGAGGTGATTTTTTTAATTTGATAATTTTAAATAAAATTAATATTTGGAAAGATTCTGATTCACAATCTGTAATTGTACTTCTAGGTAGAGGACTTGATTGTGAAATATAAGAAAGCAAAGAAATGTCCTATTGCTGGTGTCATCATCGAACCAATTCAAGCGGAAGGTGGTGATAATCATGCATCGCCACAATTTTTCCAAAAATTGCGACAACTCACAAAAAAAGTACATCAAACGTTTTTCAACACGATTATTAGTGCGTAAAGTTATCATTTTCATTACGAGGGCAAATAATTATGATTTACGGTATTGGTGCAAAAATGTTCGCACTCGTATTGAAAAAAGTCACTTTCCATAATCTTGCTCGCACAAAAATGTTATACTATTCTTCTTTTCTTATATTTTTTATAAAAAACTGGATTTTTCAGCATGGCGTAGCTCTGCTTATCGATGAAGTACAAACTGGCGGTGGTCCAACTGGAAAAATGTGGTGTCATGAACATTTTGAACTTGAATCTCCTCCTGACGTTGTGACCTTCAGCAAAAAAATGTTACTCGGTGGATATTATCATTTACCTGAGCTACGGTAACTTTCTTTATTGTTGACCGTTTTTGCCTCTTGACGCATAATTTAGTCAAATTAAAATTTGTACTTCTGATTAATTTTTAGACCAAGTCAATCGTACCGTGTGTTCAATACTTGGATGGGTGATCCAAGCAAAGTTCTTCTTTTGGAGGCAGTATTGAAAGTCATAGAGCAAGAAAATTTATTAGAACGCGTCTCAAGGGTCGGGGACTACACATTACATCAATTGGCTGCTCTTGAAAAAGAGTTTCCTCATTTGATCAACTCAAGTCGTGGCCGGGGCACGTTTATTGCCTTCAATTGCGCCTCGACCGAACTTCGGGATACCATGATCAAGAAACTATTGTTAAAAGGTAAGTTGAACTTCAAATTATTCATTCGAAAAAAAATCTAAAGGTGTGGAAAAAAATGTATCTTCATTTTAATTTTAGGTGTTCAATGTGGAGGATGTGGAGCGAAATCAATCCGTTTACGCCCTGCCCTGACGTTTACAGAATACCATGCGGATATATTTTTGGACGCACTGAAATCAATTATGAAATAAATTGACGTTTCAATATGTTAAACAATTAAAAAATCCAATGTCTTCCATGTGAAATATCGTAATCAAGGAAATATAGTCTTCCACTTCAAGATTACTTTTGTACAATAAGAGTTTTCTTTGGTTTAGACATGTTTTATTGTTTTTGATTGATATATAAGACAAAATTGACTTTACAAATAAGGGGTTGACTTTTAAAATTTCATATCAAGTGTGATTGATATTAATGGTCTTTCAGTATGTAATAGTGCCAGAGGAATTCTTTTAATATAAGAAAATGAGTGTCGTTTTTGAAATTGAAATCGAACTGTTTAGTTATTAAATAATTGTATATCTTTGAGTATATTACTTTGAGTATATTAAATTACTGTATTATTTGTATATATAAGAAAGTACATGATAAAGGTGTTGCAATGTTATTCGAACAACTAATTGTACTTGAAAAAATTTATTGCAAATATAGTCAGAGTTTATGATTCACTTACAAAATATATATAAAAATTCGATGTTCCGTTTCAAGTCTGCTTCAACATTTCCTTACAAGTATACTTTTTTGCGCATTCGACGTACATGTTTTTGGCAAAAACTTGTTGCGTTATTGAAAGTATATTGGTTATTTATAAAATATGAGCTTCGGATGACTTATAAAAAATATATCATACGAACGGTTCAGTCGATTGCAGTTTAATGTATACAAAATAGTTTATAATACAAAAATAAAACTTCAACAATACGAATAAAATAAAATTGCTGACGAACAATAAGGCAAGGTTTCAAAAACATTCGTAAACATGATATAGTCGTTGTTTAGTGTATAAAATTACAGGGGTACAAAAAGTATCTAAGCGATTAAAAAAAAAGTTCACCCACGCTTAGTCTGAGTTGTAGTCGATGACTTTTTGTTTCGTTCCTAAACCGACATTTGTAAAAATGTCGAATTCTTCTCTCATCGTAAGAGCACCTCTGACATCATTTACTGTGATAATCGGCGAATTTAAAGCATGGCTGAAAATGAAAAAAAGTATACAAATTAATTTCAATCAAATATTAGTTTTTAAAGTTGATCAGAATGTTCAAATTACCCGTCACTATTTTTTATTCTTTCTGACGCTTGAGCATTGGCGAATCTACATATATCTTCAAGGAAACAGTGAAGAGCCTGAAATGGATATAAATTTAATTGCATACCGTGTTACATCTATTTTGTACCAAATCAAAAACACAAAGATAGAAAAAAAATCTAGTTTACCTGCATCATCACTCGAGCAGCTGCACAATGTCTGATTCCGGGAACAATAATTTCATTTTCAAGTTTCGTATCTCCACGTTCTCTCGTTACTTCAGAAACAAAAGCATAAAGCGGTTTCAATTGATTGGGTAATTCTAAAAACTCGGAATCCTCCACATCTGCTTTTTCTGGCTTTGAAATTGTTTTTTTCCTCACATTTTCTGAATTGAACAAAAACAGAACATTAACAATGAAAATTTCAACAGTTAAATTAAAAATAGAAAAATCAATACCTGTGTTTGTGTTTGTATTTTCTTCAATTATACTCTCAATGTCTATTTCAACATCTGATTGAGAATCATTTTCAGCTTGGCATCTGGCGAACCATTCTTTCAACTCTGTAGTTTCTGTTCGGGTACAGAATCTCGTTGAGTTTTTTATGGAATTTGTTTCGTCAACTGCACTCTTCATTGACTGAATTTTTCTATTACAAGAATTTGGTACAACTGGAGTGTAACCGTGCAATCTTGCCCAGATCATTATTTCTTTTACTGTCCATAGGTCATCGCTGGATTTGACGTATTTTTTCATAAAAGATCTCACTAGTTTTGCTCGATGCCACTAAAAAAATAGAATTAATTTTATGGCAAAAATATCATTTTACTTTTTTATCTCATAAGCTTCTCATGACAAGTCACCTCAAAATACTTCTGTTTTCCAACGTTGCAAGCTACAAATTCATCATAACTCGAGCAAGTGTACGGATGTAATCTCTTGTACTCAGGATCAGACGCTTCTGTAGTTATCAGAGGTACTCGGCGCATAATAAATTTCACTAGATCAACTGTGTCTATGAACTTATAATTCATGATTGATCTAAAAAAGAAATGACAAAAAATGTATAACAAATTAACAATTTGTAAAAATCGTTTATAAAACAAGGAAAATACAGATAACCACCTCATTTTTTCTTCCCAAACATCTTTCTTATTGATTTTTTGTTTTTCTTTATACTTTCTTTCTTTTTCAATAGAATTCTCATCGATTTGACCATTGTTACCGTTATTCAGTACATTATTTCTGTGACCCTCGACAATCTGTAGTGCAGGCACATTAATAGCATTCGGATTGAAGATAAAAGTATTTGTTGGTACAATTTGCTTGGCATTGTTATTAGTTCCGTTCTTATTGAGCAACGTTTTTTCACTGTTGTCTAAACTTTTAACTTTCTGTGAGTTCACAATCAGCTTGTTCTTCACGACCAACAGTGATTTCTTTTTAGGTTCGAAGGTTGTAGGTATTGTGATGTTGAGTAGCTGAGTTTTCGCAGGACAATTTTTCAAATTTTCTGCTACAGACGAGATAGAATGCGCCTCGTTTGGTGGCTTGTTTGCGTTCGACGCAACAGTCCCCAATTCTTCCTCAGACATTTTCTCGACACCATTAATCGGAGTTCCTTCAGTCGCAGTCTGATTGTTAGCGTGCCCATTGGGCAGGTGCACAATCGTTCTGTTATTATCGACCACGTAATCCATTAAAGCGTAATCGTGCTCGTTTCGTATACACAGTTTCAATTTGTCACAACTTTTACTAACGGTAGAATTTTTCAGAGGACTATCTCTTTTGCATGTTGGTTCTATGATTTTAGTTGTCGAAGGCAACTGATTGTTCTGAGAAGAATCTTTCTCCTTTAGATCTTTGGCATCTGGTACATGAACGACTGAATTTTTAGAGTGAAGCCAAAAACCATAAACTGCCTCTGAGCCTGGATCAAAAAAAATCCAAAAACGTTACTTTATCAAATTAAATGATAAGTATATGCATCTGAAATGAGTGTGCCAAATAATTGATTACCCAAAGTTTGAATCCCGGTGTAGGTCTGGTCCAATTTCAAATTGTGTATTACATCTTTGGGTTTATCCAAGGGGTTTTTGAAATGCAACTGTACTCGAATAGGAAACTCTCCCCATCCTCTCCTTGTTAAATGAAACGGCGAAGACCTACAACATCAAATTCAGAAATGTATCTTTTTTGTATTATCTTTTCATTATATTGTTTTCAAATTTGCATTTAACATTTTAGCTTACGCAATTTCCACAACGTCATGCGGTTTATAAGTCGGATGCAAAAAAAACCGGACTTTGGAAACAATGTCACTAACATCGACATCATCCTTGCACCTCCTAACATAAACTGTCCACTTGTGACTCGCCTCGTCGTTCCTCCAATCCGGTGGGATCCATTTTGAGATGTTCCCAATGATAACTTTTCTCCTGACTTTATTGTGACCTCCCCTCGATGGCACCACAGGTTCAGGACTTGAACTTTTGGGCGGAATGTAACGTGGTACTTTTTTCAAAGGTTCCTTTTCAGGTTCCTCCGAGCGAGCTCTTTTCGTCCCACTTGGTGTTTCTGTTTTCGAACAGAATGGTTTTTCTGCCTCGTTTTCAACGGTTTTCTCAATGATCCCGGACGGACCATCGATAAAATTGCTCTTTATACCTCGTGGACTCTTTCCTATCAACTGTTTGATCGCTGGATGAATCCGGGTCTGTTTGCACTCTGCTTGAACTTCGGGCAGCTGACACTGTTTACGTGTGTAATAGTCGGTGACAACCACGTACCTGAGCAGGTGCAACGTTTTCAATGACTTCTGAAGACGATCTTGAATTTCCAACACTTCTTTCTCCTTTGCATCGATCTCTTTTGAAAATTCATTGTCAAAGATTTCTCGTAGTTTTCTTGCAGTATTGGTGCGAGCTATAACAATAAACAATTAGTTTGTAACATTTTAATTAAAAAAAAATAATAATTTTCCAAAAAATTTGTATGAACAGTAAGTTTTAATTAAAATAACTGAAATAAACAGAAATTATACAAAAATAATGACGCGTTTCTGAGATAAAAGTAAACATGACATCTGTTTGATCCAGGAAATATGTTTGACAGTTGTAATATGAACGTGACAGTTATGTTTTTATAAGGAAAAAATTAATTTCATTTGCGGTTGATAACAAAGGGATGCTTGCCAGTTTGTTCGAAAGCTTTTTGTTGTACATCGTTATTCGGAACTGAGGATACATAATCAGGATCCTGTTCGTGCAGTGCATCTTGGGGCGCACTCATTTATTCGCTTTGCACTCACGCGTGCACAACCACTCGTTTGGAATTACCCACGCAAACATAAACAATTGCACACGCATGAATACTCTTTTAATTACGGACGACTGTGTGACGTTAAAACGCGTGCTACGGAAAAAATCAATCAAACCAACCTAACCTTTACGTCGACCGGTCAAAAGAGACTTGTGAACAATACCACAAAAATAACGTACTATTTTTTTACCACACTCCACAGATTAAAGTAAAACTAAAAAAATCATCCAAACAATAAAAACAATTATTAATCAATATTAATTTTAAAAAAATTACAAACTTTTATTAGACAAAATATTAATTTTTCATTTTTCCTCTCGTTGATTTGATTATGATTAAATTATTAAATGACAAAATAAAAAATAACAAAACAATTATTGAGAAGAAAAAGTCAACAAATTGTTTTTGGTTTTCTGTTTTTTGTTTGTTTATTTTTTACAGGAAACACTTTTATCGACGGCTACAACTTTGCACACGTCAGAAAGTTGGAAAAATGTTTCGCTCGAGTCGCTGCATTCGAATTCCAATATGGGAAATGGTTGTTTTCGTGTGGTGAACGTCTGAATGTCAGGTAAAAGGATTTGGGACCAAATGTGTTATCTCGGATCGTATAATATTTTCGCGCGTTCGAATGTTTTGCAGTGAAAAGTTAAAATTGGCAGTGAAAAAATTGTGACCATAAGTGGTGACAATCACGCTCGCAATCAGCGGGTGAGTGCAACTTGTTTATGTCATTTGACACCAAGGCTTGTACTCCGCCGACCTCATGTGTACTTTTTTCCCATCACCTGCAAACAATTGCTTATTATAACGGCATTCATCTCGTACAAGACAAACGGTCATTATTAATAACCGCGCTACGTCACGGCTTGCATTTTGACGTCGCTGTCAATTGACAAGGAGAAAACTGTCACAAGTGCCACAATTCGCGCGACACCAGTACATATCTCAAAATCACGCACCTGTTCGCATTTTTGAAGTTTGTTATGGTTTCCGTGTTTCAGTTTTAGTTTTTAAAAAGTAACGGTGCAATGCTAAAAGAAAATTGTTGGCAATTTTGTGCAATCAAAGTGAAATCGTTTTCATTTTCCAAATCATTTTTTGTTCTAACAATCAATAACTCTGGCAAACCAATGTTAACAAATTATGCTCATGTTTGATGACTTGTTTTATTATTCATCGGAGGAAAGTTTGTTTTTTTTTTATCGGAAAACTAACATTTCTTTAGTTATAGGTTATATATTATTAGGTCACTCTTCCTCATCAAACAAAAAAAAAAGAGAATGAAATGGTATGATGTTTACTTGAAAAAAAAAAAATTAGAAAGTTTGAGTTATTAATTGTTCAATGCATGTTTTACATTTCAAATCGATTAATTTCATTTAAATTAAGAGAGCTGGTATAATTATCCGCATTGTAATTGTTTGAACTAGTCCTTAATTTTCTTATATTAGTTAATGTTTTTTCTTGTAATTATAGAATCACAAAATATTTCAAAACCAATTAACAATTTAAGTAAATATGAAATTGAATTAAAATTGTAAGTTAATTTTTATTCAGAGATAATAAATTTAATTGTATTGGTAGTATCATTTCATGACAATATCGTCTCATGTTAACTTTTTTTCGTGAGAATAAATAACAATTTGGTTTGGTATTTCATTTCAGCATTGAACAATAATACATGCTTGGCATAACGTGACGATGAAAGCTTCAGGATTAAAACCACCTATGAAGATTGAGAGGCCATGCAGTTCCTCGCAGCCTCGTCCAGCCATACCACCGTCTCCCCCGAAAACATCAATGAGTGAGTCTGAGAACTTCGGCTTGAAAAATTCATCATCTTGATGATACTACCATATTTTTGTTATTTTGCTTGTTTGTATTGTACTGTATTGTAAATTTTGTTGTAAAGTACATTGTAATTTCTTAAAATATCAGATCACCGTTGCATAAATAATAATTCAAAATCACAATGTGTTGTTTCCGCCATCGCACAATGTTGTCATTGGTGATCAATGACGAAATTATTAGCACTTTGCGTCTTGTGTTAATCATAATTTAATTAGCATTGAAAAAATGTCATTTTATGTAGATCAATTAATTGGATTGTATACACTGATCATCATTGTATCAAACGTTGAGGGATTAAGATAGTATAATTATATTTTCATTTAGATAAAAGTTTTATCAAACATTTAATTAGTCCGACACTTCAACAATTATTCAAATGGCGTGATGTCTGACACGTATACTATTTCTGAAATTTGAAAAAAATCATGTTATCTTTGGAACTTGTAAGACGCTCCTTATGATGTTTTAATCTTCATTGTTTATTTGCAAAGACCCATAGTAGGCGAGCTCATATTAATGATATTCATCCAATTGTATACTTTGACATTAAAAGCTAATTTTTATTCGCGAATTATTCATTTTTTTGCAGAACATTTTTATGATTGTTTACGACTGTTTATTTCCATATTTCGTGAATGCTTTTTGCGGTTTTATTTTTATTTTCAGTTTCGGTTCACTTTTATCCATAAGTTTTGGTTCTGAGCACGGTGTTTACCTTCAACAATTGTCACTAATACACGCAGTAACCGAACTGGCACTCACGCCCACGAGAGCAAAACACACGATCTTGCCCGGTCTCAAGTCTCAGACATCATCGTGAGTCGTTCTCTTACTTTTCGTCGTGTAACATACCACTCATACTTGAACTGGTAAATATTGTCACTCAATCACAATAGCATGTGCCAGTGGACACAAACATTTCTGTCAATTGTTTATTAGTGGCTTAGAAACTTGGTTCTTGTGTATCCTTATTTTTTTTTAATGTGGCTAATTTTTTATTTTTATGTCAACATAAATGTTTATCTCAAAAACTTGACTAACCAATGGGTAAACTGATATAAATTGAAACACATTTCAATTCATTTAGTTAAATTTTGTTATAAATTTTGAATTTTTAAAAAAAGTAAAATGAAAGTGAAATAAGCATGTACACAAAGCTCAAATATAAATTTTCTTACTAAAAAGATCATAAATTTCAACAATTGTCCACTGATATATCACATAACAAGACATTCGTCTCAAGCATTTGTGTTGCCTTATTGGTGCAAGTTTACTCAGACCCATAAAACATGGACATCTCAGTCATTGTCGAATGACGTAACTTAATCGGCTGCAATTTTACTGTCCCCGTCAAACATCTTTGTTTATAGCAAAAATACGTGTTCTAAAACAAACAAACTAATAGAAAATAAAACGCCAACAAACAATCAGTCAATGGCTTTTCACTCGAAATCAAACTTGAATCATTTACTGACTCTGCATGCATGTCGGCTTTCGAATGACGAGTGCTAATAAAAAACGACGTTTCAGTTGATAAACTGATTTATTGATCATACAAACGTTATTAACGCGATTCACATACCGTTTGCTGTGCATTCGTTAATTGAATTATAGTTCAACATAATCTTACAAGTCGTGTGAGTTTGATACGCAATCAATAATCGAACATTCATTATTGACATTGTAAATATAAACACCGATTGACAAATTCATTATTTATTCATGAAAATTGTCTTCAATGAAAAAAAAATCAAACTCTATGTAAATTTGTTCATTTTTATTTAAACAAAATGTAATTATTCAGAATTCATTAACAGTTATATTTTACTTAATTTTGTTAGAATTTAATGTATCTTATTGTTTTTATAACGCATATAAAATTATAACGCTTGATTTATTTATGGATGTTTGAATCATTGTAATAATTGTCACTGACTCACGCGGGTCTCACGTAATAGAGTTTACGATGCGCCGTATTGTAATCTGCAAATTTGCAGATGCTAAAACAAACGTTCCTGGATTAGATTAATTATTTATAATGCTTGACTTAATGACATTATTGCCCATCGGGCACTTTTTGATTTCCATATTTGGAACCCTCTTAAACGTATCCTTGTAACTCTTGAACAGCTCGAATTTTGGTTACACAAATTAGATTTTCTTTCCTTTTTTATTATTTGTCAAACAATCTGAATATTCTAATCTAAAACTAAAATTCAAATTAAAATATTTACTTTTTTATAATAGACAAAAAATATTATTACACAGAAAAAAGGTTAAGAAAGAAAATGAACCACGAACCAGAATGAACAGGAAGAAAAACTTTTTATGCGATTTTTTGCTTTTATCTACGTAGAATCTTAGTTGCAGACAAATTACAATTCTCATGATATTTAATCTCTCTATCGCTAATTCATCGGTGAACATAAGCACCAACCCACGCGACCGACCTACTATTGCCAGTACGCCTACTGCATTCGCATTAATAATTCATTAAACATGGAATCGAGACACATACCGATGCCACCTTTTCAGTCATTTTTATCCAATGCAAAAAATGTCACATCAAACGTCATTGATGCACGCCAAATATTTGGCAACGTTTGTTTTCTAAATTGCGTTTCTCAAAATTAAATTCCAATCTTTTCAAACTTCATTATCGATACGCATTTTTTACATATTTCATATTAATTTTTTTTATTAACATTCACAGTCATTGAAATTTTGTTGAAGTGTAAAAATATCTTGTTATATCAAAAATGATAAAAATGTAGGATTAAAAAATTAAGAAAAAGTGAAGGGAAATCGTTTGAAATGGAAAAAAAAGAAATGAAAAAAAGAGGAAATAAAAGAGATCAATGAAATTGTAATGAATTGTATTAAACGTGTTGCACGTTTTGTTTGTTGCTTGCTGCTTGATATGCACTGTTTGCATGAATCCTCAGATGCAATGGAGCACCTCTGGGAGACTCACGGCCGTCGACTAAGCGAGGCTGGTCTGCGTAGAGGATCTGGTAGGTTGCTTGACGCATGTAGTTTAGTTATCAATCGACTGTCGACGGCTCTGATCGATTACCGATTGTCCAAATCAATTGTCAAATTCGGTAACATCCCCGTCAGATCTTAAATCAAAATTGCGCAACGTTGACGCAATCGCATCAATTTGACACGCGTTGGTAATTCATAATTTAGTCGTAAACTCTTTTGAATTATGTAGTTTGCTTGAATTAGATATGCGTCCATTGTTTTGCAAATAGTGTATCAATGTCCACTGCCAGGCAGAGTAAGTCTTCTTCAATTCAAACATTTATTCATCGTTTTTACTATGATTAAACTCTCCACACTTGTTCGTCGGTTTATAGTTTTTTTTGCACTTTATTATTTATATTTTTTACTTGTTGGCTTGTACAATTTGTTCGTTTCAGTTTTCGTTTCAATGTCAATTTTTTTCCAATGTTATTTTGCAAAATCGAAATTTATTGCCAATTCTTATTTTTTTTTTTTTGGTATATAATAATTGAGTGATGTTGTAATGATAGACAACAGCGTCGTCTTGACAGAAGACACTGACAGCTTCATAATTGGAGATCGAGTATGGGTCGGAGGAACGAAGCCTGGTCAGATTGCTTATATCGGAGAAACCCAGTTTGCTCCAGGCGACTGGGCTGGGATCGTCTTGGACGAACCAATAGGTAACTATCGGTCTTATTGAATATAAATAAAATAACTAACTAAAAATTAAAAATTAATTGGCAAATTAAAAACTCATTAGAAATGATTACAAATTAAAAGAACCAATTAGACACTGAAAATGGATTTCGCAATTACATTGTGTCTTTCTTCATTTTAACATTTGAAATATGTTATTTCAGGAAAAAATGACGGATCGGTAGCAGGCTGTCGTTATTTCCAATGCGAGCCGAAAAGAGGGATCTTCTCTCGTCTGACGAGACTGACAAGGTACCCCCTTTCGGGTATGGACTGTTCGTATAGTGGCACAAGAACCACATCGCCCCAAGAAAGCAAGAGAGGATCCCTAAACAAGGCCATCTCCCCCTCGCTAAGTAAGAGCCGAAGTACACGTAGTTAGAGCCTGTATTTGTTGTTGTACCCTCTTCTTGTTTCAAGTGTCAATTTTAATAAGATAGTAAAAAAAAAACGTATTGATAAAACAAACAAACAAGAAATTTGCTCTTTTATGTTTTGCTTAATTGCTAGTCTGTTTACGACAATATCATCAGCTATAGATTAATGATTATTATTATTTTGGCTGTTGATTTATTCTAAAATTTTAATTCAAACACAAGCTTATGCAATACTCAGATATGTAAGATACCACTCTAGCTTAGTAATAATTTATTTGTGTCATAACTACAGACTGACTAATTCTGATGAACAAGTACAAAACGTATGTTTACTCTAACTGGATGATTTGTTAAACTTGTTTCGCGAACAATGTTGATTTTAATAATAATTCAAATTTGTTATAAAGAAAAAATTTGTTCAAATTTTGATCGAAGCCGTTCTGCTATCTTGAGGCAAAATTTATCAGTGTTTGAACGTGAAGTAAACTAAACAATGAAAGAATTGACATTTGAAATAAAAATGTTATCAGACGGGAAGAAACAAGCTGTTCACCGTAGATATACTGCACGCTTAGCCAAACATTTGTGTTATGCTTCTAAGTTTTCAAGCAATAGAGGATTTTTGAGTGCGAGTATGTAGTTTGCACTGTAAAGCGCACCGACAAATTCGAACTCAGACAAACGAAGGGTTCCATCCATCCGTCTGTGAAGCTTTTGCGTCGTGTCATCATAATCACCGAGCTTTCACGAGCCTGTCGAAGCATGTAAACCAAAAGTTTTTTTGTGGGCATGTATTGTAAAATATAAGAACTACTTTGATTGTAAAAATATACTTAAAACAAAAATGTACGCAAAATGTACCCATTAGACACATCGACTTCAAGTCTGGCGTCGGTTTCGATGAAAGAGCAGCTGCGAATAGGAGAAAGAGTGATCATCTCGTCTAGCCAAGGAAGCAAAACTGGCGTGCTGAGATATCTCGGTGGCACGGAATTCGCACTTGGAGATTGGTGCGGTGTCGAACTGGATGAACCATTGGGCAAAAATGACGGCACTGTTGAGGGAAAGAGGTGCTTTTTGTATTATTTTTTTTATTTTCTTCAAGTTCAGAATACTTGAACGAATCAAATCCCTTGAATTTGAGAATGATTTGGAATTTGTTGAATTGTATCAAGTACGTTCGATTTTGTAATCGCACATTGATTGTAAGATAAGAAAGTTTATGAACTTAACTGAATATTCAAAAGCAATAAAATGAACATTACACGACTCAGGTTTTTACCGTAGGTGTTGTAAATGAAAGCCTAAAAAAAGTTGATACCAACTACTAATTCTGAGTATTGAAATCAAATATTAACAATCAATATTAATTCTAGCTAACAATATCGTTTCAAATTAATTCTCTTACAATCTTCACAATTTACAAATTCTCAATTTTTGACATGTTAACCAATTATCAAACTGATAAAAACAACTGTTAACAAACTAAATAACTAAAAGAAAATTAATTTTTAAAATTAAAATAAAAGAGTTCAAGTCTTCTGATCGGCTGGGAATACTAACATTGTTTTACCATCAATACTGACAATTTTCTTAATTTGATAGGTACTTTGAGTGTCGTCCCAAGTACGGTCTTTTTGCACCCGTGCACAAAGTAAGTCGATCGCCGTCAAATAAAAATAAAATGTGTTTGGTGCATCGGCCTACCGGGGCCGCGTTAAACGCCTCTCTCAAAAGATCAGGCTCAAAGGAGTCTCTCGCATCGATATCCAGTATCGGCAGTACTGCGACCAGCATCAGTCGAACAATTTCAGCCTCTAGGGTAAGATTTGCTGTGCCGGAATGGGAACCTATGTAGCATTTCCTGGAGTTTGTTCAATTTTTCTGTCTTTAGCGTAATCCAAAGAAACGAAAAGAAAAAAACACCACATCACCTTTTCCTTTATGTTTCCTTTAAATTCCTTGGAAGATTGAATTTTATTTTCAATTCTTGAAAATATCAAACAATTTTGATTATGCGAAAAAGTTTAGTTTTGTATAAAAACGAAAAAAGCTTTATAGTGTTGCTCGTTGCTTTTTAGGGAAAGTTGTTGCGCAGTTACACCTTTGACAAGAAATGAATCCAGCATGAAAACTATCAGTAGAAGTAGAAGTAACAAAATCAATGACAAGTTTTTAAGTTTTGTTAGATTGTAAATTAGAAATTAAACCGTTGTTTTATTGTATCTTCAAGTTTGTTTTTGTAATCCAGACGAAAATAGTCTGCATGAAGTTTTAGTGCATGATTATTGTTTGATCATTGTTTGTATTGTTTGAAATTGCAGAGAACGAGTTTGCGCACCACCACACCTGCACGAAAATCATTGCAGGTGAGAAGCCTTGTGTTTGTTTAACATTTTTTTATTTGAGATAAAAACAATGTATTGTTTTTCATGTTTCTTCTTGCATTCGATATTTTTTGCTATTTTTTGTAGAACAAAAAAAATGTTCCGAGGCAATCCTACACGCCAGCGCTTGCGTTACATTAACTTTTCGTGCGCTTCAGAGTTATTTACTGTCAATTTATTTATCGTTTTTGCGATTGTATAATATGTTATCAAGTGGAAAAAATTTTCCAAATAAAAAGTATACCAATTTCCTCTTATTGTCCCTCAAATTGGAACGCATTTTTTACTTTGTTTTATTCAGTTTATTTACAATCTAATCTCATGAAAACAAATGCGTTCATATAAATGAGTTATGAAATTTCATCCAGCTGATGGATGTCAGCAGTTTAAAAAATAAAATTTGATGATATCATAAAATATAGATTGATTGGTAACTGTATGTAGAGAATAAGAATAAATAAATTAGTAAATGTAATATAATTTAGAAAACTTAGTTGAATGGAATTTGTCAAGCGAATGTTGCATATTTTAGGAAATATTGAAAGATAAGCAACAGGAAGTTGAGGTTCTTAAGAAGGAAAGAGACTTGGAGAGGGATCGTATGACCAAAGCTGCCAGTCAAGCAGATCGAGCCGAACAATCTTTGCAAGCCCTTAAACAAGAATATGAAAAGGTAAAGATATAGAAACAAAAGTTTTTTTTATTTTTTATTTTTTATTTAAATTGTTATATTAAATTAAAATAATTTGTATTTTAGTATCGAAACGAACACGAAAAAGCAGTCCAAGAAGCACGAAATACCGTCGCAACTTTACTCGAAGAAAAAAATCAATTGAACTTGCAATTGGAAGAAGAGAGAAGAAAATGTGAAGACCTTCTGTTCAGATTTGAAGAAGAATCTATCAATAAGGATGATATTCAGGTAGTTTGGAAAATCATAAAAAGTGTGCTGGGACCAGAGAGTTTTTTAGTTACAATTTCCCTTTTGGTGGTGGTTTATTTTCAAAGTAGCAAAAAGGCTGAGAGTTGGTTTTTTATTCAGAACATTTGCCCTACATGACAAAATCATTGTTTCATTTTCATGCAGTATGAATAGAAGTCACTCAAAAGCACACAGCCTAGGCTAACAAGACATACGATTTATTTTTTTCAGAAATTGAATTCTGAGTCTAATGTGAGTATTCGACTAGTCATGCTGAAAAAGCTGAAGCAGCTGTATATCTGCACTGCTTATCACCTAGTTCGCTTAGTTACTCATCCGGATATCAATTCAGCTCATTTAAATCAGTCAACTTAATAGTTTCTACATCTTTGATTATTCGCTTTTAGATTTCAGTCAATTTTAATTTCAGTTCAGTTGTTTTCATTTCAGTTTTCTTAACAATATTCTATAATCATTTGTTTATCGCAGCACAAACTCAACCTGTATTAAAACACTAACAACATGTATTCAGTTTATTAGTTATAATTTTTCGAACGGAACTAACTGTTCGGGTTTTCTTTTCATCAGGTTGTGAACACTTTGAACGAGAGCAGAGTCAAAGAATTGGAACAACAGCTTGCTGAAGAAAGAGAAAGAGTGATTCAACTTGAAAAAGACAGTACAAAATTATTCGAAGCTGAGGAAGAGCTAGCTCGACTGCGCACTGAACTTCAGGTCTTAACTAGCCAGGGTAAAAATGATCTTCAAGGTTGGTCACGCTGTTTCCAAAATTAATGATTTTTAGAAATACTGAAGCTGATGTTCTTTTTATCTTTTCATTTTATTTTAGAAATTCAAGACCGACATAAAACCTTGGAAGAAGCCAAATTTCACTTACAGAAGGAGCTGTCGGAGAAGAACAGCATTGTCCAGAAATATGTCCAGCAAATAAATGAATTGCAAGAATCTCTGAGTAAAAAGTGCGAGGAGAGTTCAGCTCACAAACAGCAGGAGCTCTCGTATCAGCGAACCGCCGAGGAAACGAAGAAACTGCTAGAAGAGAAGTGTGCTCTGTTTGATATTCTACAAAAAGAGCATGAGATCGAGTGTGAGAACTGGCAGAAGGAGCTGCGTCATCTTCAGGAGAATATGGAACGTCTGGAGAAGCAGAAAGAAGAGGAGCGCAACAATTTGATTCAAGAGTTCCAGAAGAAGGTACAGGAAAAGGATGAGTTGATGAAGCAGGAGATGGAGAAGTTCACAACAGAAAACATGAAGAACGCATCGTCGCACACTGAAGTTGTGAAAGAACTCAAGAATGAGAACGAGAAAAAGATTAAATTGGTGACAGAAAGTTTTGAGGCCCAGTTGAAGGAAAACGATGAAACAATTCAAAAATTAAGAGAACAACTCAATGAAAAGATGGCTGACTGTGAGAAGATGGTCAAACAGTTAACTGAAACTCAAAGTATTCATAAAGCCAAAGATGAACATGAAAAAGAGACTTTAAAACAAATAGAAGGTAACATAATTAATATAAATTATTGTCTACTTTGGTTTTTACTGAGAACTGTGTTCGTTTTGTTTCTTATCGCAACTTTGAAACTTTTCAGAATTAAAACAGAAAATTGAATTGTTCGGTGAAAGATGTTCCTTACTGCTCAATGAAGAAGGTTCAGTTCAAAGTGAAATCGAAAATGAACTTCGAAAGTTTTATAATGAATATGCGAACATTGTAAGTTTTCTGAATTTTTTTGTTTTGAAAATTAATACTAGGTCTTGATTATATTGATTTATTATTTTATTAGAACGGCCATCAGCTCGATGCCGCTAGTCAAGCTGCTTTAAATACAAACAAGGAGGCAATCCACGTTAATCAATTGACCGAAATAGAACCAGAAAAATTCCAACTTTTGAAAGAAAATGTCCGGTTGCGATACTTGAGCAACCTCAAGCTCATTAAAGAAATAATATCAATAATACTTAGAAAAGATCAACGAATTGAAACCTTAGAGAAAAATATAACCGAGTTGAAAAATATAGCCATGAACAAAGATGGAGAAATAAAAATTTTATTTGATAGAACAACAGGTGATTAAAAAAATATGTACCCAAAATAAATAACTTATATTATGTTTTTGAACACAGAATTAATAGTGATTTTATTACAGAAATGCAAGATGCACTATCGCTATCAGAAGAAACGAAATCGAATCTGGAAAGCGAGTTGCGAATGCACGAGACAAATCTAGAAGATATGAAACGAAAATTGCAAAGAGCGGAAGAAAAAATAGCCGTCTACGTGGATGATAAACAAAAATCGGTTTGTAGTTCTTCGAACAAAACGTAACAAAAATGGGACCACCGAACTGGGGAATCAATTATCTTGCAAAACTTTTTCTTTCCATTACAAAATGACGTTTATTTTAGGAACTGGACGCCGCGAATGCATTAAGTACTTCGGACGACTTGTCGGCACAGTTGAAGAAGTACAATGAAGATCTGCGCCAGAAGGAGAAGGAGTTGGATGAAGCGAGAGACAAAGAATTTCAATTGAGCAAATCTTTAGAAACTGTGAATGCCAAATTCAATAAGGCTGAAGAGGAATTGAAGCGAGCCGTGAGTTCGCTCCAACAGTTGGAAACGGATAAAAAACAACTTGCCTTTGAACTTGAAACGGCGAACAGAAATTTCGTCCAGTTGACAAGTGAATTTAAAACTAAAGAGACGCAGATCAACGCTACAGTTGAATCAATGTCCAAAAAAATTTCCGAGTTGGAACAGATAATTAAAACGGCAAATTCCACTATTGAGTCTTTGCGAAATGAAAATCAACACAAAGATAAGGAGATTGAGAGTAACAAGAAGGAAATAGAAAAGCTCTCAAGCGAGTGCCTGAACAGAGATCAACGTTTCGAAAACATAAACGCAGAGGCGAACAATTTGAGAGAAAACCTACGAGCCAAGGACAGTGAAATTAAAAAATTGCAAGCCGAGCTTGATAAGAAGAAGAAGGATTTGCAACAGTTGTCGAGCGATGTCCAAAACAAAAGTGAAGAACTGGAAAAAGTGTTGAATGAAAAACAAAAATTGGGAGAGTCGCAAGCTAATCTGTTGAAAGAGTTGGAAATGGCCAAAGAGTTGATTAAACAGAAGGAGAGTACAATCGCAGAGCTTAACTCATCTGTCAAAACGACTGTCGAGGGCAGTGATTCTTTGCAGAATGAAATTCGATCGCTGAATGACAAACTTCGAGCAGAACAAGAGCAGAGAGAAATGCTGCTGAAAGAAAAGTCAAATGTTCAAGAGATAGAGAAGGCAACTCGGTCGGAATTGAATTCACTGAAACAGGTAATGCAGGAGAAAGAAGAGTTGATGAAGAAGATGGAAGACATGATGCAAGAAATTTCAACCTCGAAGGAAAAAGTTTTCGCGGATATGAAAAAATCTACGGAAGATGAGATGAGAGAAAAGGAAGAAATTATGAAAAAGCATGTGGCGCTAAAGAAGGAATTAGAAGGAAAAGTTGCAGCTGCCGAGCAGTTGGCGGAGAGTAGAGCTACTGAGATGAACGAGCTCAAAAAAAGGATAGAGGGACTTGAAAAAAATGTACGGGTTGAAAAGGACAAGGCCATGGAGGAGCTCAAACGAAAGGGGGAGTCTGTAGAAATTATTATAGCCGAGAGGGAGAAGTTGCAACAAGAAAAGAATTCGCTGGAAAAGTTGGTCAAAAATTACGAAGATAAGTTGAATACACTGGTGGAAAATGTAAAGATGAAGGATGTTGAATCGGAGAAAATTGCTCAAAGCTTCGTCGACAAGATCAATTCTTTGAATGAACAGAACGTGAGGATTAAAGACGGTCAAGTCACATTGTAAGAAAATATTCAGCTAGAATTTAATTTAGAAAGACGATTTAATTAGTGATTAGGCTAATCAAAGTTGCTTAATTTAGGGAAAAGGAGAACAAACAATTGTTGAGCAAGTTGAATGAGGTCACTGAAAATTTGAAATTAGCTCAAGAAAATATGAAAAACAACTCAAACGGAAAGGCAATTTCAACTCAACCGAACGTTCAAGCAACTGATAATGATGATTTGAAGAAGTCAGGTAAATTGACAGTGAATGTATATGAGAATTTAATATTTATCAAGATATGAAAAGAATTTAGTTTCAGATGTGTTAGCACAAATGAAAAATCTGAATGAGGAAAATGAGTCTTACAAGATGCAGATCGACTTTTTGAATTCTGTGATAGTGGACATGCAGCGTAAAAATGAAAAACTCAAATGCAAAGTTGAAGTACTCGGGATGGGGATACCTGCGAACGAAGCAGATGATTATAGTCGGTATGATGTATTACTTTTGATATTGTGAACGTTAATGCATTTTGTCAACTTCAAATTAAACATAAAATTGTGGTTCGTTTAATTTTTTCTAGAACTACCATAGACAAAATGTCAGTACCACCTCGGATGTTCTGTGATATATGTGATCAATTTGATCTTCATGAAACAGAAGACTGTCATCGCCAAGATCAAGATTCATTCGAAGATCAGGAAAAACCTTCCAAGGGAGAGAAAAAGATTCCAGCTCCAAGGCCTTATTGTGAAAACTGCGAAGGTGAAATTATAAAAAATGAAATGAAAAACAAAGACCACTAATTAATAAATAATGTTGAATTGCATATTCTTTTCTAGAATTTGGCCACGATACCCGTGACTGCAACGACGCAGAAACTTTTTAATGCCACAAATACTCAATCCTGAAAGTCTGCTTGCCTAGAAAGACGCATATATTATATATAATTTATTTAAAGCAAAAAAAATATATTTACGGTATATTTTTGTAAATAGAATGTGCATAGAGTATAGATTTTGTGATGCAATTGCAATTTGAAAAGTTAATTGAATTAGATTTTTTTTATCGCAATGCAAAAAGAGTTTAAAAGAAAGAAGAAACATTTTTGAGTTGCCAAATTTAAGATTACTGTCATGCTAAAACGTCAATTCCATCCATTAAATATAAAAGAAATATTGTTAATAATAATGATGTAAATAATGAACTGTTGATTTTGTAATGGACATTTATTTTAAATTTTAAATTCATTTTCCGTTGATCATGTGGTATTTTAAATTGTTTTGATTAATTTTAATTGTTCATAAAGTTTGACAATAATATACCTTCCGCATCGCGTCAATTATTTCATATTAATTATTGTCAATGATAATGATTGAACATTTTCTCAAAACCAATATATTTTTTAACTTCTATGATTATACAAATCAGCTTGTTTTTTGAGTGACTCGATTGTGGAATTTGCCATTTTCATTAATTTCAAGTCACTAGGAATTATTTTATCATCGATTCAATGATAATTTTTATTTTGGGTCGTTTGTAGTTTAAAATTTTTTTTTCTATTCAATTCAAGTTGTTGAGTGAAAATGACGGCATTCTTAAATTTCTCTCTAGCCTTATAGAATTAGAACTTAAATCCCTTGCAATTGCAATATGATAAATTGATTGAAAAATTAATTTAATTTGTGTATCTGTAGTAAAGAAAGGTGTTTTTGAAATTTCAAAAATTGTCATAGCACTTCATAAGATGCAGACTCAAACATATCATTGCTGCGTACTTTAAAAAAGGGCAGATAACTATAAAAAGAAAATTATAATTGCCAAATTTAAGATTACTGTCATGCTAAACTAACAATTCCATCCACTAAATATAACTGAAATATTCTTAATGATCATGTACATAATGAAATGTTGCTCTTTAAGTAGATATTTAATTTGAATTAATTTTTCGTTCGTAAATAATTTGAAGTATTGAATTTTGTTCCGATGAATTATTTAATTGTACATAGAAATTTGACAATAATATGCCTTCAATATATCTTCTGAATTATTTCGTATCTATTAACTACTGTTATTGTTTCGAAATAGTTTCAAGAAGAGTACATAAAAAATGTTAAGAAATGTTCCACGCTGTTCAAATTTTCTGAGAAGAAAACAACATAAACGTTTTAAAATGAAATCATGTTTTCTTATCATGTATTCTTATCATGTTAAATATTGTAACGAATAATAAAGATTATGTTTCTTAATATGATGTCTTTTCCTTCTTCAACATTTCACTTTTAGATTTACTTTTACAGGCAGGGAAAAAATACGCAATGTACACTTGATTTTTTATTTGACTAGGTTTTACACTTTGGTTGGACTAGAATAAAAGTTATAATTACATTTCCAAATTCTAAAATCAATTCCTCAAGTATAAATAATATAATATAATAATATATATTATAAATTGGTTTTATCATAAAGATTACATTTATGGAAGACATTGAAATATATTTTGTATCAGTCAGAAATTGCAAAAAATTTTTTGCAAACTTGTTAATTTGGAATATAGTAATCGCGAGGAATATATTCCGGTTTAGGACTGCTTGAATCTAAGCCTAATAATTCTCCCATGAAAGCAATATAAGTGATAGCTAAACGCAAAGTTTCAATCCTGGATAAACGTTTTTCGTATGCAAACGTTGGTACCTACAAACATGAAATACACTATTACAATTTCATTTAACATGCTTTGATCAGAAATAATTGTGAAAATAATTTATATTTACTTTTCTGCGTAATTTATCAAAAGCCTCATTTAAATTGAACATCCTCCGTCTTTCGCGAATATTAGCAGCTCGTCTTTGAGATACAGTTGCTACTCTGCGTCTTGGTTTTTTTGTTGTTGATGACGGCAAATTTGGTGATCGCCCGTTTTGGGCATAACGACTGTAAGAAAAGAGATTCTATTTAATATCAATCGGACTGACGAATATTGTTCCAACAATTTTATAAAAACATTAACATTTTTGATTTTCTCTCTAAATTTCATTTTTCCCAAAATGTATATAAAACACTCTGAACTTATTTTTGAGCGATTTTTTTCAATTATTTTGTGTACATATTTACTGCAATTTTCGCTTATTCAAACTTAGAATGTTTTTATACAGAATTCAAATATGTTTTAATAATATTAATTTCACACCTTTGATGTAATAGGGCACAGGGTTGTCTATAAAGTCCGTGATCACTAACATGAGCATGCGAGGGAGGTGGAGCTTGATACAAAACAGAACTATCCCACATTGGATAACTCCCAATATCTGTGTTTCCGACGTACTGCGATGACATCTCCGGAGAAATTATCTATGAATAAATTCAGTATTAAAAAAGCATTATTTTTCAATAACTCGATATCCATTTCAGATAAAATTCGAACCGAAGTTAGTCTATTCCGATTTCAATATCTTCATTGCATTCGAAGTTTATTTGTATTGCACAAAATACAACAATTCTTTTTCAAAAGACGCGTTTGGATTTTCTTATTTGAAATGTACTTACAGCAGTTTGATTCCCATTAATTTCCCAAAGAGGTTCAGAGTAACTCATATCCCGCAGCTCAAGTTGGCGAATCCACTGAAGACGATCTTCAGAATGCGTATCAATCTTGGCGCATTAAAATAAAAAAAGAAAAATAACCAATTTGCAACAGCAACAGTTTAATCACAGATTGTTATTTTTTGACACTCGTTGCAGAATACCCGAACACTTAGCCAGTTCGATTGCAAATGTAACTAAAAAGCGATGTTAACGTGTCCTTTACAAGCACATCCTGTGGGATGTTCCATGGGAGGGACCAAGAATAATAGATAAGACCCGCCCCTAATTCAGGCTCGTAACTGTTCTTTGCAGCATTCACACAGAGCTGTTTTCTAGCCTAATTTTATTATGTTATTGTTATTAGTATTATTATTTAACCTTTCATCAACTTTTTAACTTATAACTATTATTTTGTTCCGAGCTCTAAAAATATTTTGCAACATCAGTTTAAATTATTAGATTTTTCGTTCATGTTTTTCAATTTTGCAAAAAGTTGGTCTGTTATTTATAAATATGGTTTAAAATATATTATTTAAACGAAATTATAAATATTTTCAATGAAGCAATGAAATAGTTTTATGATTAGACAGTGTACTAAAAAACATGTTTTTTTAGCAGCAAGATTAAAAAATTTTCATAATAATTGTATTTTTAATAAGACCAAAATATTAACAAGATATTTTAAACTGTATTTATTTATTGTGATTTGTATTGTATTTAATTATTATGTTTCGAGAGAATTTCACATCACTGAAATGTAGCTACAGATTCCATCGCATGCAAGAAGCGCTTGCGCGAAGCTCTTGGATTCCATTGGAGCTTTACAGATCCAGTGTAAAATAAACGTCCACCGTTCGTTCCCGCCTAATGGATTATCTTCTAAAAAATATTTTGTTTGTGAATTTTGGATGAAAATGAATAGTTGCAAATAATTTTGTAATAATTTCACAAACCTGTACTGAAAATAATTTCGGAATTAAATAGATATTAAATTGATACTTTTAAATTTTTGAATGAAACAAAAATTAATTTAAAAAATATAAAACTCATTTTCTGGTTGTTTTAACTACACAAAAAAGTGCACAAATAAGTCATTAAGTGTCTGTAATTGCTGCATTAACTTTACAATCTTCTAAATTAACATAATAATCTTATTAGATCTTTGAAAAAAAATAAATAAATAAATAAAATAAATAACATAGTGTCAGAAAAGAGCCAAGTATCTCTGTATCTCTTGGTTCAACAGTTATTAATTCAATATATATTAGCTAACTCACTTGACGCATCGTGTCAGAGACGCTTTGCAATTTCGGCGTGTCCAATGCGATTTTGTTTGCTCGAACGACATCAGGGTGCATAACATTATTAATATAATATGACGTATTTGTATCTCCTACATATTTTTGAAACACCAATTTAATAAGGGTACACTTGGTTCCCCTCTTAGCCGGAACAGATTTTCCGCTGCTTTACGTTTTCTGTCCTACAATTTCATTTCAACACGGAGATGATCATAAGTTATTGCAAAATAATAAACCAGTTTCAAGTTCAGGTGAGAATGGAAATCAGTTTTCAACAAGTTTCTTTTTTTGCAATAAAAATGGTTACTTTCTATAAATTTCATCCAAACAGTCATGACTACGCCAAAACATAGTTTTTATATAAAGTATATTCGTATAAAAAAATAATAATTAAATTTTTATGCACATCTTCTTGCAAATTTATGTTTTTTTTTGTTTTTGAAATTGATATGAAATTAAAATAAGACGAGGACAAATTTGCCCTCTAAGCTTTTGAGGGATTTCAAATTGTGCAGACTTTCTATAATGTTGAAGATTTTTTATTTGGGATTCACAAACATCAGATGATTATTTTAAATTGTTGTTTTTACAGCTGAAGGTTTTTATGCTTACTTTTGGCAGCTATAGTTATACGAGTCCTTGTAATAACTGCAAGCTGACGCCCTGGATCGATGCTTTGGAAGGCGTCGGTACTTGCAAAAGCTTACACTGAATGTTTCAGTTTCAATACAGATTACAATTTTCATTCATCATATAATACAAATTTGTTTTCAATAATAATTGTTTTAACAAATTTTAACTTGATATAATTTACAAGGTACATTACCAACAATGAATCAGATTATTTGTATTAGAAATGTTAAAAATCATTATTTATTAAATTTTCTGTAATTCAATAAATCAAAATCAATCTTAAAAATATTATGTAATAATAAAGTGTAAATTAAAAAATTCTGATAACACAATAGAAGAAGAACAGAATTTTAGATATTTTAGTTGCAATTTTTGCAGTTTATTTTTGTATGAACGAATAAAGCATTAAAATGATTACGATTCTGTTAATTTAGGGAAAGATTTATCCGTTTGGACATGGACAATAAGTTAGTTGATGGATTCAGAGCAAACGTCAAGTGAAATGGGCGTTATGACCACACGTGTGTTGGCTGATCTAATTGTGATGCCACGCGAACAATAGGCAACCCTAAAATCTGTCTCCGCAACGGGGTCACGCCTTATATAAACGCTGTTGTCGATATTAGTCGACAGTTCTAAAAGACTTAGCAGGGTATTAATCGTGATTTCCGAATAAGTGAAATTTTGAGCTGCTTATTACGCTGATTTGTCTCAGATAAGTAACGCACCCTTTGTAATAACGAATATTGTCAATAACATTCTGCTGATGATTATGATATTATAATATTTTTCATTCAAAGATTCAGAAGTTCAGATTATATTCGTTCATTTCATCCAAAGTTTTTGAATTAATATTAATTCACGAGCAGAATATCGTTTCCAAAAAGTGAATCAATATACGGGTATAAGAACTGAAATTAAGATATTTATATTTTCCTTCAATTTTGAAAAAAAAAAAAAAAAAAAAAAAAAAAAAAAAATATTAAAAAACAAAAAAAAGTATCAGTTTAAAAATTGGTATGACAAAATTAGTAAGTCAGTAAAGAAAAAAAAAATGATTTGTTTTATAGTCTCTTTTGGTGTTGGTACATTATAAAACCGGAGCCTAAAACTTTTAAACATTAAAACAAATAATTTACTGAAAATAAAATTTTAATATATTGTAAATAAGCTTGTAATGTATATTAATTTGCTGCAAAACTTGTTGAAATTTCGCGCGTGACATTGCTACAGTAAGGAGGAGGCGACATCTCTTGTACATTGCAGTCGTTGCAGAGGTTTATGTCAATAACAACATAACCGTAAAAGACTGTGTTTTCTTCGTATTACATTTATTCACATAGTTGCTGTAGGACTAGTGTTAAATCAAAACATAGTGTTTTATTATCAAAGATAAGTTTTGTTATCTTGTAGGAAGTAATCAACGAAAAGAAAACTGTCATAAATTAGATTAAAAAGTTTTCACCATGGCACATGTCAATCGTACGTAAATACACGATAATTTTACTTTTTAATTCTTTATTTCAATAATTGTAATATATTATTTCAAAATTTTCTTAAAACCGATTTGGATTTCGTATGTTTATTTTCAAATAAAGTTTTCTGTGTGAAAAAAGTATATTTACATACAATATGTACTGAAGAAGCTGATTCTAAATAAATTTATTTTGCAGGTCACCACCGGCCTGGAAAGCGCAATTACAATCCTCAATATTTCCGCAACAAAAATGCACCAAAAGTCAAGTTCGGTGACAAAGGGCGCGAAGTTATTGAAAACATTGATGAGTCAAACCCGGTGATCCAAAAGTTTCGACAGTACGCTCAGGAACTTGATGAAAAACACGATCGTTATGAGAGGATTGTCAAGCACAGTCGTGACATCACCATCGAGAGCAAAAGAGCCATCTTCTCTCTGCACACCGTGGACTCGGAAACAAAGAAAGCTACAATTCTGCACGAGGTAAATTCCAAGTTCGGCAAGATCTGTGATCGATTTTTTCGTGAAATAGCTCTTGAGCTCGAGGGAAGAGACATTTATCAATATTTGCGCGCTTACCGTGGCGGACTCCAGGAGTTCATCGAGGCGTATACGTTCTACTGGTACTTGGAACACGACTGTCTTCCCCACTGGAAAGAGATTCAAAAGCCTCTGACCTTCGCGATCGTGGAAAAAGAAAACGAGATTGAAAATGAGGCTGATAAGGAAGCCAAAACAAGAATTGTCCAAACGTTAATTGTTCCAAGCGAATTCATACTGGGCATTGCTGATCTGACGGGTGAACTGATGCGAAAGTGCGTCAACAGTTTGTCTACGGGCAATCTCAATGTTTGTTATAAGACTTGCGCTTTCGTCAGGGAAATGTATCGGGAGATGATTACATGTTCTGGCAAGACTGAAAAGGAAATGAATAAGAAGATGATAACTCTCAAGAGGAGTGTGATGAAGATGGAAAACGTATGCTATACTATTAAGGTTCGAGGATCCGAGATACCTCAGCACATGTTGGCTGTTGTTATGGATGAACATGAGGATTATTCAATTGTGGAAGACGACGAAGGATATAACGCTTATTAAGCAGTGCAAATTGTTCATTCTTCATTCGTCTATGTCAAACTCATGATTTTGATTAATTTTTTTTTGTAACTACAAACAAAGAAACATATAAAGAAAATATAGTTTTGTTTTATTAACTGATTTACAAACAAAGTTTGTACAAATTACTGAGTTTTTGTATGTTTTTTTATTTTAATTTCGTTCTATCAGAGAAAAGTCGTTTTCTTTAATGTAAACTTTGAATCATTAATATATTTTTTATTTTTATATTGTGATACTAAAGCTATAATAAAGATGTAAACTTAAGATAATAAAAGCGTTTGTCAAAAGGAAAGAAATTTGTTGTAAAATTATAATGAAAACAAATTTCCATCAAAGGAAGGCTTGACGGCTTTATTTTTCTTGGCTGAGGATACTACAATATCACAACATTATATAAAGATCGAACTTTAAATAGAGTTGAACTTTGCATTTTGCAACAGTTCCCATAATAATGACCTAACATATTCCTTTTTGAGTTAGAGAAACAAAACAAAAATAGTTCATTAAAATTATTTTTTGAAACGCATACAATAAATAAAAAGTTCAAAACAAATATTAAAATTGTCTGTAAATATAATTTCATTTAGTGTATTGTACACTTTTGCTTTCACACATAAAATTACTTTTTATTTTCATTTTCAACATGTTTGTCATTTTTAATTACGTATGAAAAAACTGTTGTGAGATTATTGTGTTGCGTTGAATTACAGCTTTCGGTATAAAAATAGCATTTCGTATTGATATCAATGCACATAATTGCATATACAAATGCAAAATCGATGAACAACACGATATAATCATCAGTTTTTAATGACTTTTCAATGCGCACAAAAATTTGTAACAAAAAATTATGCACATGCGACATGATCGGTGCACAATATTTTGGACATTGTTTGAACATATTTCATTACTCTTTTTTTTCGTAAATTAAATTTATGGCGTTTAATGTAAAACAATAATTGAATAATGATTTGGCAAATATGTGTAATCAGTACTACAGTACATATTTCTATAGAGCTATAAATCATCCTACGAGAAAGTTGTTGACTGTTTGACAACGTGTGGTAAGTATTCATCGTTAAAAATTTCAAAAAGAGCAATGCGCATGAACGGACGATAATACACATACGTGATAAACATTTTGTGTTTCACATTAATAAATATAGGTACTCTTTATGTTCTTTATAACGATATATCTATTCGCACATAACGTGAGTCATATATTATTTGTAACCACTGAAATGCGATTATCTTAATTTTACGGTGCAATCTTGAATTGCAATTAAAATCATCATTCCTTTTTTGTGATATTCCAAAATAATCAAAATTTATTTTCTCAATAGAGAATCATGACTTTCAATTCCATCCCGCCTGATCCACCATTTAAGTACCGCGATTTTCAGAAAAAAAACATTTGTTATCTTAATAAGAAAGGAATAATCATTTTATCTTAAAATTATACACCTCGGGTGTATTTGAACTTGACTGAAAATTAGCCATTATCAAATGGAGACCATTTAGTGTGCAATTTAACTTTGAATGCGTGCGCATAAAAATGAATGTACCTCTTACAAAATCATCCCTATCTTATATATGCAATACAAAACGTAGAATATAAATGGCCAGTTTAAAGCTATATGTGAACTGACTTAACGAGGGAACGCGAAACATTGAAAAAAGTACTTCTGTGTAAAAATGAAAACGTACGCAATACACATTTTTGCTATGTGTTTCACATTTTGTATAATTAAACATATTCACCGACTGAACTCCTAGGTCTCGTTCGGATGGACCATTTTTGTTTTTTGGATGCAGATGTGAAATTTGTATATTTATCCATCCAAACTAATATTGAGAATCGTTTTGTTACAATGTAATAGTCATAATATTTATTTTTTTTTTTTTTGTTAAAAATATCTTGTCTCGTTTAAAGGAGTTTCGAGGTTCAGAGTTATTTTGTACATCCAGTTAATACTTTTGATAAAACAATCTGACAGGTTACTGTATCCATCGAGACCTATGATTATCTTCGCTTACAAATATAATTTCACGACAATAGCACACGTCATAACTTTTACAGTTGACTTTCCAGAGATGATTAATTAAATATATTCACACACAATCAGAAACTTTCCATCTCTCATATCGTTTAATATCTCAAACATTATTCAAATAGCGCCAAAACAATATGAATTTATTCAAGATAATTTTGTTTGTCACATTATGTGACAGTGAAACTTATTGGATATGTCAAAATACAATCTTTAAAAGTCTCGGATCGCAGCTTTTCAATTAAAACAATCGACTTTGTAAATCTTTGTTAAAATACCTAACGATGTTTCATGATACGTTTTAATTCGGTACAACAGTTTAAATTTTTCTTGAACACAATCCTTATAATCATTACATTTCAAACAAATGTAACATTGCCAAAGATGGAAAACTTTATACCTTCGATAATCTGGCATGAAGTAGTAACAATGTAAGGCTTTTTTAGCAATCTGCTAAAAAATATTTAAACAAAAATCTTCCTTCTCTTTCGAACATTATAAAATGATTTCTTCTTTATTCGAATTCAAGATGACTCAATTCCAACTGCTCAAGGATTTCTTTTGACAATAGCTTGAAACAAAATCAGTGTATATAGAAATTAAAGCCTGACTTTATACAGTGAACTAAGTCTCAAGTTTGAAAGAAAAGTTTCAACGTTTTAAAGCCTCTTCAAATACACATATTCAACTACATGATGTGTGAGTTTGAAAATTGAGCAGCGAACTTAAAATCTGTGCGTCTTGTAAAGCAGCACCAGATCAGCTTTGCCCTCTCGTCTGAACACTAGCCGGATGTACAAACGAGCTGCGTTATCGACCAACTGTTCAGCCGATCTTTGTCCTCGCTCGTCTTCCTCTCTGCTGCTCTGCCTGCTCTCGTCATCGGTGGAGCGTTCAATCACCACCCTAGTTTTTGTTAACACTTTCTTTCCTTTCTTCCCTTCTTCGCTCTTTTCTTGCGGACTTTTGTCCGCGTGTACTATGATCTCGGTAGGGGTGGTTTTTCTCGATAGGGGTGACATCGAACGCCGATCCAGCGGTGCACGGTCGAGATAGACGGTGTCCGCAGTGGCCGCGGCACACGCGGCCGGGGCCAAAGGTTAGTTGCTGCCGCTGTTCTGTTTCTGGTTGCCTGCATCACTTCCGCTCGAGCTCAACGTAGTGTTGCTACCATAAGGATCCAGCGATGATTGTACCGACATGCTACGACCTTGACGTCTCACTCGGGGGGCGTGTGGGGAGAGCCTTGAGGGCTCAACACTTGTTGGGTCTGCCTGCAGCAAATCGTTCTTTAAAGTATTTGACAAATTCAAAGATATTTAATCCAAAAATTCTACTCATTTCACAATTTTACTTCAGAGTTCAAAGTAATTTATGCTTTCATAAATAGCTCAGAAATACCACTTATGTATGGCATATCTGGGGTATGTACTTATATGACAGTATATTTGACTTAAGGTATATGGCATTTAGTGTTTTTTTGTCGCGCGAATTCGCGTACGCGAAGGCCAAAGTGATCGCGAAAACACTAAATGCGCCTTTATGAATAGCAATAATATCTCATCTATTCATCAAGATCGTATAAAAGTATATTTTATAAAAGTTCTTTCATATAATGCGCACCTGGAAAGCTAGAGCAGTGACTATTGTGTCATAATCAACCAAATCCAGCGGATGAATTTCCTGCATGATAACAGTTGCAGGAATCTTTTCAAACTGGATGAATTCTAAAAAGTTTTTTATCACGTCCTTCAACTGCATCTTCTCGTTGTTATCGCAGTACTTTTTACTCCACATCAAAGCTGCCTATAGAATTCAAATGAAAATGACCACTTACACTTCTCGTTTTCATTTTATGACATGCTATTCTCATGACAAAATACAATTTTACTTGAAACTTGGTAAACTCGTCCGCTCGCAACTCCTCGCGAGCTAAAATTAATCTTACGACATGTTGAGGAAGAAGAGTAAATGATCCTAGATTCAGAACATCATTTCCATGCTCGTCTACGAATTCCAACACCTGTCGGAATGAGAGTTATCAATTTCTCACACCTCTTCGAGGTGTGAAAATAAAAGAAAATTATAATAATCTTGATTATACCTTTTGCACCAGAGTTTTGGTACATTTGTACTGGATATATCTCTCGGCGGAAGCCAAAAGGGCACAAACAGTGTCCACTGTGATGCAGCACTGTACAAATCCTGCACAAGCTTTTCGCAGTTCTTCCAAACCATAATGATCGGCAGCATTCATAACTCCTGCAAAATTATTGCCATCATTCATATGCACCTATATTTTTCTCCATAAGTTTGCATCTTATTACTGTTTACTTGTGGTAGAATATAATTTGTATATTTTTATGTTACTTACCTAGTAAAGTTCTAGGTTGTAACATAACACATCCAGTATGGATATATTCAATGAGTTGACGAAAGACATCTGGTTCAAATTCTTCAATAATTACAGTATGGTGCTGATTAGCTTGTGGCTGAATGAAAAAATGAAAAATATTTTAATTTTTTGTTTGTTTGATATAAAATAGCAGAGAGTCGAAAACCCTAATTGGGTTTCAATTTTTAAGTCTTTACAAACATGCGCTCATCCGAAAATAATTTTGTCAACACATAAACACCCCCCGTAGTAAAGTCGTATAAAGATGAAGAAATTTCAAATTGATTCTTACAAACATTATTATGTCTATAGTCCACGGTAACTGAATGAATAGGAATATACTATTCAGTGTGAAGATTATAAGTTTTTCATTGTGATTGTCAAATAGATGCATTAATTCATTCAGATATCGTGTTACAGATTTCGTAATCAGTTTACGAAGTGCGGTAAAACTACTGCTACATAACTATTGGTGCAAATTCGAACAAACGAAAAAGTCAACAACTCATCATTTAGCAAATTGTGTTGTTGCGTAAAGTACAATCTATATGCGATTTACAAAATAGGTATACAAAAAGTGGTTTTTAACTCGATCACCCAAGTAAATATTTTATATCCATATATGGATGTCATATGCGCTGCCATATACGATCACAGTTATATTGCAAATCAAATTTTAAACGTTTTTATAAGTTTAATATTATCTTTAATTTTTATGGCATACATGAAGCCATAAATTTATTTTCACTTGGGCAATTTTGTCAAACAAAATATATATCGTTTCATTGAAATACACTGACAACATTGTCAAAGATTGAATAAAAAACTTTGGTGGAGACTGTGGGTTCTTAAAAATTTGTTATCCAAAAACAAGTGTCGATGCAAAAAAATACATTGTACACCATGAAAACGTTATAAAATTGCTGTCAGTTTGAACAAGTGATCAAACACTTTGCATTACTTAAAACCGAGTTCAAGATGTATACGTATACCTCTTGTATAGGTGCCAGCTGCTGCGTGAACCCTGAACGCTACATGTCATACAACAAAACTCTTATTTGTTTTTGCAATTTTTTCTTTTTTTGTTGTTTATAATAAAGTTCAACTTTTTTTAAGCCTATTTTGTTTTTTTTTTAGTTTGTCAGTCCAAGTTAAATGTCGTATAAAACGAATTTACAATATGGAAAACTAAATTAATTCTTTTAGTTTATTTTTTTTTTCAAATTAATGTGTGCTGATTTTTTAATATGAAAAATGTTTTATGTACTAAACATGTTGTATATACACAAGATTTGTTATGCATTACATATACATGTATATAATTTACTGAAACTCCAAGTGCCATTAATTACCTGTTGCGCTGAATTGTGCAGATTCAATAGCGGCTCCGAGGTTCTCTTAATTAAAAGTTTGAGTTTGTTTTCGCGCGTTGGTTGCTCTTTTTTGCGCTGAGGACTCAGCGTTTGGTAGAACAGTTTGTGAAATACCCTGCAGTAATTTAAAAACTAATCAATGATTTTCTCATCTGTATTATTTTAGCTTTGACTAGGTTTTTACATTCTGATGATCACAGCATTTTGCATGATACCATTCTTTAATTTTTTATGCCAAAGATGAAAAATCATTTTTTTTTTTCATAATTACAAAATCCAAGTGACAAGAGTACTTTTACAATTTGTGATATTCTTTTTGATCAGAAGGTTTTTTTATTCAGATCGTGAAGTTTCACCTGCTCCTCGCTGCCAAAACTGCTTTGACAGCGCAGACGGGCTCTCTCGTTTCTCCAACAAGAAAGGTAACATCACAAAGTTCCGGCATACTTGCTAAGAACTTCATGTCTTCTGCGAGGCCGGATTTATTTTCAAATGTTGAATAATCCGGCTCGTCAATGTAACCCGACCCTGAAGCCTCCGGCATCGAGCCTACAATGTCCTAAAACGATTTAACCGAATTAAAATTAAAAAAAAACTGAAAATATTTAAAACATGTTGAATAAAATTTAATATCCAGTTTGTTTGATGAGAAAATTGTTTTTAAGTAGAACATTTACTTTTAGTGCACCCAAAATTATTAAAAACATTCATTAATTTCAACAATTTGAATTAAAATAAAAATTAGATGATACGTCTTCAATTACTTTTAACATTTGATTTAATTAAAATGTCCTTGAACTTGCATGAATATAGGATCAAGCAAGGATTTAAATTTACATGACAGATTATTTTCAAAGCAACAATTTTTATATTTTGTACTAGAAAAAAGTATAATTTCTTTAAAATTTTAACTGATATTGAAAATCGTAACGAGATATAGGAATTAATTTGATAATATGAAAGAATCAAAAAATATACATATTCGTTTCGTAACTGAATGAAAATCTGTGATGGTATCATCTTTTATGAAGACTTCATACAAAAGCGCCATAGGTGTGTGAGAGCGGTTTATAGGAATGCTTAGGGATGGACAAAATCAATAAAGGAAATCATACCGTCAATATACAAAACTCAAAGATGCACATTATTCCGAAAACAGCTTTCGTCACTATTTAATTTTCTGCTGTTTTGTACATTTGAAAATCAATGTGAAATTCTTATAATTAACAACAAATATCATATATCAAATTAATATCAAATCTTCTTTTTTTATAATTTCACTCTAATACTAAAATTCAATTAAATTGAATGAAAATTCTTTTAAAACAATTTTCAGTAGTGAAATAGATTTGATATCAAAAACCGTGTGGTACGTTTTAAACTTTGTTAAGAATCTAAGAAATGAAAAGTGACTAATTGGCTGTTTAATTTGTATCGGAAAAATCATTAAGACCAGTTGAATCGCATGCAACCAAGTGGAGTTGTCAAGTACGTGAGTGAGTGTTCAGTGAAGTCCTACAAAGGGCGAATTACCTGTTGCTCGGATCCCGGAGTCCTCTCGCTCGTCGGGCTTGATTTGCCCCGAAAAAACACTTTTACTTCACTGTCTGCGCCTCGCGTCATGCATAATCACTCGCTACAATAAGCGGAACAGCACAGGAAGATCAACTCGACGGTTGCGTAACCATCACAGGCGCTGAAAAAAAATAACTGGCCGAAATTGTTGACGACTCTTGTTTCGAAGGAACGCTAATCAGAAGATGTTTGATTTCGAAGGTCAGAGAATAATCGACGGTCTACGTTCGACCTATGAATGGGTGTCGTGGTCCGAGAGCGTTTCCTCTTGAAACGGCCGGAGAGCGCTTGCGCCACGAGGCGTGAGCTTTTGCGCCAGCTCGAAGCCCCGGAACGTCCTTTAATCGAAGGACTGGGATAAACTCACTTACTGCAGGCGCGGAGGGCTCAAGTAATAGGTACTAAAACTACCAGCTCGAAACTTGGTGTTTAGTAGCAAATCAGCAAATAACAATTTTTATTTTCCGCTTTTCATTATCATTTTATCCTAAACAATGATGTCAATTTCATCTTCAATTATTTCCCCTCTTCTCAAATGAAAAAATGGGATGGAAAAAAAAAGAAAAAGAAAAAATTGGATTTCTTTTTTTTTTTTTTTTGTAAATTGAATTTTCAATTCAAATGAAAATGTGCAAAAAGTTTGGAAAAAATATATTCAAAGACATTGACTTTAGTTAAAGTTTTGGTACATGCTAAAAAAATTGACAGCGTTTTGGATAGTTTTTTTTTTTTTTTTTTTTGATGAATGATGAACGAATCCAGGACAGGTATATTGTTACCACTGAGTTTAAATCGATCAGCCTGGAGTGACCTATTTATCCGACCTTCACCGGCGAAACGTGAAACTTATTTAAATAAGTTATAGGATTCGTCCGAAACAGTAATAGGAAATTCGGTCAAAGTTTTGTCGTCCCCCTGATGAGACTCAGACATAAAAATCTCTTCAAGTGGAAAAACAAGAGCAAAAAATAAAATGAACAGTCATTAGTTGGAATCAACTTTTTTCTGAATCATTCAATCAAACGGAAATTGTGATAAATGACGAGGGAAACGGCGTACAATTAATTACACAGATGCGACGAATTCATTAACTTGAGAGTGCTAATAAACCAATCATTCGATGCTTTTTTTATCTAAGTTGAAAAAAGTGAGCTTCCTGAGTAAACAATTTTTTCTTTCTTTTTTCACGAAGATGCGTGACGTGCCGGCGCTATATGAAATGCCCGCGATGAAAATTAATGAAAAGGCGTAAACTCCGCTGGATCCAGGTCAAGCTCAAAGCTCCATCCGTCGCGTGAACCATTCATGTTTGTACACAAAACTTGCTATTGCGCTCTATCTTGCTCCAATCGATACACGTGTCAGAGAGATCTTGCAACAAGTAGCACTACCATCTCCCTAGATATTTCAAAAAAGTCTCTCATAACTGTTTTGCAAAATTTAATTTTAACTCAAGACAGTCCAAGTCAATAAAAAAAATGTTTTTGAAATGTATGGATCGTGTGAACAATTATACGTGATGGACAAATTTGATCCATTTAGTATACCTTTTTGATTTGAAGGCCGTCAATTTACAGCCATAACTGATTTACTTGATGCACAACCTTCAATGCTTGATTCATGAAGTTACTGGGTCAAAGATTGACCCATATATTTATCGAACAGGAAAAGTTTTGTTCTTTTCAAGTGGGATTGCAAATACAAATGAAATTCTTGTACAATGACATGTTTTACTCTGTTCGTCATAATTAAAAGCATTGTATTTCTTTTTTTTAATGAAAAACAATTTGTCAGTTAAAAATATTTACACACAATTTAAAGACAGATTTAAATTTTGTATGAAAATGTTCGATACCCGTGAATATGAATTAATACATAAATTGTTGCTTGTATAAATTAAATATTTATCATTCATCATTGCTTAGAATTCGCATTATTAGAAAGATTATTCGCTATATCTTTACTGCGATTTGTGCCTGCCTTATCTGACTAATTTGAGTGATAACAATCGATCGGTAATTATACTCTTGATTTCTTGTATGACTTCTTCGACTTCTTCTTCACGCGAAAGTGTCAATCGCCTAATGATTTCATTGTAGAGTTCTTTTAGTGTGCGCTTCGATGGATTAATAATGAAATGGAATTCGAACTTTTTATAATACCTAAAATCATAAAAATTTTCGTTATTAATAATCTATAAAACAAAAATCTTGTTTAATTAAAAAAAAAAGAAGATAGATGAAATATCTTACGAATTAAGTGCTTGTCTTATTATCACATATTCCACATTTCCTTCTTCATATTTGATATTCATAACTTGCATGTCTCTCACGTTAGTGAAGAATTCATCCAAAAATGAATTGTAAAGTATAATAAACGCCACTTTATCTAAAATTTAAAAAATCATGTAATTGTGCATTAGTTAAATTATGCAACTGATTAAACATTGTGAATTGTTTTTCAAATATAAATTTTTTTACTTTGAAAGCTCAAAGTGTCCAAACATAAAGTCATCGCTTGAATCATTTTTCTCATTGAATTAAAAGGTCTGCACAAATTGATGTGGCTGCAAAAAATGCTAGACTGCATGATTTGTTCACAAAACACATTGAATTCTATATCACTGTAATTGTTAATGTAATGCAAAATCGCCTCTTCTTTCGAAACAGCTGGTTTTTCCATGTTTGTAGTAGTATATGCCGATTCCTTTCGCACTGATGTCACTTTATGTAAAATATAATTCTCACAGGCAAAACAAAAACACCTCAACTTGAAAAGCGTTACCTGAAAAGCAAAAATATTTCATTTGTGAACCTTACTTCATGTCAATTTTTGAATCAATAAAAATAGAACATTTGCAAAATTGATAATAATCTCGTAATAATGATGTCAATGTACATATATTGCTTGAAACTTTTGAATGCAAAAAACTGTTTAATTAAAAAATTAATTTCGCAAAAAGTTTCTTTTCCGTCTTGAAAATAATCGTATTAAAAATATTTCATAAAAGCTGAACTGCTGAGCAACAGAGGTGTTGACTCTTTGAGTTTGTCAGCAAAAGCGCTGAAAAATTGATACGGAACGTTTATTAATTCCAGTACCAAAGACTACACAGATTTGATTATAAAAAAGAGCAGAGTGAAATCTGTCATTTCTAAATATTTAGTTTGAGTTAAAATAATTAGAACATTTGAATGTTATTGAAAATACAATAAAAAGATAATAACAAGATAAAACTTCTTGATTAACTTAATGATTACTTATTCAAAAGTTAATTTTTATATCACTTTAACGTTGCCTGGGCACTTCTTCACTTCTGGATAAGCAAACTTAAAATGATTGCGCCTCAGACATCGAGTAACGCATATTTACAGGCTTATTTTTTTGGAATAAAAGATCTCAAGAGCAGCTCAGAGAAAAGTATATACTACTCGGATATATTTCTTCTATACGTTAGACAGAGTCAAGAAAAATATTTTATAGCCCTCATTCATAGAACACAGATCGTTAAAACACATTTCTTTTTGATACATAAGAGGTTATTCTATTGAAAAAGCCATGTGATTCAGAGGTTTTTTTTACCGTTGCTCTCAAAATATATTTTTCTAGTAAATCGTATTATATTTTCTACTTTTATAAGGAGAGTAGGAAAATAAACATTTCAGTTGATTGATGATTCTAATTGTCAAATTTATTCGAATAAAAAACAATTTTTATACATTAAATAAATTGTTTGCTTGATAAATCAATTATTTATACATTGCTACTATGATTAAAAACTGTACATATATGACATCTAATGATACAATTAATTTTTAAATGAACAAGTGCTATGAAGATGACATTTCTTCAGACATAAAAAATTAATTAAATATTATTTATAAATAAATGGGATATTTTTGCCCAGAATAGCCGCTGTAATGACGCGAATATAATTAAAGAAAAATTACCGTTTTCTTACGCAAAAAGTAGCAAACGAGTTAAATTAATGTTTATGCTTGGATGAACTGCATTTCTCAGTGTTTCCAAACTACGAAATCAAATGATGAAAATTATTTTTATAATCGCATTCATATTTGTACTAGCGAATGAAAAATATTTACAAATCTGTACCCCTTTTGAAATGCAATTATTCTTATGAAGCGCGGAAATTCGCTATGATACAAAAACGATACCTCAATTGCATTCGCGCGATGTAAAAAACATTTAATTTCATTAATTATCAAGGTAAAATCAGTTCAATAGAATCGTTTCCTACGTTAAATTAATTGCTATATTATTTAGATAGTTTGCTCTCTTTTAACAAGTAATAAACTTTTTAATTATATAATAAATATTTTGTTCATTTCAATTTAAAAATATGGTTTACCAATTTTTAGAATCAGTATTCCAATGACTTTTTGCCCTATATCAAGACAACTTAAGCGATTCAAGAACTGTTTCTCTTTGATAAAATAGCTGTTTTTTGTTCAACAATCGTGGTAATTGATATAATTATCGTTAGAACACATGTATCATTTAAGTATCAACTAAAGATAGTAAAAATCTTCACACTTCATTCATGATTAGAATAATACTAGGACCCTTGGTTAGTTTTAGTGCATACTGTCTGGAGCACATGCACAACATTTGGCACCGTCAAATTACTTCCTGTCTCTCTGCTGGATGTACTTGTAACATTTCCAACTGTTGTTGATGATCTATAAAATAATATAAAAAATTGTTTACAATTAATATTTTTTAAATAAAAGTCCACAAAAGATAAATAAAAGTAGAGAAGAAAACAACTTATTATGTGTACACACCTATTATGTCTTAGATGACTTTTCACTAAATCCCCGGCAGTAAGTGCAGCCATCAGAGACAATTCACCTGCAAGTACGGTAGCACAAACGATTCGTGCGAGTTTACTGGCGTTCATTCCAGGTCCATCGACATGTGTACCTTTGACCCCCAGCATCCCCAAACAAGCACTTTGTGCTGGCAATCCAGTACCTCCGCCTATAAATGTAAATAATTTTTGTTATTAAAGTAATGACTTATTTAATTAACAATAACTGGTTGATTTTATCGAATTGTAAATTCAACATTTACCAATGGTACCGATTTCAATGCTAGGCATAGTGCATGATACGTAAAGGTCATTGCCATCAGGTCCCCAGGGTTCCATAAGTGTCATGCAGTTGCTACTGGTGATGTTTTGGGCAGGATCTTGGCCGGTTGCGATATATATGGCGGTGACAATGTTTGCCGCGTGTGCGTTGAAACCTCCAATACTCCCAGCAACTGCCGAGCCAATCATATTTTTCGCAATGTTGACGTCAATCAGTGCATGTACCGAAGTTTTTAGAATACTGCTGACAATGTGTGCTGGTATTACTGCTTCGCAAACGACACTTTTCCCCCGACCTTCGATCCAATTCACTGCAGCTGGTTTTTTGTCAGTGCAAAAGTTGCCGCTGAGGGACAAGATCTCCATGTCGGGGAAGTATTCCTTCACCATACGCAGCGATTCTTGAGTTCCCTTCGAAAGCATGTTCATGCCCATCGCATCTCCTGTAAACGCGACGAATCTGCAGAGATGAAATAACATTGCGATTATTGTTATACTATTTTATTGCAAAAGGAATAACTTAAGATTGTTCATTTTTTATGTACCTAATAAACAAGTATCTGCCGGCGATGCGCACATGAATTTTTTGTAACCTAGCAAATCGTGACGTCTTGTCAAAACTCTCCTTCATTAAATTAAAATTCTCTGGATCTTGCATCCATGTCATGGCCTCGCTGGCATGAACTATGTCAGGAAACCGTACGACAGGACCTCGCGTCATACCGTCAGCGACAACTCGGCTGATCACGCCGGATTCCAAAAGAGCACGACTGCCTCGGTTGGTCGAGGCAATCAGACACCCCTCGGTCGTGGCCATTGGTACGTACACCAGCTCGTTGTCAACTTTCAGCGGTCCTGCGACTCCCAGAGGTACTGGCACATACCCTATCACGTTTTCGCAACATGAACCCAAGACTTTACTGTAATCGTAATTTTTGTACGGGAGCTCAGCCAGCTCCTCGGTAAATTTTCCCGCAGCTCCCACAACTAATCTTCGAATTCCAACTCCTCGTTCCATGTCTCCTACTGCCTTTTCCAACTGATAGGCCTGGATGACTTTGTTTTTCACCAACTGGATGACTTCTTTGTCCGTTAAAGCGTGAGCACCTAACTGAAAATAAAATTATAAAAATAAATAGGATTCATATAATTCTGAAACTGACAAAAATTATATTTTTTTGGCGTGAACATAAAAAAAATCCTTCCGGTCTGCTTACTTCAGAATTGTATATCCTTTTACAATTTTCTATGTCCCTAACAACATTTTCATTTTCCTTTCTTTCTTGAACCGTGGCAGGTATTCCAATCTGGCTCTCACACTTCTCCTCCGTCTGGACTTCTTTGTCCACTTTGGAATCATCCAACCAATCGCTGCCCATCCCAGACAACGGAAACACTGCGTTCGACAGGTCTGCAGCCGCCATCGTGTAACGAGTAGTTGCTACCTGCGGAGCAGGCTCTGCACTCTGTTCATTCTCATCATCTTCTTTGTTGAAAATCACTACCTGCCTATCTTCCTTAAAACGCAACTGTTTGGCTATTTCTCCTTTGTCCTCGAAGAAGATGACCTTGACGGCTAGGGCAAGAAGGAGGATTAAGATGACGATGTTGTCTGCGCTGACCGAGAGCCAGTTCATGAGGTAGTTGCGGAAGTCCAGCGGATCATCAGTCTTGTTTTGGTGGCCCGGCTCAAAGGTTGGCATGGAAGGATTTGTAGCTACCAATGTCACGTCCTCCCGCGACTCTTCCTCAATTTCTTGTTTAAAAGGCCAGCGACTGTGTGAAGAAAACAAAAATGAATAAGAAAAATAAAAACAAATTGGTATGAAATCTTGTTTCTCTTTTTCTTCTTTTAGAACATTCATAAGTGATTCAAATCATTGATTTTCGTTATCATTTGTTCTGCATTATTTTCAATTGGTCTAAGTCAGATGTAATACAAGTTTTAATTGCCATTCAAAGACAGTGTTACCTTAACACCATTTCAAACTAAACTCAGAAACGACTCTTAGACGAGCACATCACTTTCAATTACAAGGTATTCATTAAAAAAAGTAAAATTCTAGCTGATTCGAGATGTGGAGTCGCGCATTGAACAATTGATAGATAAAAACAAACCACATGGTGAGAAGTGCGGATTCACAATGGTTAACTTGCGATGAATGAAGAAAAGTATCTTGGCTTAAACTGAAACGCGTTTGCCGGTACCGAACCATCGAGTCAGAGATTGGTGACGTGCAGAATACTTGACCTATGTTCGTCCACCCACTCCGGCTTGTTTGTCTCCACTATTTTTAAAGATTTTCGACGTGGTCCAGGCGATATTTAGCTGGACATGCATAACTGACAAAAGAAGCATCTGCGCTATACCAAAGAAAGAATTGTGAAACATGGGGGGGGGAGAGACATGTGACGTTTCACGCTGGTGTCAAAGTTCAGGTAACAATCACAGAAGCCAGGAAAATAAAGTGCGTAGTTGTCGCCAGATCTCGGTCCTCGTGATCGGATGACCCTGACGACACCTTTATGCGAGCGAAAACGCGAGATAAGAGTCGTGGCTATTCAAAGCTCAGTGCGAACGAAATTCTAAGAGCAAGGTCACGATTGATTTGCAATCTCTGAATACTTAGTGACACTCACGTGTTCTGACACCTGGTCGCCAACTATCTTCTATCAAAAAATGTCTATTGCACCTGTTTCCCAGTCGATGATGATCTTTCATCCGATGAAAATGAATTTCGAAAGGACAGGATTCGAAGAGTCTTGAAACAAAGAGCATGGCAAATAACATCTGAACGTGCTCAAATCGCAACCAAGGTGAGCGACGGCTTTCGCAATACCATAATCAAATTAGGAGTTAATATAGGTAAGCCTAATTGCGAGAAACCGGTTCCAAGTAGACTAATTGTAATAATGATTTGAAACCGATTACCGTAATGAACGACTTAGTAAACGACAATCAATGATCATTTATGATCGTTTCAACATAAGATTGATTATCACCTGTGAGCATGCACTACAAACAGTCCTGCAATCATGATCATTTTTACTCGTTCGACGACCGGATTTGGCTTCTGGTCCTCGCCGTCTAAAGAGTGCATCATGAGTATTCTGTCGGCAGTCAAAGATCCCATACCTTGGTGTCCACGGGTCAACTGAAAACCAATTGAGATTAATTTCAAGGACATACATTCATTTTCGTTCATACATTTTTTAAATTAATTGTATCTAATTAAATTAATTTAGCCTAGTTTTTTAGCATTTCATTTAAGTCATGAAAAAATTGTATTTTACCTCGAGAATGAGCGAAAGGCAGGCAGGATAAAACGTCATAAAGACGGCATAATTGACGAGAACACCGAGACAGGCAAAACCGCATAGCACCTCAAGGCGTTTAACGCCCGAGAGCGACCCGATGCCAATCAAGAGAACACCAACGAGTGTGTCCAGAGTGATGGACGGGCCCAGCAACGACATCCCTCGGGCAATGTTCGCTCGCACCTCTTCTTGGTTCTTTGAACTAAGAGCTAGCTGTGCCATAACTCCAGCTTTGTTTACGTCGATTAAAAGAAGGAAGAAGAAAAAGGCATCTCTGAAATATAATGAAAAATTATTACTAAAATTACAATTGTTTTCAAGTTGTACACAACTAAGATCGTGCGATTTCATATTTGAATCACTCACTTTAGGTCGGAGATATTGCTGCGACCAAAATTAACAACTCCTGAGGTAAAAACTAGACCGGAAAATATGGTGAACGAGCCGGCGATACCTGTAATTTAAAAAAATTAATTTCGAGTCAATTTATGTTAGAGATATTAATGCAATTTTAATAATCATTAGTAAATGAAACCATGTTAGAATAATAAAAAGATGCAATAAAATCGTTTTATTATTCTTGAATAATTATTGTTGCATTTCCATTAAAAAAATAAAATATTGTCATTTAAAAAGTTGTTTCCATAATGTCGATTTGGTAATTGTGATAATGACCTCGAGCGAATCATGGTCTCAACACGCTATCGCTTTCTATGAAACTTTCACTAATGTACAAGGCTTTCACACAGCGCTAAAAACAGGTTCCCTCTTATCAATGATCCGATATGTTACGCGCACTTACACTTGATACATTCTTTTGTGCATCTTATTCAACAATTTGTACTGAACTTCATTCATTCTTAATCTACATGTGTCCATCTATTTTTTCAAATGTATCAACATTATACTCTATTTTTGATTAAATTTCATTTAATTTCTAATTTTTACAGAACGATTTTTTTGTATACGTATATACGTTTATTTACTTATTATTTGTTTTCTCCAAACTCACCTATGATATACTTTGAACCCAAGTTGTGCAAATTGCGAAATTGATGATAGCTGAAAAGAATTGCTATACACCGGATGATTGTCATCAGAATAACATCGGCAGCACTGAGATCCTAGAACAAACAACAACATTTCAACATGCAATTTTATAAATAATAATTGACACAATTCATTTCAATTAACTTTTAAACATTTTGATTATCTAACAGCAAAATTAAAGTGAAAATTTTGTTCATAATTTTTGTTTTAATTTAATGAAATAAAAGAATTTTGTTATTTTGTTAAATCGCAGCAGCTAGATTGAAAATTAATCATTGCACCAATGTGTGTAACAATTGGGAAAGAATTTGCTCGGCGGGGATAAAAATATTAACGGGATCGTTAAAACAAACATAATTTCCGGAGGTCATTTCACTTGTGGGTTTCAAGTGGTGTGTACATTTGAAAGAGTATTGATAGAAAGCAATGCTTCTTGGTGCAAAATGACAAAATAGCTTTTATCATCACAGTTTTAAATTTACTTTCAAGTTACTCAATTTGTTTATGAATAATAACAAAGGATAAAATTAACAAACTACTTATCCAAAAGCGTTATAAATTTGATCTTAATTTTGATTACTGGTTGAATCGTTAGATATTTCTCTCGAGAAAAAATCAACAACTAAGATAAAATTTTAGTTTGTTTTACTAATATAATTGAAACACAAAAAGTAGATTGTTTATTTATTTTTGTGAATTAAAATGATTCCTATTTCTTCGACTTCTTTTTTATTATTCATTTAATTATGTGTACTGAAATAAAAAATATACTTACATCGGAATTGCACCGACTGCGCCAGCAGGTGGATGTTGAAATCGGTAGTTCAGATTCCTTCGTCGGAGCATTTCCGGTTTCCAGATTTAGCATGCAAACGGTTAGGGTGATGGTGGTGACGATAACTTCGAGAGGGTGGCCGGCGCAAAACCGGCCATGATTTTCGAACAACTTTGGTAGCATCTTTTGTTGTAGAATAGTATATCTTCAGCGGTAAATCACTTGTTCCAAAAAGTTACCTGCAAAAGATAAAATCCAACATCAAATAAGATAAAAACAACCAAGACGAAAAACTTTCCCATCTACAGTTTTTTTCTACTAGATATTGACCTGGGTTTTTTCATTACTTTTTTGACCTACATAGTTCATGACAAAAGGGGCAATTTTGTAACACTATTTTTTATTTCAAATTTAGCAACAATTTGTGAAAAAAAAAAGTTGTGTCATTTAATGATTGTATAATTAATGCACTTTTACACGGCATAACGTCGCAAATAAAAAAGAATTCCCGCACAATTTTCAATGGCTACTTCTTCAATGAAATTCTTGGCAATGAGTCTAAACTGAAAGTGAATGTACGTACATCTTTTTGAATGGTGGACGCGTATAAGAATGCAGTGCCATTGGAATATACAAGCTTTGATATTAATATGTTGATTCGTATGTAATATTGAAGAACCAAAATGATAAGATCAGTTGAATGTTTTCTCAGCATTTGAACAGATACATTTCTTTTTGTCGATTTTTATTTGCACGATTTTTATTCCAACGTGAGCTTTGATGATGAAAGTAATTCAAAGTATCTTCTATGCATTCTAGGTAAACTGAATTTTTTCAAACATACATTTTTTATACAATTTTATATTTAATTTTTAATAATAATACTCATAATTTTAAGTTATTTTTTCATTTTTAAACTTTAAGATTGTTATTTTTATTATTATTAATACCCAATACTATTAATAACAACAAATTTCTAATGAATACTGATAAGAACCTTTTAAAATTAGCACTAATTAAAAACGAACAACAATTATTTAAAATCAGCAGAGAGTAAAATTTTAACTTATTTGATTTTTTGAAGTACTGAATACTTGTCTTACATAAGCTCGTGGTCAAAGATGTTCCTTCGTCGGATAACTTGTGGGTGAATTAGGAAAAGTGTTTGAAAATTGAGAGATCGTTGAATTGACTGAAACTGAAACTCTAGAACAACCGGTTTGACACTTGAAAGCTTGCGCATAATATTGTAAATAAAATCTGATGATGAAACGGGAAAAACAAATTTCGGACTGGGACCGAAGGGTTTGGAGCGCGCTTCGCACGCTCGCAAAGTCGCACCTACACTGATGGCAGCTGGCGCGCAACTCGCGCTCCGTCCAAAAGAATTCGAAATGCCGCTCGTTATCGTTATAAAGTCCGGAAGCGCTCGGCAGTATCCGGCATGGCTCGACACTTGCAACAGACTTTCCCTCTTTGTGTATCTTTTTATATTTTAACAATAACAATACTTCTTGTAAATTTGTTCAAGTTTAAAAATCAAGTTTTGATTTTTAATCCAAATTTTATATCAGAACACGTAATTATTTTCTTAATCATGTATTTGTGAAATTTCTATTATTTCTTAATTTTTCATCTTTGAATGAGTTTCCCACAAAAGTAGAAACACAATCTTTTTTCTTGATCTGAAACGGTTTCCATGTTCTGTTCTCGACGACAAAAGGAAATTTTTCATTCATAAATCTATTTTTGTACAAATTAGTAAAAATGGTTATTAAGTATAAATGTCAAAATTCCAAGAACACATATAATAAAATTGATTATAAAATAATGTTAATGAAATGTGTAATAATTGTATTAACTTTCATTATGGTAAATAAAAATTGGTTGGAAAATAGAAAAAAAACATTTGAAAAGGCCGGGTTCAAAATGTAACATCACAGTCAAAGAGTTTCACCAGCCGAAACGTCCCAACATATTCATCGAAGACGTTCACATCATTAAAGAACCAAATGGAAATTGAGGATTGTATGATGTAACGGGAGGTTGTATAATATTGTTCTTAAATTTATTCTTAAATTCTTCCGTTTCATATTTAAAATAATAAACTTCTGATGAAAACAGAAAAAAGAAATTCAAACTTGGCATCAACTATGACGGTCAATCAAAAATGGTTAACCAAAAAGCAACCTTTATCGAATCTCCATCTCCTTCTTATATCGTCCACTTTTACTTTCATACTGTTTATTTGTATTTTATCATGTTTTCAAATGTTTTGTTATTTTTGTTTCACTTGTTTGTTCATTGTTTAACGCATAACTTTATGTTTGCTTGTGTACATTATTTCTAATTTAATTTGAACCGAGTATAGAACGGTGCCAAGAGTTTTTATGTAATCACTTTTCCCCTGAAAACTTTCTTTCAATTCAATATTCGGTACCGTTAATCAACCATCATTAAAACTAAATCTGACCAGGCTTTGAAATCGGTTGAATTTGAACGAAACTATTTAACGTGAATTAAAGATTTAGTGATTTTTAAGCAATAAAGTCCTGTTTTGAAATTTCGTATTTTGGAGATGGATTTCTTTGTCAGTACCGTATCATCATTGGATCTGTGTTTGGATCGTCTTTTAACACCTTCAGTGAATCATGATTTCTGCTCTCAGGTAAGATCGTGCAATGACCCTGGCCTCCTTTCAATACAGTTGAAAGTTGTGATTTATCCACTTGACACATTCAATTATCGTGATATTACAACAACAAATTGCCATTAGGCTGGACAATACTAATTTTGATGTGTGACCTTGCAACGTTCTCCAACCCCCAAAAACCCATTTTATATGTTTTTGCAATATTTTCAAAAACTGTTTTTAATTCAATAATAAGACTCAGGATTAAAAAAAATTTCTTCAACTATACCAATGACTCGATATAAAATTGATATTTTATATCAAACAGTTTTCATAAATAAAATTATCATGATTACAAAAAAGAATAAATTTATCTTTTGCACATTTTTTTTTATTTGAACGTGTAGAATCCGTAACAGAAAGTCGAGTCCTTTAATGTTCGGCCGAAAATGGGTTAATTTGTTGATGTCAACATTTGTTCACATCAACTTATTGAACTTGGTGATATTTCACAATTAGAAAAAAATCAGAAAAAAATTAAATGCCTGATGGAATAGTACGTTTCGAAGCAATTAAATTCGTTTCAAAAATAAATCTTATATAGAATGTCTGAATCTTTCAAAATGTCGATTAATTTTTAATGGTCCTGACCAAATAACAAGATTAAATAATTTTAGACTGGAATTAAAATGCAATTTATTTTTTTGTGAGTAATTAAATGTCAATAATTTTTTACTCTAATTGTTTTTTTAAATTACGGAATACTCGTTTTGCGAAATTCGTCCTAATTTTTATGATTTTAACAACAATTTAAAATTCAAACATTTTGAACCGAAAATTAAAAGAAAAATACAGTGAAACTTAACCTCAATTCATAGTGTGATAAGAAATGTCATTTAAGGTGATGTGTAAGGACTGGTGTCACGGAGTTAGGGACTGTTTATATTAATTACAATAACTGTTGTTTTTTGAAATACTGAGAAGAGTACGATTCTAGGATAATGAGAGAATTCGTTGCACTACAAAAAATCATTTTTCGTTCAACAATGTCAACAAACAATGATTTCTGCGAATAACCTTCACCTCGAAAACTATTAATTATTATTCGTCAATGTTTTATCATAAAATTTAAGTTCTTTTGTGTAAGAATGTGTACAATAAGTGAAATAATCATGTTCTTCTCGTTAAATTAATTTACAATCGCATTATTAATTTTAATTAAAGAAATCTGTAATGTCGATCATTTCCGGTTTGACATCATCTTAAGTTCAATAAAATTGCGACAGAATGAAATTTTCTATATAAAAATTTGTTAGAAAGTGATATAGAAAAAAAAATTAAATCTATAGTAAAACCACTTGAAATTTCATTACATTTTGTTCGACTATTTTTTGAATTGATTAAATAACGCAATCCTGTCGGTGTTTTTTATAAAGATATATTAATTCGTAAAGGTTTATATGATCAGTTGTCAAATCGTTAAACTTATTTCGTAGACAAACGAGTAAGAAACGTGCAAATGACCGGGTGACCGGGAGTGACAAAAAAGTAGACCTAACCTAAAAAACAATAACGTACCTTGATTCTGGAAGTGTTGTCGAGTGGATCCTTGGGTGATTAGTACAGTTCGTCACGAAATGTTGCAATATGCTCGTACACATGACAACTCTCAAAACCTCAACTTTCACATGACAATTCACGCATCATTTTCGTGATCATGTTCGATCTAGTCTTGATGTCAAGCTGTCAAACGTTACATGCCAGTATCACCCCTACACTATCACTCACATCCCCACCACATACTTATCACCCCTATTATCAAATTACACAATTTTAGTTTAAAATGTATATCTTTTTGATTACTTTTTCTAACATTTTATAAGTGATATTAACTTTTCGAAAAAAATTAATTTGTTCAAAATAAATATTCAACTTTTTGATTTTTATGAAACTTCATGTTTGATTTTTCTGTGTAATTATTTTGGATGATTTGTAGTGTTGGTTAGTTGAAAATTAATATTTGAGACGAGGATGATAAGTACGTACAAAATTGGCTCGAGATTTGTAAAATTTCCTCATGATCTTTTGTGAACAATTGTTTTCTCTGCAGTTGACGTCGTTGCAATATTTTACACATGCGCAATGCGATGGATTCAAAAGACTGTGCTCCAATTGTTATATACGCATGCTTCTGACAATAATTCTCTTGAGTACGTTATATATATCTTACAAAACGAATAAACATTTTAGTTATGTAACGGATTATGCAAAATAGTTCAGTTTATTTTAAATAAAAAATTACTAAATTAAAAAATAAGTTTACTAAAATTATATATCTTTAGATGTATACAGTTCAATGATTTTTTTACAAAATAATCTTTGGATCTTTTCTGTTTTTACTTTGACTCACCATGTTTACAATAAATTAAAACCACCAATTATACATTCAATAAATATTCACAACAAAAATATTCGCAAATAACAGTATTATATGTACACTAGATTCGTTTTTCGATCAAGTTGTATTTGTTTTCTGAATTTCGCTACTGTGTCTCGCCGAGTTCATCATGGACTCAACCCGACTGGCAGTCTCTCTGACAACATCAGAGATCTCATCCGGGAGATGGTCCAGAGTGGGAATGTGAGCTGAAAGTCTCTTGTAAACTGAATCTCTGTTGCCCTCTTTTTTATTTCTTCTGTGTTCCTCATATTTGAGCTGCTGCTTGTAAAAGATGGCGTTCTTCATCATTTCCAGGGTGCTATCAAAACTTTTGTCAGCGTCTTGCATGGTTTTGATGGCACTGACGGCATACTCGACGTCGTAACAGTGGCCTTGTAACTGTTTCTTCAGAGCCAAAACTTCAACTCGTTTTTCCACCATTGGAGGCAAAGCTTTCCTAACATGCTCCTGTAGACGATAAAAAGCCAGTGATGGCTCGTTTGCCACTATGTGCATATTTTCTGATATTCTTTCGGTTGCTGAAAAATAAACACCAAAAAATGAGTCTGACATGTAAAATAATATTGAATGCAAATGAAATTAAGATTAATTTGTTTTTGTTTACCTTTTTTGACCTTGTTTTCCAGTTCTTGGTCAGGTTGATAAACTTTGGCTGTCATGTTAACAGAAGCCATCATTTTGATGTAATTTTTATTTATTTATTTATTTTTTTTTGGTAATAACAATTAACTGGTGTGTTATTATGTGATCATTACTTAGAGGTTAGGTTTATTATTTTTCTGACATTTGTCAATAATTTGTCATCCCATCTGTTACCAATTCAGAAACACGCGTGTTAGACAAACAATAACACTTTCTACGAACAACAGCTGATAATTAGCAAAACATTTCTCAACATTTTTGTCGCATGCTCCAATCCAAATGTCAAACAAGATTTTCGACTCGATCCACGTGAAATTATTCCATTTCGATAGATCGATCGAGCTCGAATATTCGATTTTACAAAAAAATTGTACAACTAAAAAAGCAAAAATTAATAACAATTGTTAACAAAGTCACTCTGTTGATTGTTTTTGTTTTTCTTTTTGAATTGAAAACATCATTTGATTTTCGAATATATCTCGATATCTCAGATTCGAGAATAATCGAAATCTCGTTTATCCCCGGAAGTGACGAGACATGTTGAGTTCAAAATCGTCGGTACGTGGCACCGAACGCGGCGCTGTTGGCAGTTTCGATGCCGCATCGGCTCCGTTCTCCGCTTCATGACTTTTATTTAAGTTCGCCGTTCGCCACATGTACTAACCTGCTGATCTCAACAACACAAATTTAGTCATCTCAAACAACAAGTAAGTTGATTATTTCATCCTTACCTTGGTTAACGAACAAATTTTTACATTGTTTATTTCATTGGAACTAAATTTTGTAACAATAAGACACTCGTTCTTGAATTCCTGAAATAGTAAATTCTGTCAGTAAGTGAAGGGTTGTTGTATGGTGCCAAACATATGACGTGTTAAAGTTTAAGTAAAATTTGTTTACTGAGATTTAACGTTAAACAATATTGTTAACAATTGTAATTATTGAACCAAAATTCATAATTGAGTTGATATTTTAGTTCAGGTTACGAAAATCTTGTAAATTTCAGTCAGGAATGTTTGTTTACGTGGAGAGGAGTACATAAGTTGATTTAATAAAATTGAATTGTTGTTTATTATTAAAAAGATGCACTGATGTTATGAATAAAAAAAACTTTTAATTCTGTTTGTTTTAGAATGAAGCAGTTTATTTTTCTAACTTGCTTGATCGCTTCGGCAGCGATGATCCATGCTGAAGAAGAGACAGAAGGTGCTAGACTGTTAATAGCCAAACATATTCTTAACAAATATCTTGTTGAGAAGATGGATTGTGTAATCAAGGTAATTAAGTTTATTTATTTAATTTATTTTGAATTTATTTATGTTATATTTATAACTGAAAAAATATTAAAATTTTTTGTTTTTAGTACACCATCTTTAACATTGGTGACACAGCGGCTTTGGATGTGGATATCATTGACAACTCTTTCCCCAAGGAAGACTTTGATTTATCAAAAACTAACATGATTAATGGTAGATTTGATCGTGTACCTCCAAATACCAATGTCAGTCACACCATCACAATTGTTCCTCTGAAAGCTGGTTACTACAACTTCTCATCCGCTGAGGTTAACTACAAACGCAAGGAAGATGATACCACTGTCCAGGTTGCTTACAGCAGTGAACCTGGTGCAGCTTACTTTATTCCCTTTAGGGAATATGACAAACGATTCTCATCCCATGTTGTAAGTGTGATAAACTGATTACTGAAAGATCAAAATAAAAAAAAATGGAATAAAAAATTGGAAAGAAATAGATACATTTTTGTATAAAATTTGATACAAATGAATTAAAATTTGTATATTTTTATTACAGATGGACTGGGTATCTTTTGCTGTAATGACACTGCCATCCTTGGCAATCCCATTTATCCTCTGGTTCAACAGCAAGACAAAATACGAGGCGTTGGTTAAGACCAACAAAAAACACTGATAAACCTCATAAAGACTTGATTTTCAATCTTGATCTTTCATTCTGAAACTTGCTTATCCTTGCTCAAATGCTTGTATGATATCTATTCGTTGATCTTGTAATGATTTTTTTATTTGTAAAAAAATTACACGAGCGAAAATGTTTGAATATTGTTGAATGCCTTAATACACTCAATGTCACACGCCACAGAAATTACATTTGAGGAATTGACAAATTGAGTTGAGGAATCAATTTCTTTGGTTTTACTGTAAACAAGTTGGGAATGTGTAAGTTGAAATTGCATTCAATATCTCGACAAGAAAAAAAAGTTAACAAATTAACAAATCAGGTAACAAATTAACAAAAAACATCGATCAAGAATTATGCAATGCAAGTGAGCAGGTATGAATTCAGAGAAAATGAAAGAGCGTTGTTTTCCTTGATTAACTCATCTCTTTGAGAATAAGTTGAGCGCTGAATAATTTCATCCCTGATTTTTTAATCTTTCACTTTGAAATCTGTTATTCCTGCCCGAATGCTTGTGCGATGTGTGCATGTTTCATGATTTTGTAATGGTTATATTATTTATAAAAAAATATACTAGGTAAAAAAGATTCAACTCGCATTTTATTCTTAGAAAACAACAAATCTCACTTTATTCACTCCATCGCTCGTATTACATTAGAAAAAAAATCTTTTTCACAAACAAAACTCGAGTTCGTTTTTACTCCTTTAGTCGGACTTAGAAAAATATGACTATACCTGTACAAACCATTTGCTTTGTTTGTTTTTACAAGTACCGGGTTTCTTAATTTTGTAATTCATAATTTATCACAACTCGCAACGACGTTTATTTACATTGTTTTCATTCAACGGTTCATTATAAAATGGATTTTTTTATTTAGTATTATTATTATATTACACGTTTCAATAATTGAAATATAAAAAAATTAGGTTTATTTTATGTATCCGCCGTAAGAATTTTGCCGAGAGTCAAAAAAATGCTAATTGATATTTGAACAATCTGTGTTTTTGAAATTATAAATTAATATGTTAGCTAAGAGATTAACTTGGTCTAGAATAAAGAAGAAAACGATAGAGCTAAAAGGATTGAAAATTTTATAGCGATTTTGTAGCTATTAACATTTTAATTTCAAATCCCAGATCGATTGCTCATGAATCAGTTTAACTTGTTCTCATACGTATGTTGCATACGTTTTAACGCCATTAATCTTGTGATACAGTTCTCTTAGATACACATTTTTTAATTTGATGTATTCAATTCCTACGGTGTAAGTAATGTTAAGAATCTTAAACAAGTATATTTTTGTAAAAATTAAATTAAAATTAAATAAAGCTGAATCAAGGAAAGAATGAGACCTTTCATCAAAAAAATAAATGGATTTCTTGATTTTGAATAAAGTTGAAAATAATTGAAAATTATAAATCAAAAATCTCGTTTGTGCAATCTAGACTCATGACTATCGTTTAAAGATGTGGGTCGTTAATTACATTTATTTACAAGATTAAAAAAAACATTCTCTTACGGCTTGTCAGTCTTCGACGAAAATTAATTTATATTGATGATACATGAAAGGATTTGTTTCTCCGGGCGTTCGGAGTGTAATAGCCTCGGGGATCACCGTAGACAGGTTCAAAGGCTGAGAAAGGCTTGTGCGGCGATGCTCCGGACGTGTTCAGTCCACTTGAATTCATAGAATTCACCAGTGTTACCGTATTTGTTGGTGTATTAGGTGTCAGAGACTTTTTCATCGGCGTAGGATATTTTTCAGCTAAAAAATATTAAAATTGTAAAATTGATATAATCCATGAAAAACAAAATTAAATTCAATCGTCTATCGTAGGCTTACCGAAAACATATTTATTTTTCACAACCAAATCCGTGCTAACGATTTTGGTTTTCCAGTCTAGACAAAAAGGTAAGTCAAATTAATAAGAATCAAACAAAATATAATAGTCAATTAAAATCATAATAATTACGATTTAAATAGATCATTGGACTTACAATAAAAAATAGAGACAAAAAGAGCGATTATTGTTCCCATCAAGAATTTGCAAGTAAAAAGCTGCTCAAAGCAAGGAATTGATTGCCAATGTGTAAACTGAACGTGTTTGGATATCCTGATGAAAAGCTGCAAGGAAAATTGAGATCATTAATTAATTAATGAGCTGGTTAATTAATTAATGAGTAATCTGATTATAAACTTACAGATATATTTTGTTTAGTGAGATCGTTTGTTATAACAACTTTTTGACGCTGTATTTCTTCCTGGCCACGCAGTAAGCTTAGTTTGTACTGGATGTGATTAGACGAGGTTGAATGTTCAGTGACACTAATCTGATCAGGAGTTTCGATCTAAAATAATAGTTAGTAATACAGTTGTTGGAGTACAAAAATCATCACATCATTATTTGTATAATTGAAATTGTGCCAATTACCTTGAGGTGTTCCAGTACACTCGGTACGCCATAAACGTCTAATGTTGCCACAGAAATTGCATTTGAAAGAGCGTTGACAAAAACAATTTCTTTAGTACTGATATAAACTGGTGGAAAGTAAGTAACTTCAATTGAATTCGACTTAATATCTCGACTAAGAGCATTTATACGAATCTTAGTTTCTCTAGTGCTGATATCAATGCTTGGAAGTCCTATTGGTATAATGTCACAGAAGTAAAATCCTGAAAATAATGATTATAATAAATATTAAACTTATTATTATAAAATTGTTATCATTAATTGCAAATTAATTACCTGATTTAATATCAAATCTTGGTTCGGTAAAGAAAAGTTCGTTAATTGACATATCTGACACATCAGTCAAAAATTGTACATTACACGAAAACGGGTATGAATTTAAAGAAAATGACATGTGCGTTCTGCAACCACCCAAGCCTCGTGAAAGAATGTTATTTTCCTTGATGGTCTCATCTTTTCCTTTGAGAATCAGTGGAACGCTAAATATTTCCATCCCTGTTATATTTTTTCCTCTCAAGTGTACCAAAGTTAACTGAAATGATTACAAATTTAAACATTGCACATAAGGAGTCAAATAAAAAAATAAAAATTACCTGAACCTAAGTAACTGAAAATAAAGTAATAAGAATATATTTTACCATTTCAATGGGCTGAACTTGTACTTCCAATTCATTTTGGCGATGAGTAGTCAAGCTTTGTTTCACGCGCGAGTAACCAGAACTGCGCGCTTTACCGATTCCAGTAACAGCGTCAACTGACAAAATTTCAGGAGCTGAAGATTTCCAGTATCCCGAGTCACCATCCGCGGATAACAATGGCATCGAGAAACATACAACATCTCCGACTGTTATTACGGTCTGAAAAAAGTATTTCATCAAGTATAAAATATTTGTATCAATTACACCTTAGATATGGTGTATTATTAATAAAAAAAGGTATTAAATATAAAAACCTTGGTAGGGAACAAAATATCTCCTATCATCATGTGTGCATAATCAACCATCCCATTTGGATATTTTTCATTATAAACTTTCAAGATTAAGTCTCCATCATGCAAGAACTTGACAGAAAAACTGTTGTCTGCAACTGCGGACAACGCAATAAAGTCTCCCCTGTTGAAGGCAGTTTTAATTGTCACATTTGCCGCATCAAATTTCGAGCCAAAGTTATCAAAATATTCGACAGCATATTTGAATTCCATCCCCTTTGGCAGTTTATTAAGCTCTTCGCCAGGCCTCAAGCGAACATTTGATTTTAAAGTGAGCATCATGTAATGTACCGGTTTGACCTGAAAAATAAAGATCACGTCAACAAGAATTTTCATCAATATTACTATTATCAAATTATCTTAATAAAAAAATTATGCACAGAGTTACAATTTATAAGTACCTCGACAACTACTGGGATGGTTTGTTTCAATCCATAAGTCTCCACGTTTGTAACAGTCAAAACTACCTTTCCAAGACTATCATCCGTTTTAATGATCCCGTTCTTATCCAGAATGATGATTTTAGTTCCAGTATTCGGACTCTCATCTTCACTTACAAGATCGCCCGCTACCTTGGAAACCATTCTATAAGTGGTGATCCCCCCGGAATTGTCTTTATTCGTTCTCAATTTCATGACCGAATGCGGTGCCATAAGGATCACTGGCGCCCCACTGTGGCCGTCGTTTTTCACCAGAGTCAGTTCCTCAAAAACTTCAATCTTAATCGAAGCAGTATAAACCCTCTCACCGTCGCAGATAAAGGTCGCTCGATGACATGGAATCGTGACACTCAGAGTAATAGTCGAGGCGCCAGGTTGCAACGCCTTGGCTCTCAGCATCACCTCATTTTTATTCTTAATATTAATTCCGATTCCATCGTACATGTTCACGAGGGTCACGGCGTCCCAATCACTCGAGGCCCAATTGAAAGCCATCGGGGTCTTGAGCGACCCGATGATCAGAGGCGTCAGGTGATCCGGGATTCCGAAAGCCCAAAGCGGCACGATCGCGCCAACTTTGATCTTCGTTGTCGGTGCGCTGATTCGGATGCCCTCTAGCACCGCGACAGTGATCTCAGCCTGGTCCTCGGAATAGATCACTCGGTTTCCCTTGGAGTCCACGCCCAAAGCTCGGACAATTATTGATGAAAGTCCGTTTGATTTCCCTTCTAAGATTCCGTTTGCGGATATGTCAACGATCTGATTGTCGCTCGTGAGGTACTCACACTCTGTGTTTTTTGGTCCACCTGTTATCATCAGTTGGTACGTCGTTCCACGGAGTATCGTCAGACTGTTGGGAATGACCCTGAGCGGAGAAAACACTTGGATTCCGATCGGTTCGCTTTCGACTATTTGGTCCGCGTGACCACTTCTGAAGATGATCGTCGCTTCGCCTTCTTCTAATCCGATAACGGTATAACGCAATTCGGGACTGGACTTGGTTGAGTGGGAGGACCGTTCCTCGGGTTCGAGCTGAATGAAGCCGTTGTTAATTTCATAGGTGATGTTTACAATGTTGTTGGATGGCGGTTCGATGATGTGATTGTTTGTGTCGAACAGCGTGAGAATTGCGGTGACGCTCGAGCCGACCTGCACTTTTGTCAGAACATCCACTTCGAGAGAGCCTAGTTGTTGCACCTCGATGATCACTTCGGCTGGCCTGGTGGACGACAGGCAGAGATCTTCGAGACTGAGGTGGAGAGTTCCGGATTTTTTCGGGATGACACTGATCCAGCGTGTGGGCTCGATGTAACGAATATCAGCGATCTCAGAGTCGCTGAGGATGAAATTGTAATACCCTGAACCCTGGGAGACTTTGAGTTCGTATTTGTTGTTCGGATCGTTGAGAATTCTGAAAAATGTTCGTTTGTTTGATTGAAAAAAGTTCAAAATTGTTTCTTTGAACGAAAGCTTGGAATTTAGTAGAGAAAAAAGAAATGTTACCGAATGTCATTTGGAATGATTGCAGTATCGTTGACTAGGCCGATGACGATAGAAGTTTCAATTATGGGAGTCGACCACAAACCCTGTCCATCTTCGATGGGAAAAGCGGGCGATTCAGGGGTGATTTTTATCTTGGTTAGCGCTGCTTTTTGGTAACCAGTGATTTTCGCTTTCACAGTCATTGACTCAATGTTTCGATAAGGTAACACCAGTTGGTAGTGATACTTCGGCAAAATCACCTGATAATCTATGAAGGTCTCCTGCAGCGAGCCAGACGCCATTTGAACGGCTCCTGTTCCAACCGGTTGGATAGTCCAGTCGATCAGCAGCGTGCTCACATTATCAAACCGTCTTTCATGCTCGTCTTCAACAATTACTGCCAACCGAATGATCTCATTGCTGTGGGCAATCACTTTGTCGTCTTTCATGACCAGAGGACACTTCGCATGGCTACTAAATTCCGGCTGTAACCGAATAAACCTAGGTTTTGCACAAACCACAAATACTTGTCGTATAGTTTCAGTTTGTTTGCAGGATGAGGCCGTTGGTACGTTTGAAACCGAGTAAGTAACAACAGCTTCTCCAAGTGCTTTGCACAATACATTGTACACTCCAACTTCCATTTTGCTGAACTCCTGTTCTTCTTCAATTCTATGTTCTGTCACTTGAACGAGTTCCGGTCGATCCACAGAGATGATTTTGGAGTATCCTTTTGGGCTGCCTGACCAAGGTCTTGGTCCACCTTTAAAGATAATTTTTCTCGATGTTCCAACAGCCAGCAAAGTGCTGAACTTTTCTGGATGAACAACAATGAGGGGATCGTAGGTGGCCACGGTTACATTGTCAGATAAGACTCGACCGTTTATGTAATAGGAGATGGTTACCGTGGAAGTTCCAAGACTTTGACCTGTGATTAAAATTGTTGTACATGCGTTGCCGGAAGGTTGCAGGTCGAGTTCTTCGTGAGAATTATTGTGATTGGCTAAGACGAAATTGCGCTCGGAGATTTGAATGTCAAATGGTACGTGTTTGCAGTCATCAAAAGGAATCTCCCGTAGTTTGGTACCGTCTGTGTACTCGCCGAAGAGGGACACTTGAATTGGCAAGTGACTGCCGATAGCAACCTCCATGATGTATTCAGTAATTTCGAGTTTTGTTGGTGACAGTACGTGAACTTTGCCGATGTCACGGTTGTTGGGATTGCGAGCCATGGACACGACCACGTCCGTTGAACCTTCTTGTACAATTTTGACTACACCATTTTGAGATACGGCGGCGATCGACGGTTGACGGCTGACCCAGATGTAGGATCCGTCACCGCCAGAAGCTTTGAATATCATGTCAGATCTAGAAATAAAAAAAATCAAATCAACAATGCTTATAATGAAAAATAAATGAAAAAAATGTGTTCAAGTTATGTACCGAAGTTTTTTGTTTTGATCCCAGGGCAGTGCCAGAACATGTGGACTAATGGTAACTTGAGAATTAACGGTCAATTCTGCTGTCGCTGTTAATTTTTCTGGCAACGGTATTTTCCTTCCTCTCTTGTCGACGACTCCATATAGGGTTGCTTCTACTTGAGTGACGCCACTTTGTACAGGTATTACAATCACATGCGTACCATTTTTAGTTCGTAATCTTGTGTTAAAGTATTTGTCATCTAATCTCAGTACAGCATCTACGTTTTCTCCTATGTGAAATTTGTGATTTTTGCTACATATAAATAAGAAAAATTATTACCACTGTTACATGACAAGTTTTTCATGAATTATAATTTTTTTCTTTTTTACGTGCCTGTTGAACAATTCAATAGTGATCTCGTGAGTATTTCCAACAATCAGATACCGACTTCTGTGAGGAAGTACTGCAATGGTAATATAGGATACATCTTCAACACTGACTTCAGCAGTTGGTAGAATCACGCCATAATCTTCATTGACATTTTTATCATGAAGTAGAACTTTGGTTCTGCCATGTGTCAATGCATACGCGGTGCCTTTGTCGTTATTGATGTCCAGAACATTGTCAAATTCTGCTTGTAAATAATACTGGTTTGAAGGAATTTGAATTTCCACTAGACGACCTTGATGCACCTAAAATGTACAGTAAGTTAATTTGATATAAGTAAAATTAGTACACAATATTATAAAATTAATGCTTACCTGCATAATTTTATACTTCAAACAGTCATATTGCATGACAGTCACGTTTGCAGGAATGATAATAAGATTATCAATCACAATGAGATCTACTTCCACTGGAGATACGTGTCTATACTCTTTGTGTAACAGTTTTACAGATACCTAAAAACCAGTGTAATGTTGAATGTATTTCTTTCATAATATAGAAATTTATTTACTATCAACAATTTCAAAATTACTCTTGCTGTTCCAGTTTTGACTCCTTCCATGAGCACAATGTTACCCATTTTGCCAATTTTATCCAGCATGGCAACAGTGTTAGGAGTTTCGTAAGGTGATTCCTCAAAGGTCATAAAACGTAAAACACTATCAGAGAGATCAGTTTCACTCTGACCTCCTCGTTTATTTGTGTTACTCATTGACCAAGCAAACTCTATTTCAGCTAGTGTCGTGAACTCGTTACCTGGAAATAAAAAAAAATGAACTTCGTTCGTGGATTCACATTCATGCAATTTTTATTTGTATGTTTCCAAACCTTGTTCGTCATAAGCTCGAACTTCGAAAGCCTCTGGTGCTTCTTCGATGAACAGTTCTCGTGTAGTAGTGACCATGTTCAGAGATGAGATAGCATCTACTATGACATCGCATCTTAGAACGTTTCCGTTGTGTGATTCTTCTGCTAATACTATTGCTGTACTTCGGATCGTTTCTCTTGTGACAGTCTGGACAATCACAGACGAAGAACAAGTGAAATCATAATGCTCATTTGTGGGTATCAAACGGATTATATCTGGACGCGATGTTGACCTATAATTATAAACAAATATTAGTTGTTGCAAATTTTATTTTGTTTAATTTAAAAATCAAAGAGAAATTTTATTTTCAATATTTTGTTTGATCATTTACTCACGAATAAAAATAGTAAACAGTTTTAAGAATGTATGATCATTAAAAAAGAATATGTAAATGTAATACCATTTAAAAATAAATTTGAAGTAACCAAATTGACCTTGAACTATAGAAAAAAAATATTTGCACAGCAGAAACAGAAAAAAAATAGAAGAAAAACTAGATCTTATGAGTTAATTTGAGTTATAAAGAGCTTCTAAAAATGCACTGATTATTTTTATTTATTTGTTTATGTTTTTTTCATAATGTAATGAAGATGTTTATATTATGCATCTTGCATAATTGAGGTTAGGTGTAAACATGAATTTGCAAAAAGTAGAAGATTGTGAGAAAAAATCATTCTCCGCAGCAATAAGAAATAAATGTTGAAAAAATTATTAAAAATAACAACTAAAAGTTTTTATACGTTATAACTCACCAATGGTAGCAGCCGCCTTCAGTAACTTCAAGCGTAAAGTTGACAGGAAAGTCGTGAAAAACGGGTAACAAAACTCGCGGAACATTTAATCGATGCTGTTCAGCATATACCGTGAAGCAAAGTAAACAATTTAATAGAAAATAAACAACAGTTTTATCAAAACCTCCTGATCCCGCCATAATTTTCTAGGCTAACCATGTGCTGTTTGAAGTTGTTACCGACGCGAATTTAAATGCTGGCTGAGTCGTTCGACTCGGGTGGCGCTGCGATCGACTCCCACAGTTGTTCCAACGTTGGAGTTCGCTTCGAACTCTTCGAAGGGATAGGAGATTTGGCGCGAGAACTTGATCCTCTATTTGTCCGAGTATTCAGTACTTTTAGATGCTTTTTTGCGACAAATTTCGCGTAATTAATTAAATTTATTGTTGTTGGTAATAGAGCGTGGGAATGATTAGTTCGATTTCTGTGTTTATTTCAATCGTGATTTTGCAAACCTAACTTTGTTCAAAGTTTGTGTGTTGTTGGAAAAAAGAAAAGTTGTTTGAACATAATATGTTTAACTAATGAAAGTAGTTCTTTTTCTGATTGAAATGTGAAGTCTCGAATTTATGTACGCAGATCAATGACGAAATGAGAAAATGATTGGTAGCTTATAAATCTACTTCGAAGGTATGTATTTATTTATTTGAAAAAATGAAAAAGGACGGGACCTGAACGACGACAAACCGAACAATTGTTGTATTAACTGTATACACATAAACGTGCACTAAAATAATGACTGCAGTAATTTTAGAAAACACGTATAAAAACGACCGCAACAAAAATGATTACCGTTTTAAACGTGCGTGTATAAACGACAACAATTTAAACGACCGCATAAAAAAATGAAAACACGTATAAAAACGACAACGTCAAAAACAAACTCAATTCTCAATACATGCCTCCCACTTAAGGTGAAAATGTAAGTCGTATAGGTGCAACAAGGATGGCCGCTACACCACATCAGCGCAAATCGGTGTCAACGCCAAAAAAGACTCTATTGCCACTCCGACAAAATCAGGCCAACAATACGACTGGTGTACTAGGTGAGGGTGTTGCCAGCACATCGACTCTAAGAACAGAGTTGCCACCTCCAACTGAAACATCAGAAGCAATCGCATCGACAAGCAGTGTCGCAAATTTAGTACAGGAGGTAGTTGCCCAAATTATGCCACGAGTTCTCGAAATGCGACAAAATAAGGATATGTGCTCCATTTACTTGGTGCGACCTGCCACCGAAGCAGTTGTTCCTTGCGGTCATCTCTGCGTCTGTGTAACATGCGCAATGATCCTGCAGGAACAAATTGACAGAAAATGCCCACTTTGCCGTGACTGATACGAAAGAATCGTCACAATTAACAATTAAAAAGTACAAAGACGACTTTTTTCATTGAAAGTTTTGAATAATCATGGTGAGATACCGAAAAACTTTTTTCTTTTAATTAAAAGTTTCTAGTGATCCTGGCGAGATGCGAAAACATGTTTCCATTTCAATAAATAACATAAACAGTTTGATAGTTTACGATTATAACTGAAAATTAAAACAAAAAAATAATACAAGTCTTTTATTGGTTGATTATGCAAGAGAAGTTCTTTCGCAACAATTTGAGAGCTACTTTGATTATGAACAATTTTGATCATCAAAAATTAATAACTACTTTGATTATGTTTTTAGGGAATTTTATAAAATTATCCTTTCAACCTATGTATTATAATTACATTAACAAATGTTTTTACTTTTTCAAAAATTTGTAAGACTACAAATAAAGTTTGATTAATTCATTTGTTTGTTGATAATTATATATTGAACCTGGTACACCAACAAGAACTGTATCCACGAAGGAAGCGATTTAAATTTTTTGTTATCTCTATTGATAAGTCTTAAAATTTAACCCCACTCCACATTTAATAGATTTTTTTCAATTAGCAAAAATCCACTTTTGCAATCCATTGTAAAAAAGACAAATATAACAGTTGGTAAGTAATTTTGTTGCAAGGGTGATAAGAAGCCACTATTTGCGTAGTAAATAAAAATTTATAGGCTGTGTATAGGCTGATAATAATTAAGCAATAATAAGGTATAAATTATAAAAAACTCCAAAATTACTTATTTGTAATTTCGGAGCAAAGCCAGAATTCAATCGGTATGGTGACATTGGCATCGATGCGAATACCACCTATGCGACTTCATTAGAAATGCGAAAACTAATTGAAAGGATGCGCTCATTTTCATGACAACTTCTCATTTTTATTTTATTGAGGTTGGCAGTAGCAGCCATATGTGTTCGTTTTTATTGTGAATATTTATGCAAGTGAACATTAATTGTTTTTTTTTATCATGCTACAAATTTAAGTTTCAAACAAATTATGGAAATGTTTGTTTTACTTTAGAATTCATTTTCTTTGTTTGATTTTACAAAGTGATCAAATTTTCATTTGTTAATTTTTACACTGTTCATTACAATTTTTCATAATTCACTGTGTTTATTTTTACACTGTTTGTTTTTCACCCACCCAAAAAATGAAACAAAATATTGAACAAGCAAAATAATAATAAACTGCACACAAAACATAAATATTACAAAATAAACAAGAAATTTTTATAAGTCTTAAGAAGTTTTAAAATAGCGTGTTGCACTCATGTCCGGAAAAAGCCAGTTTACGAAAAACGAAAAAATAACAAGAATAATATATTCGTTTATTTTGTTTCGGATGATTTACTTTAGGTATTTTTGATTTTTGCATTTTTTGAGTTTAAAAAAAAAACAAACAAAAAGAAAATAAAAATAAAAAAATTTTTATATTCTCACTTTTTTTAGTATAAACATAATATGATTATCCTTACTAATATATAAAAAAAAATTTTTGTATGTTTGTTTGTGTGTGCGAGCATCACGCTTTAACGAAGTAATAAAATTATAATTGAATGACATATATGAAATATTCAGAACCCCAGGAGTGTCGGGCGGGTTATAAACGCACACTGTAAAAATGAGCACAAGTTATGTAAAAAAATGAAAAGATGCTAAGTAATGTTGAACAAAGTAAATAAAGAACACGCTATTATAAACATATTTAGTTGAAACAAACATGGTTTAAATTAGACCATCAATCAAAGTTGAAAAATTGCAAACAAAAATTAAAATTAATTGTATAAAAAAACACAGTATTTGTTAATACAAAATGCCTGTCACTGCCAACGTTAGAAATGGAAAACGTGTAAATTGAACGTTACCGCGGTGTGCTCCAATGATATATAGTTGTCATCCTGTTTCTTACTAATGCTGAGAGATGGCGTGGCAACTTTTAATGTAGAACACTTTTCGGAGAGCTTGATATGGAAGGTGCTTGGGAGTGTAACGGAAAAATACTGCTCGGGCAATTTGAGTTAAAATAAAGCTCGTTTTAACTCATATATCTTTCGGGTAAAGTTATTGTCTCCCGGAGAGGAGGTCGATTGTAAAACACGGTGAAATTTGAACATTTGAGTGAGGTGTGGCTAACCTAACCTCACTTTTGGTGTCCACGGTATCGTCCCCCGGTTTCTGCCGGGTGGAGTTATCAGACAACAGGATGGACGGAGATCCAGGTAGTAGAGATCCAGGTGGTGGGGTCCAGGACCAAGTCGATAAAGTACAGGATGCCTACGATGAGGGATGCCATGGTCCATTTGGCGTCTGGATTCGGGATAAAGAATATACGAACAACCCATTCAACATTTTCAAGGTCGGCAAACT